>VZRF01006729.1:958352-1094112 GCA_013396875.1 Vireo altiloquus | reverse complement strand
CCGGTGCCTCCCGGGAGGGAGCGGAGCGGGCCCGGCTCGGCGGGCGCTGCGGGCACAGCTGCCATCACTGGGGGCACAGCCTGCGCCTGCTGGCACTGCTGCCGTCCACCGCTGCCTGCCATAGCTGAGGGCACAGCCTGCCACCATCCCGGGGGCTGCCACCATCCCAGCGCTGCCCGCCCGGCGCTGGGTGCGGGACTGCGGCGCTGCGGGGCCCGGCTCCGCTGAGCGCGGCCGGGGCAGAATGCGGGGACGCGTTTGAGGGATAGGACGGGATCAAGTGTAAATAGATACGAACATTAATGTGACTATAAATACATAAGCAGCACTGCAATAGAAGTAAAGGTGGGACAGGAGACCTGTTTGTCACCTGTCACATTAGTTCCCTGGTACGGGAATGCAGCACCTGGGAAGTAAAAGAAAGCTATGGATGCTGCTCTGAGTATATTTAGTAGGAGCTGATGAGACATTTGTTTCGGAAAAAGAAGAAAAGTATTGGTTACAAAATTTGCATATATGAATATCGGAAGAGCGCGTTTTGTGACAGAAAAAGGACAACTCAGCTCGCACAGCGCGCAGGGGGTTGATCATCTGCTCTCCATAAATTGGGAGCAGGAACACCCACCCGGCTGAGCTGTGACGCCCGGCTCCAGGCAGCACCTGGAACTGCGCAGGCTGAGCCGTGGGGATGGGGATGGGCACATGATACTGCACGGGAGCTCTGGGAGCACAGCCGTACCCTCAGGTATTTCCATGGATTGGGAATAGTAAATTGAACGATGCCGCTTCCCACTAAGCGAGTGCTGGGGGAGGGAACTGTTTTCCAGTGCAGTTTGGTAGCTGATTATGTTTATCTTACTGCTTTAAAAATAGAAGCACATCGGGAGGATTTTGTCTGTTGCCTGCATCTCCAGGACGTGGGAATGTCTGCGTTGGATACACTGTGTCTTGCAAAGCCAAAAGACTGGAGCCGATTGAAGATTATGTAACAGTAAAGGTGCAGATCCCCTTTGGAAAGAGGAATAATGGGACCAGGCATTCAGGAATATCCCTTATTACTGCACAGAGAGACACAGCAGAAGGAAAGCCACAGCCACACCAATGAAAACCACAAAGGAATGGTAAAGTAAGGAAATTATTTTCTCTTTTTATAGTTACAGAAATGTCAGCATACTGTGGCTTAGTTAATGAGTGCCTGGCTGTCCTGTTCCCAGTGCCATCCTCTCCCCTGATCCCAGTGACAGAAATGATTGTGCAGGATGATTGTGCAGGTCACAAGGTCACAGAGGTGACTGCAGCAATGCTGGAGGCACAGGACTTAGTTTCATTCTTTTATAAGCTCTTGAATTTGTGAAATCATATGTTTTTCAAAACAAAGTCTGACTATACTGACATAAAAACTGAGAACAAGATGTACAGCCTGGCAAATTAACTGAACTGCAGTAAAGCTAGATTAGATAGGAGGGCACAGTTTGATTATTCCTGTTCTGAAATGACATTTTAAAGCTTTCCATTTGGAAATCAGTAATATTTCATGTTTGTAGAACAAACACTGTTCTTATTCATACAGAATCTGCTGATTTATTTATTTGTTCTGTATGTTTACACAGAAGTGTATCTGATTGAATTAAGGAAGCATGTTTTAGTTCTGAGCTGCCCAGATCAGTAATGCCATTCCTTCTGCTTACATATGAGCTTTTTCTCTTAATAATAGTTCACAGTCCCATTATAACATGAAATAGTGAATTTTTTATGCCTTCATTGTGAAATAGTTTGTATTAATATCAGAATAGACCTTATGCTCCCTGTTCACTTCCACTCCTTATCTTCAAAGGAATAATTCTTTAAATTTTGTTGAAAATATGCAAATGAGAAAGAAAAGCAAGATTTGGCTTGCAGTGACCTTCATTTTGTACTTTATAATTTTGGTAAATTGCAATAGGAGCACCTATCAAAATAGAAATCAGTAGTTAAATATCTACTCTGTAGTATTTATTATCTCCAAAGGAACTTTGGGATCCTCTGACAGAGGATTCTATAGAAGGGCTACATTCTATTATTATATCATCTGATAGAACTACTCACTTCTGCATTAATAATATTAAAAATACATCAGTGCCTTAGTAGTATAGAAAATAAAAAGTGGCCATGGCATAGTTCTGATGAACTTCAAGAATAACTGCAATCAACCCCTTTTTAAACTCAGTTGCACTCTAAGCTTCTATTGTATTTCTATTCTGACACTCACATATGCTGCTATTTTTATCTGATATTCTTTTAAATCTTTTGTGGTTACAGTAATGGAAAAAGCCATCCAAGTACCAAAGGACTAAATAAACCAATTTCTTATGCGAAATCTCCTCCTGGAAAATTAGGCAAAAATGTATCAAGTGCCATTGAAAAGGTAAATAATCCTTTTTTCTAACATAAAAAGGGTACCTACCCTAAGTCAGCTTCTTAATAAGATCACAAACGTTCATATCCCTTCAGATTTCCCATGACTCCCAAGATGCTCACCAACCAAGTGTTTTTAAGAAGGGAAGGAACCAGCTGGATGGCAATACTCAGTCAAAAAGGTACTTTTATCTTGAGATTGTTTAATTTGTAGTAGTTTCAAACTTGTATGTGAAATGCTTGTGTTGAAATTGTGGCTGCTGTGGTTTGGGTTTGACTTCACTGGCCCAGAGTTCAGCATTTATGAGAACCACAAATCTAAGTTATCAAAATGTAAACTTGCTACCCTGCTTTTGTGAGTTCTCAGGCAAAATCAGAATTAAAAAAAACCCCAAAAATTTGTAGTAAGCACTGTTACTTTTACCAGCAGTTATTAATTTTGACTCATTACCAAGTTTCCATGCCAGTTTTAGCTTCAGTCTTTGTGGATCCCTGTCCTTGAAGGGGTGGCAAGACCTTTGTGAGCTGCTGTTCAAAGGCATTGACCATTCTAACAGGACATGATCTTCCTTTTCCTTTAGGATCCCAAGTGTTTGCACCTCACTGCACAGTGCACAAGGACCAAAGAGGAGTCTCCCAGAAAGAAGGCAAAACGAATCTTTTCTGCACAGGATCCCCCCTGGCACAAAGGGCATCACACAAGGAAGCTTCTGTAGGGCTAAAGATGTCCCAATGCAGCATTTTTATTCCAGTAAAAAAGAACAGTTGAGAAAGAATCATGAAGAATATGCTGAAGCCAGTCCAGGCTCTTCGAAATGGCAAGAAACATCTGTAGGTGCAATGTTTCTTGATTTTGAATCAGTAGAAATTATTAAAGAAGATGCTGAAGATGACAGTGCCAGTGACCTCTCTGACTCAGAAAGGATTCCCATTCCCCCCTCTCCCTGCACACCACCAGAACTCATCCTCAGAGCTGAAGAAATCGATCCAGTTTGTTTGGAGCACATCCCTGAAATGGGATTTAAAGAATCCGAATATTACTACCCTGACTTCCTCCCACCCCCTTTCAACTCGTGGGACCTGAAGCAGCTTGCCATCTTTGTCCACGTGGAAGGGAGGACGGATTTCCGCCCCAAGCCCACAGGATCCCTGGAGAAATTCATCGAGCGCCTGGTGCAGCTGGAGTGGCTGCAGATGCAGACGGTGCAGAGCGAGAAGGGCAAGGCTGCCAAAGCCCGGCCCCAGACTGCCCCTGGCTCCACCCGTGCCCTCAAGAGCCCTGGGAAAGGCAAAGCCTTGCTCAGCCCTGTGCCCAGCAGGCAGGCAATGCCCCAGGAAAGTGCTACCAGGCTGCCCAGGAGCTGTTTGGGGCACAGGGCGGATCCATACTCTGAGGAAAGTCGCCAGGTGCGTTCCCATCCAGGTCACCTGAAACTTCCTGAGAGAGTGGGATGTGCAGCATCTTCTCAGAGGCAAACTGGTGATGTAAGGAGTGAACTGAAAAAGAAACCAGCTGCAAGGCAGCAGCTTCTCAGTCTGCAGTCCCCTGAGAGCAGCTCTAAAATCCAGACTGTTGGTAACATCAGACCCCCTAAGCAAACCCCAGCATTCCATGGTGCAGCTGCTCCCATCAAAGGCTTAAAAACATACACGTGTACAAATCCAAAGAAAAATGGCAATGCCAGCAATTATGTTCCTCCTAAAAAACCAACAGCAGACAGGAAAATACAAACAAATAGCACAAAGCAAACGCCACGCAAATTTCAGTGAGGGAAAATTCATTAGTGAATTTTGATGCTTCTTGACTGTTAATAAGCATCTGGCCAGTGCAGAATTATTTTCTTTTCTTCATAGGAAGATCCTGAGAAAAATGTGTTCCTGACACGTGGTTCTGAGTCAGCACTGTTCATTTCTATACATTTGATCTTAAGCCAGCAGGAAATGTTTTCCCTGAAGGCAAGTGTCTTCCATTGGTCTTTCCTCAAAAAATACTTATAATTGCTCAATGAAGATAACAATAGCACAGTGTGATGTTTAGAGAAGTATAGAACGTCCTGTCTGCACCAGTTGAAGTCTGAGGTGTTCCTTGTGCTTCCCCTGCTGTGTGTGAGGGAATAGGGTCCATGCTCCTTGCCCACATGTGCTTTTTGTAAGACAGGTTTGATTGTGGTGTTTTCTGATGGAAATGGCTCAGCTGTTTTATAAAATAATGGAGCCTGTTATCTATGCAAAGTCAACTCTAATTCTTCACAGAAGAAGATGAATTGGATTTTTTAATGAAATAGATACTATTTTTTTGAGAAGAAGAAGAATGGAGATAATGTTTTGAAATATTTTGATGCAGAAAGAATTTTTTTTAAGACAAAGTATTAGGGACCAGACAGCTTCAATAATGACAGATTAAGAAAATGGAATGTGTATTTTTATACCCCGGAATCTTCACTGTGTTTACAGGCAGCTTTCCTGGAAGTTCATTTGTAAGCCTTGATGCTTTTTGTCATTTAGGGGAAATGACCAAATTTCGAATTGCACATGGATATATTTGAGGAATGCAAACTAAGGCTTTTAGCAGAGACTGTATGGCCTAAATTGCAGAACTGGTAGCCTCTCAAAACATAAAAAGCAGACTCTTAGGGGAAGAATTGAAAGGCTGTTGTAAGTTCAAGTAAAGATATATTTTGATACAGAAAATACCTATTTTCAGTCATCTAAGATGACTCTTACCTATCCTGTGGTCCAGTCTAGCTTGGCTTCTTAACATTTAGGGAGGTGAGATGGGGAAATGTCCTACAGAAAGAAATTGTACAACCAGGATTGGGTCCTGTCTTTGGGCCTTCTGTCTTCTCTTGTGTCATTGAGATCCGAGACAGTTCAGAGAATATTCAAGTGTCAGCTGATCTGTTACAATTTCAAATCAACCACAGCAGCTGGGGACAGGATCTTGTTAACATGAAATTCTAAAGAATGTTTTTTACTTTAATTTTAAAATCCTGGTCAGCATATTTTCCTCCTCAGCCACCAGTCACAACCTTCATGAGAAGTGAGCTGAGGTCTGATGGACCAGATTCTGCAAGTGGATCCTTCACATTGTGATGAAAAAGTAGCAAATACTGAAGAGTACATTATGTATATAGCTAAATTGCACTTCTCTTGGTGAGCTCATCTTGGTTTTAAGATGCTTAGCTGTTTCTATCTTTCATTGTGCCTACCAGATCTTCAGCTTTGTAAAATTTCAAAGCATGGATTTATATGTAGTTTAAAAAGTGAGAATATTAAGAAATGTAGTAATAAAGTAGAGTATTTTACAGTACATAAAAATATTGCTCAGGAATAGTCTAAGAAATATTTTTAGTGGTTTTTTTTCCTTGTCTACTGGAGACCAAATGTGAAATTTTGAATTGGTAAAGGAAACGAATGTAATAGACAGTATTACATTTCCAGATTCAGTATTTGTAAAGTTACACTTAATGTGAATTATAGTTGCATGTAAATTCAGCTCTATGCAATTCAAGTGAAACTTTATCTGACATGCTCAAAGACCAGAGAAATTGGCTGTGCCAGAAGTGTGGTGGCACCCAGGATGGGACTGAACACCAGCAGCTGCAGAGGACCAGCACATCCCAGTGTTGCCATTTCACCCTTTTGTTTTGGTCCAGCCTCATGTATTTCAGCTTTTTCAGATGAAAAGTTCTTGCACCCAGTGCTAGTATTTCAAGCTCCTGCCAAATTCTGCAAGCCTGCCTTAGCCAAGTTTTCCCTGATGACATAAGCAGTAGTGAAAAATAGGAGAGCCACTTTGCCAATAATCAGGAATTTAATGCACTGTTCTAGTTCACTTTTAAAAGCACCAAACCTGAGGTGAGCAGGGTCCAGGCAATAATCAGAATAGCAGTTTTTTTAAAACAAATTCTGTTAGATGCAGTAAATAATTCAGCATGTTGTTAGAGCGTTGAATATTGCTGGATGCTAAATTATCTAAATTGAAGCTTTCCTGGGTTGTAGGGAGGGCAAGTAGACACAGGCACATTTTGCATGTTCACTTCCTAAAGGATAAACAAACCCCATTTCAACCAGCTGTGACCAGAGCAAAGGTGATTGGCACTGGGAAAAATGTTTTCTCACAGAGGTAGGAAGGTTTTAATGCAGTGTTTGTCATCTTATGGACATCAGTCTCTTGTTGGAGACTAAAAAGTGAAGCAGTGGTGATGCCACTTTAAAGAAGTCTGAAAACTTGTTCATCCTTGGGCTCCGTGTGGGATCTGGCCAAGTCAGTTTGTCTCACGTGATAATCACACCAGTCTGATTTCTCTCAGTGGTTTGATACTTCTGACATGCTTGTCTTTATTTACACACAGAAATTCTGTGTTTGCCTCAACAAACAGCTCTTGGCCTGAGCAGACCTGCAAGTGTTGAGTTCTATCCTGTTTCCATTTTAACTTTACCATGTCTTGGGCCTAGAGATGAAAAGATCTTCTTTTATGAAGAGGACTATGGTTTATGTTTCTTTAATTTTGTTTTGCTGGATGTTGTCTTTAGAAGCACTTCTGAACAGAGCAGAAAAATTTATTCCATTAAATACATTCAGTTTAAAATTAATTAAGATACATCCCCAGCACAGTGCTTGAGTGGCTATTATCCTTTTTTTAGCAAGGTTTAGCAATATGATCATGTGGATCTAAGCCTAGCACTGGTGATGCATCTTGAAGAACAGATTACTGTGACATGAAATATTTAAAGAGTTTTTTTTTTTTTTGCTAGAGAATGTAAAGGTTTTGTGTTCTGCAGTATCACCTACAGAACAAATATGCTCAGGTTGCATTTTAAATAAACAGGCAAATTTTACTTAAGTTACTTGAGTATAAACTTTGAACAACTCAGTTGTTTCCAGTGAAATGACCCTGTTAGAAGATGTGAAGAAGCAGAATTTTACTCCAATATGTATAAACTGTTTTCCTTTGTAATGCTAATGTATTTTTAGTGCATCACATGAAGAAATATAAGGCAATACTGTTTTCTTGACATGTTCCTTTTTTCTCCATCTCATACTGAGGGCAGTTAATGTTGTACCTGCTCTGCAACCTCTCTCATGGCATTTTCAGGTGGATGCAGCAGGATAATGATGCAAGGAGGTTTGTGCTGATTTCATTGGGCTGAACTGTCCTGTTTGACTCCAGACTGCTGAAATCTGCCCTAATCCCATCACTGTTCGTGTCCTTTCTGTGTTTCATTCATTGTTGTTTGAGGTAACTTCTACCTTGTATTTGCTATTTAAAGGATCTTGTTAGAATTCTGAGAGAATTTTGACAGTTTTTTCAGCCAGTATGTGCTATCTTTTTTGGAGCTGATATTATACTTTAAATTTCTACAGTATGAAATTGCCTAGAATGTACTATTTTTTGCCTTATTTTAAAGGTATTGAACCTTTGTTGCTCCCATTGCATTAGTGGTTTTTTATCTGAAAAATAAAGACGACGCTGGAAGGACTGAACTTGATAAACTGAGGATTTGCAACCCAGCTTTTGATGTTGGTATTCATGTATTCTTATTTATTTGAACTTTTTGTGGATACTTTTGTTAGTAATTCCATGGGAAAGTGATCCTGTAATTCAAAGGTTCCGTATATTTGCTACATTAAAAGTGAGATACTGCTCTGTTTGTTGCCGAGTTTTTTTTTTCCTCAAGACGGCACTGTCAAAAATAGGTTGGAAACTGTTATACTGTTAGTAGTAGTACTGATAAATAGTTAATAATTGCTTTGTTAATAATGCATGTACTGTTAAAAGGTTATGTTGTTATAAAAAGAGTTAGAAGTGTAGTTGTAAGAAATACGGTACTTACTGTATTACACCTGAGTAAAGTGCATTCCCCAAAACAAACGAGACAGCCTGGACAGAGTTCAGGTTCAATCAGCACCTGAACCTTCATGCAAATGAAGGATCCAAAAAGAGACCAACCCAAAGGGACAAAAAACAGTATAAAAAGGGGACATCCAGGTCAGTGAGGGGTGCTCCTCGACCTTGGACATCTCCGGGACATCACTGCAGCCGCGCTCGAACATCCAGCACCGACTGCTCCCAAGAAGCAGCTCCGGCACTGCTCTGCAGCATCCACGCTCGTCGGTGCCCGGGGCTGCTCCTGCCCTGCCTTCCCCAGACCATCGGCGTGCGCTCCACCGCCAACCCCCCGTGCTTTAGGGCATGCAATAAACCCTGACATCACTTTGGAACCGGGAGTGCCTTCCCGTTTTTATCAGGCACCACTGAATTCTCTTGGAGAAAATTCCAGTATTGCAGCGTCAGGGGGAGAGTGCAGCTCAGCACAGCCCGGCTCCTGCCGGCCACGGGAAGCCATAAAAAACGCGAATTTTCCTCCTTCGGCAGGCAATTCCATCCGGCATCCGGGCTGCGGGAAAACCCGGACCGGATTGCTGCTGGCGTACGGAATGGATTCGGTAATTCGGAAAACCCGGACTGGATTTTTCCCGGAGTACGGAATGGACTCGGTAATTCGGAAAACCCGGACTGGATTCCTCCCGGGCACTGGAATGGATTCGGTAATTCGGAAAACCCGGACTGGATTCCTCCCGGACACTGGAATGGATTCGGTAATTTGGAAAACCCGGACTGGATTCCTCCCGGAGTACGGAATGGACTCGGTAATTTGGAAAACCCGGACTGGATTTCTCCCGGGCACTGGAATGGATTCGGTAAATCGGAAAACCCGGACTGGATTTTTCCTGGAATACGGAATGGATCTAACTTAATTTCATATACAAGATGTTCATGTGTTCAATTGAGGCTAATTCAGAGGGAAATAAAGGGAGGGAGATTGAAAGGGGAAAATCCAGAATTTTCTATTGCTGAAAAATCCCTTTGTTTTGCTATTTCTGTAATCTCTATGGGAAGCTTTACAAAGCTCCTGTGTGAAGTATTGACAACAATTTTACAATCAGAACATTCCTGCTATTCGAGGTTTTCCTGATGTCCAAGCTTTCCTGTGCTGCACTGCTATTGAACCTGCTGTTATTTGTGAGTCCCAGAAGATCCCTCCTGCCTGCCTGTAACCAGTGAGACAGGGACCCAGACCAGCAGGAAATCTGACACCTTTATTTAGAGAAACAAGCTGGTTTCATATGACTCTTCAAGAGCCAGTATTTCCTTATATGGCATTGTTTACTAAGCACCTTATCTCCCATTGTCAGTAACACTCTCCCAATGTCCTTATATGGGTGTGGTCACACCATGCCCACCCCTCCTCTCAGCAGGGCTCTGCCTCTGGCATCCCCTACCCCAAGGTCAGGCACACACAAGCTTCTCTGTCCTGTCCTGGTGCTCTGCAGGCACATCCCACAGCCCACAGTTCAATTTATCCTATCTCTTCCCACACCTGCCTCAGGTTTTCCTGATGTCCAAGCTTTCCTGTCCTGCACTGCTATTGAACCTGCTGTTATTTGTGAGTCTCAGAAGATCCCTCCTGCCTGCCTTCCCACACTCAGTTACCATCGTGGCCTATTTGACATGATCTATTGCTTTTCTTCTCACCTGAACAGGAGATCAGTTCTTCCATAATTCTTCCTTTCACAACTTCCACAACACTAAATTAATTCTTTTCTATTTCTAAAAGAGAATAAACCTTATGCCCAGTAGAAGCAGATTAGGAGAATGGAAAGTTCTGCAAGAGGTGCTTTCAAAGAAGCCAGAACCTTCCCCTGCTCTCTGCCACTCTCTGTTTCTTATTTTTTTATTTCCTGCTTCTTTATGTAGTTTTATATAAAACTGCCACTCTCTGTTTCTTAATTTTTTATTTCCTGCTTCTCTATGTAACTTTATATAAAGCGTATTTTTGTTCCTCCTTGTGTGATGGCTTTTGGGTGGAACAGGACACTCCGGGGTTGTTATATTAGCTTTCAAATAAGCTTTGACAGAACTTTGTTACAAAGTCTGAAACCATAGAGAAGCAACTCTCCTGGGCATAAACCCGGATAAACTCAACTCCTGTTAAAAGTAAAGTTGTGTGTTTATTATTAGCAAATAATGTTGAAGTTATTAGGGAGTGGCATTTCCAAGGAACTGTTGAATCAAGACACGAGTTTACTGTGAATTATAAAACAGCAATAAAATCGCAGCCATAGCCCATTTATTGTGTGTGGAAGTGGCAGGTGCAGACCGACTGAAGCAACCCAGCACCACAGGAGGACTGAGCTTTGCTTGGAGTCAGTTCTGTTCAGGAACAACAGTTCAGGTTTTTTCACTTTGTCTGACGAGGTGGAAATAGCTGTGGTCCTCTGGGGCTGCTCACAGGGCTGCACCCAGGTGGAAATGGTGGTGGAAAAGCCCTGGGCTGCAGGGAGCCATCACAAAACGTTCCACAGACCTCGCTCTGCTGCAGCTGGATGCTCCCACCTCCCACGGCAGGATCTTCCCGGATTCTCCATGGTCCCACTGCGCCCCTTGGAGCTGCTCCTCGTCCTGCTGCTCCTGCAGGTGGGTGTGGGCTGGGATGTGGGCAGGGGGTCTGGCTGCACGGGGGGCACGGCAGGAGGATGGAGCCAGGATCTCCTCGGGTGCCGAGCAGTAGGGTGAGAGGCAATGGACAGGAGATGGCAACAGAAAATTCCACCTGAACGTGAGGAAAATGTCGCTGTGCGGGTGGATGGGCCCTGGAACAGGCTGCCTGGGGAGGTGATGGAGTCTCCTTCCCTGGAGACACTCAGAATTCATGTGGACACAATCCTGAGTAGTGTTCTTGAGGGGAGCTGCTGGAGCAGGGAGGCTGCACCAGATGATCTCTGGTGGTCCCTTCCCACCTCAACCCCTCTGTGAGTCTGTTTGTCCCTGGATGGTGCCTCCAAATCAGGAGCTCCTGGGCTCAGGTCTCTGGGAAGGGCTTTCTGGGGATGGGGACCCCCTGCTCGTCCTGCTGGGGGTACCAGAATGCTCACACCTGGCTGAGGACACTGTTGCCTGGTGGTGATCCTGCCACCTTCATCATTATCCCTCCAGGAATTCAGTGGCATTTCCATGAGTGTTTCTGTGGGATTCATGGTCCTGTCCCAGGTTGTTCCTTCCTAGTAGTGCTGGAGTGGAGACAGCTCTACCCCAAGCCATGGCTGTGCGGGTGCACATGAGGGATGGGGAAGCCATAAAATACCCAGTTAAAGCTTCCAAAATGCTTAAAAATGACTACACATAGGAAAGGGGAAAACAGCCTGTTCAGGGGGTCCCGCAGGGCTGAACCTGGAGAAAATCCAACAAAGACAACTTGCAAGTGCCGAGTTGGAGCCTTGCTTTCTGTTTATACATCACAGAGGTTTTCCCTGGGTATAAACAGCTTTACTTTTCTAAGGAATTACTGGTGAACTCAATTATTTGCTCAGCAGATTTATAATGACAATTTTACAAGTGTTTTCTTTCTTCAGAATAAGGTCATGGGGTAAAGGCCTTTGTCTGAGTCAGGGCAGGCAGAGATGTTCCACTTTTGGAAACATTATACAGGATAAGTAATAAACCCCGAGATTTTCAAAGATAGTGTTGATAAGGAAGAGAAAGCTGTCCAAGTTACCTGTGAGCTAATGGCAATGGTTTGATTTGAGCACTGTCATCGTCCTTGGAGGTGAAAGATTTCCAGTGAAAAGCAGTGTTTGAGGCAGAAAAGGAAGTTTGCATTTATATAAAGGCAAATTGCGCCAATTGGGGCGTAGCCACCATTCTCAGTGATTCATTTTACTCATCTGAGTTAGGGATTTTGGTCCAGTGATCACCTTCTGGTAAATCAGCTGTGTTTGGAACACTTCCAAGTCACGCCACAGAGTCCTTGAGACTCTGAAATACTCCCCAGACTTGACTCTTTTTTGCAAAAGTCAGTTTATATCCTGTCTATACCAGACAACTTCTAAAGGAGCACTGGACACAGAGAGACGGGAGTGAATATTTAAAAAACTGGAGATACTTGATTTGGGAAAAGCCACAGAGATGATACCATGGACTGGTATCTGCATGGACACGGCATTTTTATGGGGACTGGCATCACCTGACCAGAGGAATTGCTCTTAAGGCTGTCATGGCATTCATTTGGAATGAGATGGATGATATTTATGATGATATTTGTTAAGTTAAGGGTTAGATACAATTCAGCACTATCAAAACTGGGTCAATATGTTTCTGTGAAAGTAAATTCCTCACAAACAAGACATCAAGAGGTTCTAGTGACCCACACTTGTCACAATCACTTTTCTTTTTTTCACAAGGTTTCTGCTACTGACAGTTTTTCTCATGAAATTGAAGATGTCAGTTTAAGACAGGCCATCAGAAGGAAGAGTATTCAGGTTTGTAGTCAATATTATATAATAACAGATACACAACAGCTAACTGTGCCAACTGAGACACTAAACCCACTTCTTTATCCAATAGGGGATGGATTCTTATCAGTCAGACAGTCTGCGACCTCTGAAGCGAACAAAAAGGACCTGGATTATCACCACCATTGATGTTCAAGAGGAGGACAAAGCACCATTCCCCAAATATGCTGGACAGGTACAAACCACCTTGTAGGAAAAGTTCTGCTTGAAGCTCGGTGAGGCATTCACCACTGCCAACTGTGTAATAAAATACCATGGGGAGCAGAGGGCACTTACTTGTCCAAACTTGTGTGATTTCCACACACAGGGATGGGTAGAACTGTGAGGTGGGAGGGATTTACTGGTCCTCTCACCAAGGAGGTTGCAAGGACACTCAGGGGAAAGAAGATGATGGAGGGGGAGTGGTAAGAGGGTTCCCCTGCACGCTGTGCAGTGGTGCTGCAGACAGGGAGCTGTGGGCTTGGCTGGGAGCACGAGAAGGGCAGGGGGGCAGAAAGAGAATTGATCTAGATTATTTCTCTTCCACCTTCCCTGCTCACGTTGCACTGTCCTGCTCCTCTCTTCAAAAGCTGTTCAATAACAGATCGTATAACACGTCACTGAAGTATTTAATCAGTGGAGCTGGGGTAGATGAGCCTCCAGAGGTTGGGCTGTTCTCCATAGAAGATGATGCCAATGGACATGTGTACGTCCATCGCCCCATCGACAGGGAGAGGACCCCAGCTTTCCAGGTAACACCCTTGGACAGGGCACTTCCAGCTGTCTGCAAAGGTTAATTGTTCTTTCTCGTGGCTAAATGCTTCACAGCAATGAGACCCACCTGTAAGAATGTTAAATGTGTGTTTTCGTGAGCTGCTTTTCTTATCTTGCACCTACAAATAAATGTTAAATCGATTGGCTCAGCAGAGACCAATTAACTTCCACATCACTATTCATTATAAATCTCTGTGGCTTCTTTGAACTTCCACAAATAACTGCATACTCCTTTTCAATCTTCTTTCTGGTATGACCCCTGATCATAACCCAAAAGCTTAAAAAGCTGTCCTGAAATTCAAAACATGTTACAGCTCTTGTGGCCAGAACACTGAGTTGTAAACACAACCTCCTAATCAGGAGAATGCAAGCAGGTAGTCATGTGTTACAAAAAACTGGGTAATCCTGGAGGAGCTGCAAACCTCTATTACTGTAACTTTACGTAAGATGAAGCATATGTTCCTCCTTAAAATGCAGAAAAGGGTTCACAAGCAGGAGGTGCAATGAAAGAAATGTGATAACAAGTTTATGAGTGGAATATGGGAGTGTGGGTTTGTTTACTTCCTGAAAAAAATATTTCAGTTGTGGTTTCCTTGTGTTTATTCTGTAATGATTTCTATTTGTGTCTCTGTGGATTAACTGTACCCAAATTATAGTTCTCCATGTGGTATTCTGTGCAACATCTTGCCTTTTAGGCAGCCATTTCAAATAATCCAGCTCCAGTAAAAATCTTTTTTTACTTTTAAAAATGTTGTTTGAGACCCCGGACGACCATTATGAATCTACTACCTTTGAAAGGTGAAATAATGACTTAACCATGTGACTGAAAGCCAATGCTAAGCACATTTGATGGAAGCAGCTTCAAAACTGAAGGTTTTCTGTTCTATTCTGAGATCTAAATGGTGCTGGTCAGTTCATTCTGATGTCTCTGTTGCTACTCATTTAGATTCGTTTTGATGTTGAGAACAGAAAATCTGGTGAGCTGCTGGACCGCCCTATATTTTTCAATGTAAAAGTCAAAGATATTAATGACAATGCACCCGTGTTTTCCAAGGAAGAATACAGCACTACGATAAGAGAGAACCACAATGAAGGTAAGTGCCACCCAAACAATTACTGCTGGTTTCTGTATGACTGTTCTTGTCCTAATTCCTTTATTGTTATTATCCCTTTCCTACTAAATCTGTTCTTCTCTTTACCTTTTACTTAAACACTCATAAACACTCATGAGTTTAGGGACAATTACCTGTTTCCTACATTTCAAGCTCTTTTCTGATTAACCTCAATACTTTAGAGTATCATTGGAGACACTCTGGAAAAGCTTCCAAGATATTTTGTCTTAACTACAAGCCAAGACTGTCGCAGGCTGATCTCAGCTGTGGATCTGGAAGCTGCACAAGCACCCAGCATCACAGGAGGTGCTCAGACACTGCTCAGAAATACAAAGACTTACTCTGGGTGTGTACACACTTGATGTCAACTCCTCAGGAGTAATCAGCTCTTTAGGCAGATTTCCCCCCAAATGAAGTAGTGACCAGAGTCTGTGCAGGGGTAACCATGGCCACAGGAGAAGTTGCAAGTTTTCTTAGGAGTTGTGTGTATAAGAGCCTGCAGGCAGGCCTGAGAAACTCCACAGAGAGACCAAACACTCCCATTAATATGTCAATTCTTCATCCTAGATGAACCAGTTCTCCAAGTCACAGCCTTGGACAAGGACGAAGCTGGCACTGCGAACTCACAGGTGTCCTATTCTATAAGTGTGCAAATGCCCTCTCCAGATGGACTCACATTTAACATTGATCCTACCACAGGATCAATATTTCTGTCAGGATGCCTGGATTATAAGGTGATGTATATTTAGCATCTTCTCATCATTTAATACATGATACATGTTCACTACACAGTTACAAGGGGGAGGAGAGTCTCACATCAGCTGTGGCTGGAAAAATGTGGGAACTGCTTCTGAATTAAGTTTCAAGAACTTCCTTGTTTCTGTTTTTCAGACTGCCAGCTCTTTCAAACTTCTGATTAAAGCCAGTGACCATGGGAGTCCCCAGCTGTCATCTACAGCAACAGTCACTGTGGCTGTTGAAGATGCAAACAACCACCTCCCTGTATTTACCAGTGATAATGTAAGGGAAAACTTCATTACTTCTCTGAGCCTTTCTAAATACAGTCCAGTCCTTCCAACTGTTAAATGAAAACAGCGAAAACAGACACTGCAGAACCAGGCCAAAACATGCAAATGAGATTTATCTGTCACATGAAATATCTCTTAAAGTGCTAAACTTTGTTAATTTTCTGTGTAGAGCACCAGAAGGTTTTTGTCTCACTGCAAGCATAAGGAAGCTGACAGACCAGATTATTCTGACATCTGGGAAGCTGAGGACCTGACTGCCCACAGCAGTGGTGGATGCTCCACCCCTGGAACTGTTCAAGACCAGGGGCTTTGAAGCACCTGATCTTGTCAGATGTGTCCCTGCCCATGGCAGGGGTTGGATGTAGGTGGCCTTGAGGGGCCCTTCCAACCCAGACCATTCTATGATTACATAGAATGCTCTCTACTTGACAATCCTAAATAAACTATCCCAGCCAAACCCAGCACACATATCCAGAGTGCTGAGTCAGGCCAGGACTGGTCTGTGTAAATATATGAGGTTGTGAAGGGCAGGAAGAGATACAATAGGGTTACAACAGTGTGTACAAAGTCACCCACAAAAGCAAACACCTTCACCAGTGTCTCCTTCCTGGTGTTTGGGAGACCTGAGGGAATAGTGCTAGATCACCTGCAAAAACAGGTTTACACAAGAAGCCTGTGCTTTGTCATCAACTCCTGTCTAGTAAAATTCTGCCCCTTCTCACAGATATGATTTGTTCCCTCTCTGAGGATCATCTTTATTGCTTTTTTAAAAGTTGTGATGCAAAGACAGTGCTGTTTATATGTTAGAAGGCAAGAGTGAATTTTCAGCTCTCAACTAGTGATCAATTTATTTTAAGAAAGAAAGATAAACAAATTACATATTATTTCTATCTCATGACTCCTTGGGTAATTTAATTGGCATTTCTCAGTCTGTCTATGGAGTGCTAGTTAGGCAAGCTGGTGGCTACATAGCACCATCAAAAACGTAAGCTATTGTGACAGGATTACATAAGATAGATAGATAAATAGATAAATAGACAGATAGGTAGATAGATAATCATCCTTATTTCCTTCCTTTTCCTTCCCAGTACCAGCTGCAGATTTCAGCAGGAGAAGAACATCCAGCTGTGTTACGGCTCCAAGTGGAAGATAAAGACTCTCCCAACACTCCAGCGTGGAGAGCAAAATACAGAATAGCAAAGGGCAATGAGAAGGAGCAGTTCACCATTGAGACAGATCCAGCCACAAATGAAGGCATTTTGAGTGTTATCAAGGTGAGGAGAGAATAGCAATAGATAAGCAGAGCATGGCAGTGTGTCACGTGGCCTGTCTGATTGTGAGAATCAGAGTCAGCTGATTCTAGCTGTGTTCCAGGTAACAGAGGTGACTGCCAAAACAAAGGTCATAACTGCTAATTAAACTGTTTCTGTCTCGGGTTTTCAGCCTCTCAGCTATGAAGGTGACTCTGAGATGAGACTTGTCCTCTCTGTGGCAAATGAGGAACCTTTCTTCTGGTGTAAACACGGCATTGTGATGATCTCTAATCTGGAAGCCACAAACACAGATGTGAACATCAAGGTCTTGCAGTCACAACGTGCTCCAAGGTTTCATCCTCCCATACTTATTGTCCAAAAGGAAGATTCAATGAAGCCTGGGAGGGTATTTAGAAAGTATCCAGCCACATATCCAGATGATGTGCCAAATAAGATAAAGTAAGTGGAGATGTTCCAATGCTCAGAATAAGAACAGGAATATAAAGATATATTTTATAGCTATTATATAATACCATAGGAATATAAAGAGGTTTGCAAGTGTAGTTTGATGCCCAAAATCTATTTAAGATAATAACTTGTAATTTTTCCCTTTCTTTTTCAGATATGAACTAGCCCGTGACCCAGATGGTTGGCTGAGTGTGGATGAGAACTCTGGTGCTCTTACTGTGGCAAAAGAATTTGATCAAGAATCCCCCTTTTTGAACAACAGCCTGTACACAATTATTGTTCATGCTACTGATCATGGTAAGTAGCCAGTCAGAGAATATTCAAGCATTTGGACTGTGAGATGAGGTGTGAGTTGAACATAAAAAGATAGCAAGACTAAGGATTTAAGTGATTAATGAATAATAAAACATCCTAATGTTCCCAACTTGTGCTGTGTGTGACTGGTAGGATAAACCAGGCAGATCCTGCCAACGAACTGGCATTTGCCAATACCCTGTTGTGAGGTTTTTCTGTTTCTTTTGCTCCTACCCAGGCATTCCACCACAGACTGGCACTGGCACCATCCTGCTTTACTTGTCTGACATTAATGATCATATGCCATCATTGGTGGCTCCTTCTTTAGACGTGTGTGATGAAGAAAAAGGGACAACTCTCCTTATAGAAGCCAAGTCTGCTCTGGCCCATTCACATTCAGGGCCCTTTACATTTGAACTGGCTGAGGACTCTGAAGATCTGAAGCATAACTGGACATTAGGAAGGAACTTCGGTGAGTTCTTCCTTTTGTGTCCTTCCTGAGTTTATTCTCAGCTGTGGACCCTCTGGTTATTTTACTGTCTCTTACCTTTCTGGTTTGTTACTGATGAGTCTCAGTGAGACTGAAATGATGGGAAAGAACAGGATTCAAAATATGAAGTTATGGCAGTTTGTAAAAAGTGACATTGCTCCTCCTCTCTGCTGAGGGCAGGACCAGCAGCCATGTGTTCAAACAGCAGAAAGGGGAATAATTTAGCTGAGGAGCCACTTCTTCATTTGATTAACTGCCTAAGGAATTCCAGAGGTTATCAGGGGGCTGTGCCAGAGTGCAGCCGGGTTGGGACAGATCTCTGTCCAGAAGGCTCAGAGAGGTGATAAAGTGGGATGTAATTTAGTCGAATTTACTATGGTATATTAAAGCTAGAAAAAAGTACTTAAAATTGGGGTGGAAATGAGTTTCCTTTATCAACACAAGGGGCTGTAGACTAGAAGCTGTAGACTTCTTTCTGTGAGTCTTCAAATGATTCATTTGTGTTTTTAGGGCAGTCAGTTGAACTTCTGATGTTAAGAAGCCTCCCACAAGGCAGCTACTTGGTGCCCATCATTATTCAGGACAGGCAAGGATTTTCCAGAAAGCAGAACCAGCACATCAGGCTCTGCTTTTGCCCAGATGGACACACATGTAAATATTCACCAGTTCTACAAGCAGCAGTGGGACTTGGAGGCGGTGCCATTGTGATAATACTGATGGCTTTCTTATTACTACTGGGTAAGCAACCTGCTAAGTTGGACATGCAGGTTCTCTGTCATCTGCCCACTGGATCTCATTGCAATTGCAGCTGGTGAGCTCAAATCTATAAAAATCATGATTGTTTTGCATCCAGATGATGACTGGCAAGTGTAAATTGTCATTAAGCTAAACTCTCGTACAACATAGCGAGTATTTCTATTTGCATTGAATACAATTGAATAATTGACTTTTTTGACATTTACTGTGTCCTGGCAAACTGAAAGTAATGAAATTCTCCCAAAGGGTTACCCTTGTTCTAGAGCTGGTTCTTCTGTACCAGCTCATGTGGTTAATGCTGGAGAGAACTGCTGATTCCTTATCTGAAGAAAAATCAATAGATTGTGTGAGCACTGTTCCTCTGATTACCTGTGCATGATCTATTCTGTCTGCCTGCTCAGTCTCACCACTCCAACCAAGAATTCCATCTGCACAGCTGCATTGCTGGGGTTTCCCAAGGGAGCTCCTTTGGAAGCGGGCTGGGAACCTCTCCCACTACTGTGTTGAGCCAAACCCATCTATTCCCAGTGCCCATTTCTCCTTTCCCTTTCTCCTTTACAGTCTCCAGCATTGTGCTTTGCCAGTGTTACAGCTCAGAGGCTAAAAGCAAAGCCATTGCTCCACCCCAGGAAGGTGAACAGACGTTAATCAACTACAATGAAGAGAGCAGAAATTCTTTTTCTGAGGTGAGTGTGACAGCACTTATCCATGCTGCCCCAACAGTGTTGTGTGGCTGAATGTACTACTAATCATCTCTTTAATTATGTTTCCTCTGGTTTTGGTATTGAGCAAAATAAAGGTTTTTTTTCCACTAAGCCTGTCTGGTTAGCTGTGCTCTGCATGGTCTGGATAATGCCCTTCTGGTGACAGATTGTTACCACTCCTACCCTTCTTTAGTATCAGCAGTACATTCCCAGGTGCCTCATCCTGCTGGTGAATCTGAGAGGTGAGGAAGCACAGCACCTCTTGTCACTCTCCTACACACACATCCTGGTGTGAGCAACAAGGAAGCAAATGAAAGTGGAAAATGGAATAGTCTGCAGAGGTGTGATCCTTCACACTTAGTTCAGTTCCTTATTAATGCCATCCCTCTCCCTGTGTACAGGCTGGGCTGGACATCACACATGGTGCTACTCCATCAACTGTGTCTGTGGAGGCTGGAAAAGAAGTGATTGCTGAGGTAACTGCCTGGTTCTTTAAGAAAATGTCCTTTCTTTATACTAAGGGAAGTGGTATCCCAAGAATTAGATCTATTAATAACAGTGGGAAGAATAATGTAATATTATTCAATTAGAAAATACCTGTCACTTCATGGAGTGACTGGAGAAGGCAGCAGAACAGAAATGGATGCAACAGAGAGAAAGATATTTGGAGTTATTTGTAAGTGACAGAAATGTCAGAAGGAGACTTTTTGCTGGTCAAACCTGAGATGCTGTGTCTGTCTTCCAGAATGGCCATTTCACTGGTTACCAGACATCCCAAGAAAGACAACTGGATTGCTTCATACAGACAGTGGACAAAACACTTGCTCAGGTAAGAAATGAGAGTTGAACTCCTCATCTCAGAAGCACTCTAATTGAAAGCAAGGGATATATTTGATGGGAAAACATTCAAGGCTTTGTTGAAAATTTCTTTTTTCCTCAACTGAATTGCCCTTCAGGTGAGAGAAGTGGGGCTAAAATGCTTTCTGTGCCTGAGCAGGGTTAAAGCTTTGTCACCTGCTCTTGCACTTCTGTTCTGTGAGGGAAATTCAAATTCCTCTTGCCATGCCCTGTCTGACTCCTGCATGTTTACAGTCCTGTCCTTTGGCCTTCTTGGCCAGACTGCAGGCCCTACTAGCCAGGGTCAATTGCCAGCTTTCTGGTCTAGGACAGATCAAATGCCCTTTCCTGCCTTATTCGTACCCTGGAGAAAGTTCAGGCTCTGGAGCTCATGCAGCTGGAGGTTTCTGTAGAACTTTTCCTTGTCAGACAGAGACTCATATTCTTCCCGAATAATTCCTGCCGAATTTGCATGCCAAAATTTCCTTTAATTTTCAAAAAGGCAGTAGGAGCTTTTGTGCTGACTTGCTTTGTTTCATGCCTTCTCTAGAAAGTGTATTACCAAAGCACACTGGAAGATTATGGGGACATCTGTGAACCTTGCAGATTCACTGAGGAAGGGGAACCAGAACCCAGTAAATCCCCCTGCTCCATCTCCATTGCCAGTGAGGACTTGCCTGTTGATTTTTTGAACACTCTGGGACCGATGTTTTCTGCTCTGGAAGAAATCTGTCAGAAGTGATCTCCATCATTCAATGGTGTCAGAAGGCTGTGACTATGGTGCTGCCAAGGCTTCTGGCAGGAGTACTGACAATTTCAGACAAAAAGGACCATCTGTACTTGAAAGCATTGCAGTGTTTGCACCATGAGTACCTGGCCTTTCAGTCTTCCTGCCTGAACTGTTTGCACGTGGGCAGCCAAGAACCTGGCATGTCTGGAGAGTCCACTCTACTGTGCAGAGGTGATGGAGGGATTGTGGCAGATTTCTGCACACTGACACAAGTAGAAGATCTGATATTAAAATATAATCCTCAATTCAGTATGCAAAGGAAAAAAAAACCAGATCTACTCGGCCTGAAATTCTAGACAGGGTTCCATATGCAACTTTGAAGAGAGAAGGAAGTTACCTGCTAGACCAGTGTCTAGTCCTTGCTCCAGTAAGTGCTCTCTTTAAATCCAAGATTAAATTTAGTACAGTGCCACATAGATCTGACTTGATCAGATATTTTATGTCCTTTATATATGACACTGAAACATTGAAGAAAAAGTTCACTTCTCCTCTGGGTCCACACACTTGGGACAGCTCTGCACCATCCTTCCTTTAGCATGAAAGAGGCACTTTTGGTGCTTGTGTGTTGTGCTGGCATCTGCTGGCTGTTGGTATCACGGCGCTGCTGTAAATAATACCCTAAATGCTAAGAAATTGTTGTCAGACAAGGTTATTCATTTCAGTGAAGTAACTACCTGCTCTAAATTAGCCACAAGTCCCTCTGAGGGGGAAATTCGTGGGTTTCCTCCAGCACTGCTGATAAAAGAGACAAAATGATAAAGAAGGGACGGTATCAAAGTTCCCTATCAGGAAACCTTAGATGTGTTACTTTTACATTTTGAGGTTTGGACATGTCTGACTGTGTGTAACTGACCTCTGCTCAGTTATGGCATGAAGGCTGTTGGTCTTACAATACAGAAATGAGGGAAGAACAGCTCAGGAGATTGCGTTCTGCCATTAGGTAAGTTATACATGCAGCAAGTGTTGGAATTAGTCAAAAATCTTGCTCCTGCTCTATTACAATCCTGTGCTGAAAGAAAAATGCATTGCCTAAGGCAAGCACAAAGTCTGGGAGCTAAGACACAGTTTTTGTGTTTCAAAGTTTACTTAAACAATAAATTATGCTTTCGCTCGGATATTATTAACTAATAATTCAAGGCTGGCAACTTCAGTCAAGTGTGATAAAAGAATTTGGCTGAGTGGCAGGCAGCTACGTGTTCCTAAATGCCAGCAGCAAGATCTGTTTACACAATAAATCACTCCTGTGATAAACTGTCCTTAACTTATAACTCCAGATGGAAGACTTCAAGGCAGGCTAGTGATTTAGCAGCACTGCTAATAACTGAGGTGACATTTTTATTGTAGATGATAACCATATTGGGGAGATTAGAGTTATGCTGTGTTTTGCTTTTTCTTCTGAAAATTACACAAGACTGAAAACAATCATGAAAGTGGTTCTGTGTGTGTATTGCTCATGTAGACTCGTGTTGGGTTTGGAGCACACCATGCCTGCAGTCACCCAAACATGAGGTGTGATCAGACCCACGGTTGCCAATGTTGATAAAGTTCTCTCTCTCTTGCATGAGACAAAACCCATTGATTAATGAAAACCTATTTCTTGGGAAATGAGAGTGTTCCCTGGAGGTTTTCACAACTGTACCCCCTGTGCCCACACAGGTGTGGACACCGACAGTTAGTCAAAAAGGGAATTTTTCAGCATCACCCTGACTCTGAGAAGCAAAACTTTCTTGGGGTCAGGGTGAGAAAACCTAAAGAAAGTTTTGTAAACCATCTAGGATGCTTTGAGAATATTTATCTCAATGGTATTTGTTTGCTTTTGTTATCCTAACAGTTTTCTCTGTAGCTAACCAATCCTAGCTGGTCTTGTCTCTCTCTGCTCCTGACCAGAAGGAGAAGCACCAAGTCAGAGAACAGCTGGATCTCTTTTAGCGATCTCTTTGTCCCATCTGCTTGTTTGCTTTGCATGAAATAAAGAAGATATTTGCCTTCTGCATGGAGTTGTTCTTATGCTGCAATGGCCAGGACATGGCCTGAGTTACAACACACATATGTTGTAATATGTTGTTACAACACACAAATGTTCAGTATTTCAGTGTCTTCAAGGATTTGAAGACTTGCACGCACTGAGCTAATATAGCTTCCCAGCACCATTGAGAGGTAAAGGTGCTATGTACACACTTTAAAGAGCAGAAATTTAGGCTGAAAGAGCTGCTTGGCTGACCACAGTCACACAGAGAGCTGTGGCAAAGCAAGGAGTGGCACTTCTCAATTGTGCTGCATGCCTATCTTGCCTTCCACCAACAATGTTGACCTTTGCAGCAGCTTTAAGCCCATTCCATTTGAGCAGACTTGAGGGAAATATACTCTGCTGTGGTCCTATCAAACCAGTACAAAATCTCTAATATCTACAGTCTTGGAGCAAACTGGGATGGAAGCAGGAAATAATTAAAACCTTCATTTTACAGTTAAGAGACAGATGCACAGAAATTCTAAGTCAGCTCCTGTAATCAAAAAGAGACTTGCAGAATGGATCTAGATTTTCAGAGTCCCCTTTTGTCACTGTAATAATTGAAGTATCATTATACTCATAATTCCCACCAAGCTGTGTCATTTACGCAACTTCTCTTTTTTTCTCATTAAAAATTTGCAGTCAGTAATTTGGTGATTTGACACTTGAACTCCTGTTAGTGATCACTGAATATTTTATGTAGGAATGACAAAACATGGTTCAAACACCCAAATAACCATTCAGACTGCTGAAAGCTGTTACGAATCCTGCTGCCAGCACAGGGACAGGAAATCTGTCATACATCAACTGGGGGGATCTGGAACACAGCAAAACTCCAGCACGAAGTCTGGGTGGTAGGTATGAGTGTCAGCTCCATATGACAATTAGTTCTTTCTCCATCTGTGCATTAGGTTTGAGTTGACATTTTTCCTCAAAGGAGAGTGAAGGAAATTAGATTATTAATCTCCCATTGGTTTAAAACTAGAAACTTCTCCTTTAGACACCAGTAAGTTTTTAGAGGAGTTTGGCAGAAGGGAGGCCCAGACTGATGAGGAACAGCTTCACTAACAAATAACTACAATCAAAAAGGCTTATTTAGAGGCTTTCATGAGGAACCATGATTGCTAAGAAGTGAAAATGTGGCATAAATCAGCACATTTCTCCCCTGCATCACGCATTTGCATCAATCACACTTTTAAAGACACTATTGCGGGAAGCTGCTCAGTGAACAGCTCTTAAACGTGAGGCAACACCAGGAGACAAACCAAGAGGGAAGAGTTGGAGGCATCAGGTTTATTTGTGCCACACATCATGCTGAACGTGATGATTATACCCCAAGCAGGTCTGGGCCTCACAGCTGCTGCTGCCCTGTCTCCACAGGGTGTGAGGGAGAACCATCAGACTCCCATCACTGAGGGAGCTTTCAAAGGTTCATGTGGAGGCTGATGCTGTGTCCCTGCTGGACCCACATCCTCCCTACCAGTGCCTCACAGCAAACCTGCATTCTGCATTTGACCTTAAGTGCAGGCAGGTGCCACATTTCTTCCCAAGGGCCCTCTGCTCACTCCTTCTGTCCCAAGGCAGGCAGAGAACTCTGCGGTGCCCCAGGATCAGCCAGGAACAGCCCAGCACCCAAGGGCTCTCTTAGCACGCCTGGCTGTGCATTATCCACAGCCCAGCTGTGCGTTATCCATGGCCTAGCTGTGCGTTATCCACAGCCCAGCTGTGCGTTATCCATGGCCTAGCTGTGCGTTATCCACGGCCTAGCTGTGCATTATCCATGGCCTGGCTGTGCGTTATCCACAGCCCAGCTGTGCGTTATCCATGGCCTAGCTGTGCGTTATCCACGGCCTAGCTGTTTGTTATCCCTGTCCCGCCTGTGCGTTATCCATGTCCCGCCTGTGCGTTATCCATGGCCCAGCTGTTTGTTATCCCTGGCCCAGCTGTGCGTTATCCATGTCCCGCCTGTGCGTTATCCATGGCCCAGCTGTTTGTTATCCCTGGCCCAGCTGTGCGTTATCCACGGCCTCAGCCCGGGCTCGGCTCATTCCCCCTGGCAGAGGGAGTGTGTGAAGCCTCTGGCTTGTTCACAGTCTGCTTTAAGTACCTCCATGGCTTGCTGTTTTCCCACTGCTGTGATGGGCTGTAGTGTTTCAATTACCTGTTCACAGTGAGAGGCCTAATCAGGGCTCCTGTGAACCCCCATTACTTCTGGCCCCTGCTGTTCCCAAGCCAGTGGGAGTCCCAGCAGCACAAATGTTTATCTCCGCACAATCTTCATCTCTGTCTTTGTTTTGCCTCGTTTATAAAGATCTTACTTAAAAGCAAATGACACACAATCAGTAAAGGGGAAATTAATCACGCTGGAACCAAAGTTCTGACATTGAGTTTTAAAGGAAACAAGAGACACTGATCACAGGCTGGTCCTAGGGAGAGGGGATGTCAGCACGTCAGCGATAAAGTCTTTTTGTCTCAGACAGAAAGCTTTTCCCTGTCTGCTATTTCCTCTACTCTGCTGAGCAATGGGATCCCCTGGGATCTTTGGGCTGCCGCAGAAGGAATCTAAGTTTTAATCAAATCTTTCTGTGCCAGTTTGGGGTCATTTTCTTCCCTGTGAAGGATCCATTTGTCCTGATTAAGGTATTACAAGAAGTCATTTAAAGGACAGATAAATGACAAGAGATTTTATAAGTGAAGGGGAAACCACATGCTGAGAGGGTTATAATTAGTTCCTTCTATTAATGCCTTAGGTGTTGTTGTATTAGGATTTCACAATCCTAATAATTAAACACTTAGTAGCAGGGTGCTGGATTAGTGTTTAAAAAAAACCTGACAGACCAAGGTGCAGGCTTTTCTCAAGGTTTTCTGAGAGCAAGCAGGGAACAGGCATTGTAGCACGTGTGATAGTGGCAAAGTTTCCCAACTGAGTTCAAAGGCCATGATCACCTTCAAAGAAACTGGAAATAGGCTTTTCCTTTTTTAACAGGTGCTGATGCTGACGACTGAGAAAAATGAGAGATTTATGCCTTTACAATGGCTTTCCATTTCAGCACTTGGACAGAAAACTGGGGAAAATTGAGGGAAGGCACATGCAAAGCACAGTCGAGCAGGTGCTGAACATCCCTTCCTCGTGCTGCCTCTGCTCTTTGTACTCCCATTATTTCATACTTTTCAAAAGTGGTGAGAAGCCTTCACAATGGAAACATCTGCTGCTGTTAGAGAAACACAGCCCCCTGACCTGGGCCTGACCAGGATCCCTCCTTCATGCCTGGAATAACATAACTCACAGTGTCTCCTGTAATTACTAAATTCTATCCTGAATTTTTTTTTGTGAAACAAAACCTCACTAAATGTATCAGTATTGTTGGGACTGCAATTACAAAGATCTTTTTGGTACAATCTACTGATTATTCATAATAGTTGAATATGATATGTTATTAATAATTCAGTAGTTTTTGAATTGTTTTAAATTCTATAAAATAAGAAAGAAAATTACTTCAGGGATTCAATTAACAAATTATTTCAAGGCACTGATAATTATGAATGCTTCTTGATAGAGGCTTTCCTTGTGTAGATACAGTTCTGTAATTACCCAGGAGATGGCATAAGTAGGCCAGTTATCGACCTCTCAGTACCGAGAAGTAAAACCAAGGAAGGATTATTAATACCCTATTTGAAAACAAATCTGCTTACAAAATGTATAATTTGATGTGGTCAGTGGAGAGGAGGTTTCTTTTTCAAGACAAAGCCCTTTCCTCATCAGTATCACACAAGGAAGGTAGCAATTCCTAGCTATACAGAAGTACTGAGGAAAAGGGATGTGAGGAGGCCAAAATGAAAATCCTAAGCAGATATTCTGATTTTTTCCTTAAGCTATGTCCATTATATAAAAATCTTTCTATTTGTGCGCTGTTTTATTAAGAAGAGGCAGCAGCAATGACTGATAAGAAATATATCTCTGTTTGTATCTGCATTGTCCTCTACCTCATTCCATCCTGTTTGCTTTTCCAAAGGGTTTTATTCAAAGAATTTCTAGAAGTAGAGAGGATATGGTAGAATCCATTTAAACCTACAAATGAACATTTCCAAGCACAGAGAAGGAATTAATGTTTGCAACTGGCCTTCAATATGTAACTTCCCATCTGAGCATTTTACATATCCTGATACATTTTGTCACTATTCAAAGCTATAAATCCCATAAACAGAAGAGATGCTCTGCACACTGTGGTAATGGATACTTCACAAAAGAAACAAAAATTCAAGATCAGTTTCCCTCTCTCTGTTCAGTGTTTCAAAATGCCTAAATCATGGCTCAGGGAGACATTTGATACTGTCAGACTGGAGCTCCTGATGATATCAATGTACTTGGGGTTAGTGTGAAATTTCCTAACTTGAAACCTGCTGCCTGTCACACTAAGGTTATTGTCCAGAAGTGAAACCATGGAGAAATGCAATTAAACAAGAAACCTTTCCTTGGACCTGGGGTCAAATCCTGAATATGCAGATGCAGAAAGTGATCTCGATAGAATCTGCATTAACTTTTTTTTCCCCTAGGCATTTGCAAGGTGCCCCAGAATGTCATAGTTGAAACCTCCCCTCATGAGAGGGTAAGAGCTGAGTTAGAGGAGTTATTGCAAATCAGCTCAGTGATGCAGCAGCTCAGGCATGGGGGGGATTTGTAAACAGCTGGCAAGGCAAGCACCACAGTTCTGAGTTCTGAGTTAATTACGAGGAAGTGATAAAGGCACCATGTCTAGGATTAGGGGAGATGAGCATATTAATATAAAAGTGAAGAAAAATATTAAATTTGCCTATTTCTTTCAGCACTGTAGATCATCAGTTCATCATCCTTCCTGATCTCCATCAAACATCAGTGAGTCTTATCCTTGTATTGTGTGGGCAGGTGGCATCTTTTTAGATCCTTGACAGAGCCTGAAAGAAGAGATTTTAGTCCTAATTAGGGTTTCAGGATGCTTCTGCATGAAAGCAGAAGACACAGAACAAGATAAGACACAGAACTACTGTTTGTGCTTTTGAATTTTTTTAACTTATTTTGCAGGATATCTGTGAAAGGGTGTTTTGGGATTTTTATCCTGTAATATTTGCTTCCTGCCCAAAATAGCTGCTATATAGCCAGAGATAGGAATCTCATGTTTAAAAGCATCCATGTCTTTGTTTTCCAACATTTTGTCTAAAAATCATGAGCTGTAGCCAGGACTATTATAAACCCACAGAAATCTCAGTCCAGTTCAGCTTGTCACCTTGCCAAGAATGCTGCTTAAATTATTATTAACACCATCAAACTACTTAATTGAATTGCATTTGGGAGAGACAAGAAAAAGAACACAAGATGATTGTGGAAGCCGCACCAACCAATCTCCTAAAGAACATGTTACAGAATTTTATATGGAGAAAATAATAGCAAACATATTACAAGGCACTGGTACTCACAGCTGCTTCTAGCAGAAACATAAAGAAATGGCTTTTAGTGTAGAAACTGGAGTGTATCCTGGATCCTGCAGAGCTGCTGACACAGGCTGTAACTGATGGAAAACCAACAGAACCTGTCATCCCCATGTTTCAGTACTGACAGTGTAAAAGGGTTTTTTCATTTAGAAATTCATTTGAAAGCAGTAGTGACAAGTGAATTCCAATTTCCATCTACAGTGGAAAGAATTTCCCACTCCAATGGTTGATTCTTCTTTTTGTTATTTTAAGGAAAATCTGGGATGATTGTGGCAAAGGCAGAGTGATTGAATAAAACAAACAGAGAGGATGGGGCCCCACACATCTCTTGGTCAGAGCATCCCTGACTGTGACCAGGACATTCTACTCACAGATGCCAGCAGGACACAGTAGGAACCATGTCTTGTTGAAGACAGAATGTTTTGAAAAGTTTATATTCAAAAGGAGACACATGCAATTGGGAAAAAACCAGTTCAACTTTCCCAATGATCTTGGAGGATGAGAAAGACTGAACTGTAGAATCTGGGCAACTCCTTACTCAGAGATGCTCAGAAATCACAGAAGAAAGGAATATCTCTTCAAATCCAAATTAGAATAAATAAGGAAAAGGAATTCTAGGGTGACTCAAGGACTAAAGCTGAAGAGGTTTAATATTCCTTGTTAGCAGAGTCCTGTCCTGATGCAAACACAGACATCACTGCTTCAAGCATGGAAGAGTAAAACTGCAGAATCCCTCTCCAGGCACAGCAGTGGCTTCTCCTGAGAAAATCGGGCCCTCAGGTGCAGGAGACAGTTTGTGTTTGCATCCTGTCCAAGAGAACAGGAAAAGGTAACTGGAGCATGCATCCATCACAGGAGCTGGGAAGCACTGCCAAGGCCAATAATTAAGAAATCCTTTCAGTTTTCTTGCTTAAAGATTCTGGTGGCTCCAAAGCAGAGTGAGAGAGCAAATACCACTGGGGTATGATGGATTTTGGGGAAGGTTTGGCTCCAGACTGAACTGAAAACCAAAGCCAATGCTGCTGTATACACCTGATCATGTTTAAAATAAAGTGCCCTCAGCCTGAGGGGAAAATCAGGAAGGTTTGTGTTCCAGCAGGTTCACTGCTGATCTGCAGCTCTGGAAATCACACTTTGTGAGACTCCTCTGTGACCCTGGGCAAGTGACGAGCAGCCAGATTTGAATAAACTATTCAGCATCTACCTCCTCTGGAATTAGTGAAAATTAAATGTCATAAATCTGTTACATCTCTCCAGCTGTGAAATGAGAACCATCCTTCCTGCCTCAAAGAAATACTTCCAAAGATTCTGAAGTGTTTTGACAGGGCAGTAATAGGAAGTATGCATGTATCCTAAACAGAAATATGAAGTTTCTTCAGCTGATGCTGTGCTCATGTGCTGAATAAATATTGTCTTTAGGTTTTTTGCAATATTCAGGTTTATGAGCCAAATGAAAGCCAGGCATGGATGGTGTTTTTAATGTGCTGAATAAATATTCATCAGGATATTCATCAGGATATGCATTTTTTAAGCTAAAGATCCAATATTATTTATAGTCTGTGCTTTCATGTAGAGAAGGTAGTTATATGAGAAATGAGGAGGAAAAGTGACACCTTGCTATGAGGTTGCTGGATATTTGCTAACAAGACCATGATGAGGGTGAAACAATCCTGTGCTTGACTTCAATGGAGAGTGTGGGAGTTGAAAAATCGAGGTTTATTTCAGTATCTTGTTGAACTTGGTTGGGTAACTTTAGGCATTCAAATAGTTCGTGCAAGATTCTTGGCAAACATCAGAGTGAGACATTCATAGAAACAGGTGAAAAACCCAAACACACACATCTACTGATTTAAAATCCCAAGATCTTTCAATGTAGGCGGTTTTAAAATGGCAGAGGAACATCATTATTGGGATTTTTTTTTTTTTTTTTAATGCTCAAGAAAGGCTTATGCAAAGCCAGGTAGCAACAGTGTCTCCTTCCCCTGGGACAACTCAGGGACTGTTTTCAGTCTGTGCTACTGTGTACATTCCATCATTATGTGCCTCTAAAAATGAAAAATAGGTCAAGAAATTGCAAGGTGAATGAGTTAATACATAAACCATTATCATATTCAAGTGCTATACAACTGAATACCTTCTATTTAATTATGAGGCAGTAGAGTCAGTGCAGTGTGGTGGCATTAATCATTACAACACTGAAATTCTGTTACCATGGTGTGTTTTTTAAGAGGAAACTATTTTAAGATGTAAATTAACTTTGCCTTAGAATTTCCCTCCTCACACCCTCAGACAAGCAGTAATCACTGTTTGTAGGCATTGTGTTGCAAGAGCAGCTCAGAGACATTATTAAATACTCTCATCAGAGCTACATCCATCCTCATTTTGGCCCCGTTGCAAAGCCTTCCCATTTCCCTGCTGTCCCCTTGCACTTTATAACAGATATTTTAGCAGCCAGGGAATGTTATGCAATGACAGCTATGAACTTTAATATCTTTTATCTAACATGAAGAGTCATAAACCAGGCATTAGTTCCCTCCCCATGGCCAGCCCAGCTCTCAGGGCAGCAGGATGTGTCCCTCAGCCCTGTTTGTTCTCAGACCTCTCACCAAGTGAGCTCCCCTGCGAAGGGACAGACCTTTTTGTGCACCTGCAGATATTCACTAGAATTTACTCCTGCAACATCTCCCTGTAAAGGCCACAAATCAAACCCAATCGTTACCCTGCACTGCAGATCCAGCCCCATCACACCCAACACTTGGGTTCATGTCCTAAGCTGTAATTTAGGCTCTCATGGCAGCCCTGAGATGATGGACTGGGGTGGTTTCTGGAATCAAACCAGCTCCTGGGGAGAGGGAGCTGGGAATAAAGCCTTGGATCAGGCCCAGGTTAGAGATGCTGAGAAAGCATTTCTGGCCTGGGCTGAAGGTCTGCTGAAGAGATCTGGTCAGGGAGCAGACGAGAGTAAAAAGGTTTTTTTGAGTGTGAGAAGCTGGAGCAGGTGATATGATCTTCTAGGCAGGAACTTGTGACTGTAAATCTGTAGTAAAGTTGCCATTCCCACATCCACAGAGCTGAATTTTCCCTTGAGATACATTTTGTCCCTTATCCTGATTTTGACCACAAAATAGTCTCTGGAAGTCAGACTAGATTATTGTTATGGCTACGAAACAAATATTCTGTTATTGTAAAGGGCAACCATTTTGTGCTTCCTGAGCTGAAAAACTATTGTCAATAAGTTACGAATTCAGACTGGAGCCTGAGGGAGTCAGACACTCAAATGCCATTGAACTTCATAAACAGCTGAGTGCTTACATCCTTTAGACTCCTAAATCCTTCCTTTAAATTACAAATCTGGTCTATAAACACCAAAATCTAATAGTTTGAAAGAAAGGTTTGCAATAAAGTATAGATCCAGCCTTAATCCTTTGTTCATGAGATGCTGATCAATATACATAACTCCAGTGTCAGCTCATCACTTGTAAAATCTTTTGACCTTGAACTGGTTTTACTTCTTAATTTCACTTGTTTAATTTTTTATTGCCAACTATCGAAGCTCTCTGAAGTAAGAAAAGGCATATTTTAATTCTGTGTTCACTGGCTCTAGGCAAGGTGGGCAAATTTGTATCTTTTTGCTTACAGGCAAGTCCCTCTTGCAGAACAGTTGCAAAGTTTCTGTGTAGTCATTTGAAGCACATTTTCAGCTTCTGAGCTCCCACTGGAGTGAAATTCAAAGCACAATGGACCGACTAGGATTCCTTTCTTGAATTTGTTTTGCTTTTAGTCGAATTTCAGCATTTCTGCCTTTTGATTGGAATCCCTTTGTCCTGTCCCACCCATCAGAGGGGTCATGCCTAGCTCCTTGTGGCACGGAGATGCCATTTTCCTGTGAAAAAAGGAACTGCATGCAGCACACTGTGCATTTGCATAACCTCTTTGGTAACAGTTTGTCAGGAATTCCTCTCTCTGTTATTTCTGTATTGTTCTCTGTCTCGCTGAAAGAACAGTGCAGTTTCTAAAGGATGCAAAATAATAGCTCTGTCTGGCGTGTTATAGAATATTAAATACATTATCAAATCCAGCTTCTTCTCAGAGTTCTGCTAGTATTTGTCACTCGAGGGTTTGTTGAACCCCCACAAAGCACATTTTCTGAGAATTGACAACAAAGTTTCTCCTGGTAAAAAAAATGTTGAGGTGCCTTTTCTCTTTTTCTTGCTTTGGTTTACGGAAATGATTATCAGAAACGTGAACAGATTTTATTTTGCTAAATATCAACACATTCAACTGTTTTGCTACTTTTAGTTACTGATCTTAATCACTGTTTGACCAGAGCACATCTCTGGAACCTTTAGCAAAATACCAAGTTCTTTTTAGATTCCCTGAGTATTAAAACACTTTCATGACCATGCAGGACAGCTGAGGAAAGAACCACTACTTAACCAAATTCCCACGCGCTTAGGCAGAAATTCCAGCCTATTTTCTGTCTGTTCTGAGAGGTGTTTTGCATGTTTTAGGTCAGAGCTGGGACCCCGTTGCTGCTGAGGGCCATGTGTGATGAAGAGCATCCGCGCTGAGGTTGGAATTGCTGGCGGCTCCGGGGCCGTGGGTGCACGGCAGGTGGCACTCGGTGTCTGGAGGAGACAGACGGAGCCATTGCCTCCTCAGCCAGGAGACAGAAGGAGGAATTCACCGCTCAGAATATGTAATCACTAACTGCGGATCAATTTAATTAGTGTCCTGTCGACGTGCGCGGTCACCCTTTTGATCCGCGCGCATCTCTGGCGTGTCTGGCTCAGGGTTTACAAACTGGGTGTGAAAGAAGAGGAATCACAGTGTGTGCATAGGGCTCTGGCTGTGCTGGGAGCAGGGGTCACCACTGCTGTGAAACCCATGAAACACCTGTGTTATCAGCATGTTACTGCCTCAGCACCACGGTCATTCTCTGCTAGGTCTCTCCCGTCAGAGACGCTTGCAATAAATTTATACAGCACCAGAATATAAAAGGATAAAAGCCCTTTGTTCCGTCTGAAGTGGGTGCTGATAAGCAATCACTATTAGCAACACGCTGTTGGAAACCTGTTGTACAAACAACATTCAGCAGCGTGTAAGACACTTCCCAGTTTCAACCTCTTCAGATTTAAGATACAAATGCCCCTGTATCTTAGCAATTGTTGCCTGACAACTCCTAGATTGTTGGAAAAACATATCAGAGTCCAGCAACAAACTCCGGTTGCTCTCACTTAGCTTGACTTTCCAGGAACCTAATAGAAAAAATAAATTGTATTTTGTTTGATAGATTAGCTGATAAGTCTGGCGTGAAAGGGGGTGCACACAGTTGTTTTGTTCAAAGGCATGAGAGAAACTGATTTTCTAAATGTTGCCTAAAAGGTTGGTCACCAATGAGAGTGGATACTGATATTAAAAAGGTAATATCAACAGAAATAAAGATTAAATCACTAGGCATAGTTTGATTTAAGAGCAATGCACAGGAAGATACTGTGATTTTTTTTCAGAATGTCTTAATGAAACTGTGGACTTCAAAAGGATTCAATTGCTCCTTGCATTGCAATTAGCAGGAGCTGAATTGTTTCAGAATTCTACCAGAGCAGCTGGACCTGCAGCATCCTTTTCTTATCAACGATGAGAACATTTCTCATGCACTGGAAATACCAAGCCTAATAACAGGCCAACAAACATCCTTTAAAATCCTCACTAAACCGGGGAAGAATTACTTGCAATATTATTTGGCCACAGAAATTATTTTAACTTCCATTTTACACCGAGAAGTAAACAAGAGGCAGAAACAAATGAGTTCTCAGGAAACTCTGCAGCAATTTGCCCACTGGCCTTTGGGGAAGCCCTTGTGCTTCTGGCCACTCACGTGCAGCCTGTGACAGCTGAAGAAGGGACATGGATTGTTGGAGCTGTCTCCTCTTGCCACTCCTCTCATTATTTATGACATGGATTTTGAAATTGAAAGGTGGACCAAGGGTACAGGATGGAGAATGGGATGAGATGAAGGAGCTGCAGCCTGGCTGTCTCACAGCACTCGTATTCTCCACAGGCATTTGGGAACATCATTCTCTGACATAAAAACAAACCACAAAAAAAGCCCCAAACCAAAACAGCTGCATTGTTAGATGGGGAAACAAATCCCATTTGGAAAATACACAAGTTCTGGTTTTTATACAAACCTGATTATACTGTCTGACCTTATTGATGTTGACAGCAATTGTAAAGTGAATTTGGAGAGATTAAGTGTATAGAGGTATTGTCTGTAATTTTTAATAACCCTCTTCTCTTAGATCCTGAAGAAAAGGTACATTATTGTTGTGGATGTATTAATGGAATCTGCCTGTCAAAATAACGAAATTGAAAAAGCTTTTATTGGGTATGTATATCATGGAAATGTTAGCATTATATAGGTCCCTTGTGCCAAATGTATTACCACAGCAATAAGTGGAGAAGCTTCAACAGGAATAGAGTATATAATGATGCTTAAAAGTCCCTCACATATTGATATTGCTATATATCTAAACAGGTCTAGGAGCCACATTCCCCCAAATACTTTGCAACAACTTCTATTAGCATTTAACATTTATTGTTTCCTTCATTTCAAGTATTATTCTAATAGGAAACTATTAAGAGGTCTGGAATGAAAACCCAAAGCCTTTCATGTCAGGTGCAGCATTTCGGAATCCATTTCCTCTCCTTAGCAAACCTGAAATGTTATATATCTTTCCCCTTTTCATCACGGGGCTGAGGTGTCCCATGAACGATTGGCCAGCCAGATACAAGACAAATTCAAGATGAAATCCAATTGAATAATTGCTGAATACTGTAGCCAGAAAAGTATGTAACATGCATCATAATGCAGAAGTTTCATGGGAGCTATAATGGACTCTCTCTGTATGTCTGCCACCATAAACTCTGTGGCAGTCAATAAGGCCCTGTTATTGCAGAAAAATAGAAAATATAAATACAGTCTTGGTAAAATACAGACAGTAATTATTTGTTTACTTCAGTTGAAGTAAATTATCTCTGGATCCCAAAGTCATGCTTTGGGAAAGCTGTTGAGAAAATAAAGCCAGAGAAGATGGACTAAAATGGCAGCAGATGTGAACAAAACACCTGGACTGCTCTGCTGAAGCAAAGACAACACTGAGTGAGATATGAGGACAAGATATTTCAAATATGTTTCCATCAAATTGTTCTCCCTGTGTATAGAGATCAGGACAAGAAATGTAGCATTTCACCTTTGTGCAGGGAAAATGAAAGGAGTCAGTTTTCTAATGCTGGTAAGGGAACAGATTGCCTAAGGATACAGTGGAATCATCATTGAATAATTTAAAACACATGTGGTAAGAATGGTAAAAATAGCTCTGATAATCAAAAGAGGAGAATGGACTAGATAAAGGTACTCACACTGTCACCCACCTGTGATCTGCAAGGCCATTGCAAGTGGCTTAAAGGAAATATGGAATCCCAGAGTGAAGAGGACTTTTGGATGTCCTTTAATGCAAAGATTTTTTTGATGGATAGGAGACTTCATACTGGTATAACTGTAACATTATATACTGGAACGCAGCTTCACATATACATTTGAAACACTGTATTATAACACAGGTTTAAATAAATATTTGGAATCAGAAATGTTTGTTAGGACAGGAAACTGGCAATGGGGATTAATTATTTTCAGTTTCGGAATAGATTTTTGCAGCAATGACTCAAGTATTTTGTGTGGCTTTGGTATGCACACTCATAAACCAGATCATATATCTGCAGGAAATTTGCATTCCTGAAGATGAAGGATTTCATGTCAGCGTTGAACAGCGTGTGATGTACAACACCACCACCCCATCTCCAGAATTTATGTTCTAGTTAGGGAGTCTGTGATCAGGAAATTCTAAACAAAGTAGGAAGAAATGAATGTGTCAGCCCTTAATGTCAGGTTAGAGAGTCAAAGTCAGTCTCGGTAAGGTAGGAGACACTTTTTTCTCATCCAACACTTCTGAGAAAATGAAATCAAAAGTTGGTGCTGCAGCTGTAAATGGACAAGTTAAAAGTGCTGTGGAGCGGCAGCAGCAGGAACGGGGAGGGAATGTCTCCTTTGTGGCAGAGGCTGCTTGGAAGGAGAACCTGAGTGAAACACAGCAGTGTCTGCAGGTGGGGTTCTTCAGAGACGCTTTTGTTTTCCCTCCCTTCCAAGAATGATTAATTCCTGCCTCTTCAGTGCAGCCCAGCTGTTTCGCCTCTTTTGCAGTGACACCAGGGCAGAGATGGGGCCCTGCAGTCCCTGTGGGCTGCACTGGCAGCAGTGGCTCCTCCTGGGCTGTAGGGCTGAGCCTGAGGAGCTGGGAAGGGCTGAGCAGGGGGAATGTGCTTGGCTGAATCTGCTTTCCAGGTAGGAGAGGATGCACAGGGAAGTCCCAAAGCTTTCCATTCAATTAGTGAACATCCCTGCCGCTGGCAACAGGACTGAACTACAGCTGGTACCAAAGAGGGAAACTCAGATGTCGCTTTGCCGCTCGCGTGCGCGTGCAGTGATTCGTTCTGGTATATGTGAATATTTCAGAAATGCCTAAAACACTTGAAAGAGTTGCTCTGCCTCAGCCTCACTCCAGCTGCTGGCAACCATTAGGCTTTTTGTCTCCTCTTTGTTGAACTGGCATTGCTGGGAGCAACACCACTGGCATGGCAGTGACTGACAGGAGATGCTGCGGGAGAGGCACTAGCTGGGGGAAGCAGGAGCAGCAGACCACAGCTCACTGGGCAGCTCAGGGGATGGAAGGGACTTGGGGAGTGACCTGGACTCCTGCTGATGGGGAAAGGGCAAGGCAGGAGGGCTGAACAAGAGAGAAAGGACATGCCTGTGTGAGTGTGTGACCCTGAGCACCAGCACAAGGTCGTGTTATCAAGTCAGCTTTTTTGCCACGAAAGGAAATGATGTGACTATTCTTTTTGGATTAAAAAATGAGAATTACTGTGGTGCCTACAAGCATGAGAAACTTATTTGCATGCCCTGCCATCTGGAACGTTACCTCCCTTTTCATCCTGGGTGCTGTCACATTTTTCATACCATGGCTCAGTTCTTACTAGAAACCCTTCTGATGGACCACTTATTTCTGTCTTTATCCCATCATGGACCACATTCTGCCTTTCTCTTGGAAAGACATTATCCAGATCTCTCTGGCAATGACAGCAGCTGCTCAAGAGCAGCCCAGAAGGTCCCTCTACAAATCCAGTTGTTTCAATTAAGAAATGGACTCTTCATTGCCATGACAAATACAGAAGCACAGAAACAATTAAAATAATACTATCACCAAGAAGGAGGCTTTAAGAACCTCTGTAACAACTCATTGTGAACACAAACCTCAATGCTGAGCTTAATCCCTGTTATTTCCCCGAGTTCATTGTGGAAAGATGGGCAGGAATGTTGCCCTTGCTGTGAGAAGAGAGAGATGCATGACACAGGAGAAACATTGCCATTCCCTGTGCTTGCAGCCTGATTTTCCTTCCGTGTGGAGAAACTTCTCTTCCACAATATCACCATAATTCCTTTATTCACTTCGGATGGTAAATGTTTTTCAGCAGATATTGCATCTTTGTATTTGCTAACAAGGTAGCAGGACAGATGGCATACCTAAAGTGTACCATGAGACATATGTTTTTGTGTAAGTACTTGAAGGCTTTCAGTATGCAGGAATGCATATTTATTTTTGTTGCTAGAACCAATATATCTGTATTGGTCAGCTGATGATCTGGCTTGGGGTAAATTCACGAGACAAAATTTCTAAATTCCAAATGTCTACCTGATTTTTAAAGGCTTAAATTAAAGTTAGCTCTGCTACTCAGCTACAGGAGGTGGATGAGGTGTTTGAGATCTTGTGTTAAAATTCAGAGCTATGTGGTATGACTTGAAGAATGGAAGATTCCTGTAAATAATTGGTATATAGACAGGAGTGGAAGATATTTAGCCTTGCCAGTCAGGTTTCAAATACCTCATGGTAGCTGAAAAACATGCAGGGCAGAAATTCTGTAAAATGCATTTGTGGCTGTGGAACGGATTGGAAAAGAAAAAAAAATAAAGACAAAACAAACACACAACATGCTTTTTGTTGGGGAAAAGATCAAAGGTGTGGCAGTGCAATTGCTCTTGGAGATCTCTCCAGGAGCAGGATTTCGTGCAGACACCTGCTGGTGCCGTCTGCTGCTCCCTGTGTTTGTGTGGTCTGTGCCAAGGAGACTTTTGGGGAGCATCTGCAAAAATGTGCAAGTTGCTGATAGAGCATTGCAGAAAGTGAGAAGTTTTGTTATTTAATTTACACCAAACTTTTGTTTTTTTGCATGGATCACGTTTCCCTGGGTACTCACAGCACGTGGGAGGCTGAGCACTGGCAGACCCTTGGAGTTCTCCCGCAGGACGTGGAAGGACTGACTATGGGAGTTTCTTCACAATTTATTAAACTAAACCAGTGCCTTTCCAAATGGCCTCAATGATCTCTAAGCTCTTGATGCAGCAGTCACTGGATTTCTCAAAACATGAATCTAGACTGGTTTTAGGTGTCTGCCTTCCAAGCAGAAAACTGAAGCATCTGGGAAAAGTTTTACTACCTTCTGACATCATGTGAAGTATTTGACCTAGATGACTTCCAGTCAAAGTGGTGAAACTAATTTGTCTTCTATTTTCCATTTGCTTGGTTTATCCTACTATTGAAATAGTTTTAAACTACAAATGGTAAATAAGAAATAGATTTTTAATTATCCTTCATCAGTGTCCTGATTGTCATCATTACACAGTATTTTAAAAAAGTGGGATCTGGGAGCTATAAATTTTTCCAGCTTCTGGATGAAATAGAGATGCTCTGCAATAGGGATGCTATGCATGAATACAAAAATGCTTTTAAATTATAAAACAAAAGCTGGCCACGCAACCAAGCCTTCTTTTCATCTTCTTGTCAGTCCAGCTCAAGATGCAAATACCCTGAGTGAGTAATACATCCTTAGAGTGACAGCACTGGGCCATTGCTCACTTGGAAAAGCCACGCAAGCTGCAGCTCTGACAGGCTGCGAGAAGAGATGGAAGCTCTGCAGTTCTGCTGAGAACTGCTGAAGGGTTTCCAGGCTTTGTGTAGAGAGCTGGGAGAAGGTGTGGGAGATGTCTAAATCCCCCAAAACTACACGAGGTGCTCATGGTCTCTCTGGCCTAAGCATAGAAGGACTCAGTTCAAAGGTAGCACAAAGGACAAAAAGTACCTTCATTAAATATGAGTGGTCCTTAAAGCAATGCGTTAGGGCTCTGTAGGAGTATAAAATTGTATTTTTAAAATGCTTTTTATTGTAAAAACACACTGAAAGACCTAATGATCAGTCATGGGCTCCACTAGGACCTATCTGATCACAGAAAAGAACACTGAGCACTGTCTGGTGCTGAAGGAACCTCTCGTAGTAGGGGTGGAGGATTTTTCAAGCTGGTCTTTTTTCGAGAGATGTGACACAGCATCTCCCTGGAACAGAAATATCAGGGTTTGCTGTGTGGTTTATGCCAGGCCTTTTGAAACATCCAGGAAGATTCATTCTTTAGTGACTGACACTCACAAAAGTTGTCAGGGCCGAAAGGAACCCTTCCAAACAGACAAGAACTGAGATTGTTCTGCAGGATCAGGGTCTGGTTGCCCCACAACTTTTGGCACATAACACCTATCCAAGCCTGGATGAAGCAGCTGATAGGTATCAAAAGGTTGAAAGGAATTTGCAGCTGCACAGATTTCTTGTACACAACTTTGGCATCTCAGATATTTTGCCATTTGTTCCTCTCTGAAAGGAGTGTTACAGCTCTTCCAGCAGTTTTAGAAGAATTATCTAAACAGCCACCAACAAACCTGCAAGGGCTGTGAGAACTCCCATTCCTTTTGCACAGGGCCAGCACAGCTCCTCTCTCTCTCACACTTTGGGGGTTTATAACCCCTCTTTTGTGCTTCTGGACCCTCTCACTGTGCCCCCTTGCCAGCCTCGTGCTCCCATTTGTCTTGCTCATCCTTACCAGAGCACACTGAGCTGCTCCTCTACACAGGTCAGATTGATGCCCATGATTACACAGACTATTAACTGGGGTTCAAAAAAATTATTTACCTGCCAGCACTCACAGACACCTTCACAAACCACTTGCTGGTGACACTTGTGTTCACCTTGGGAAGGACATGGAGTGAAGAAGAGGGTGTGACGTCCTTAATGGATTGCCTGGAATTTGCTGCAGCGCTCGTAGCGTCTGACTCGTGTCACGTCTGAGAAATAGAGCTCCTCTAAGAGACCCAGAAGATTTACTGAGGAAATAATGTCTATATGTCTGTGTTATTGAAGACATTACGTAGCTCAGTTTTATGGCGCTTCTCTCAATTCCATGTTCAAAATACATTTTAAAAAGGTAGAAAAAGATCTAGTCTGTAGTACAAAGCCACTTATGACTCCATTTTCCCACATTTCATATGCTCATTGAAAAAGGAAAATTTTGGCAATAATGGGAAACTTTATGTTATTATTTTATTCTGATCTGTCTGTGCACACTTGCATACGTGGACAACAACTCTCAGAAAATTCAACAATGAGCAAGGCTGAACACAGAAATTTTCCATTTTCACTAAAGAAAGTGTTCAGAGGTCTCCAAATGTTTGAATTTTTCTAACCAAAGCAGAATCCACCGCCTGGCATTGGTTGCGTGCCCTGACTGGGACTACTTATCTGATTCTTTCCCCATGTTCCCCAAACCTCTTGCTGAGTCTTAGGGGATTTCAGTGGAATTCTTCACTATTGTTTATCCCAAATATTACATATTCCATCAGGAAGTAAAAATGAGGTCTAGATAATGAACAAAAACCTCATTTTTTTGACCTTATGGACCAGATTCTGAAATTGGGAAGACCAGAATTTTCTGGTGAAAATTGATGAACTCCCCATTCACTTGACTCATATTCATTTGATTTACTTGACACTCTAAAAACCTGCAGAAAAAAATGATGAGTCTCAGCCTTAGTGAGTGCTGGTAACCCTGGCTGTTCTTTGGAAATGTAATTATTCCCATGGCACTCATTTTGCCTAATAAATAAATAAATAAAGACATATAAATTAATAGATGTTCTGTAAGACAATGGAGGGAATTGCAGCAATAACTCTCTCACAAACTTTGTTCTAATAAGTAACTTAACAGAAGCTCAAAGTTATCACACCCTAAAATGGGAGCTTCTGCAGAGAACAGTTTCTACAAAGCTGGAGTCAAACATTCTGAAAAGGTGGAATTGATGCTTTTCAAATGCACTCCATTTTTATAACTATTTTATTTTGATCTTGTAAGGTACAGCTCTATTTATGGAAACTTACTGATATTCTAAAAATGGGATGTGTTCCTGAGCTATCTCAGATAAAATGTGCCATGTTGGAAGATGAATGTCTAGGATCTTTCTAAGAGAAAACAAACAAACAATTGTTTTGCCTTTTGAGAACAACATTTCTTTGTCACAAAGAGATTGAACTCTGTGGATCTTTCTAATCCCCATGAAGAATTTTGTGAATATTTGCAAGATGTCAAAAATAATTAGACAAAAGCAGTTTCCCCATCTCTGGTATAAATAGTACATACATTGTAGAGATCAAAGGACTTCAGTTTCTCTCTTGTAAATCTAAAAAAGAAGGTTTCTTTGAAGAAAAAATAGGAAACAATGGTAAAGTAAAAAAAGGAATGCAACACATTTATCTATTAGAGTAACTGCTGCTATTAAAACTGTGTCAGAAATAGGTCTGGATTAAAGGCAGGTGATCTCCAACAGAATGAAGAGCTGAGCTCCTGCAGTGCTACTGCAGTTGCTGATTCTTAGCAAATATTTAGAATCACTCAAGATTTGTCCACTGATTCATTTGTTCAGGGCTGATGTCACACAGTATTTTTTGAAATTATGCTTGCCACTATGAAGTATTTCAACAGAAATGGGCATGATTAAAATGGCAATTATTTAAAAAAAAAAATTCTGATATGGTAACAAAGAGTATCTACCCCAAATGAAACAGAAAAAGGAGAAACTCTCTGCTGTGCCTGTCAGGTGACTCTGTACCCCTGAGAGCACTCGGGGCTGGCCTGTATCCTGTTGGGCTCTGCTGCCACATCACCTCTGCAGGCACAGCAGCACAGACACAACCTCGCTTTAAACCATCACATCTGTCAGTGTTGTTCAGCTGAAAAGACAAAGAAAATCCAAGGGGGGATGAGGGATCAGAAATGTCTGTCTTGGTCTATCACTTTGCATTCGGATTTGCCATTTAAATTTACCAAAACATGGTTTCTCCTCACCAAGGCATGGCTGCTGTAAAACCTGGCAGTACACTTGGAGTCCTGTTCTCATAGATCAAGAAACTGGGTGAGACCACACGAAGAAATGACTGAGAAATACACGTTTTGCAAAGAAAAACTCCTAAGCAAACAAACTCAGGCAATAACGACAAAGCATACCAAAGAAAATCAAGATGAAAAATTATTAACACACACTGTTAGGGCTACTTGTATGTGTCACATTTAGTGCACACATCAAGGGAAAAGAAAACCCACATTTTTTTCTGCCTCTGATCCGTGTTCATATTTGTGGGAATCAAGTGGACATAGTCCTCTGCTTAAAGTTAAGCCAGGTACAAACCCAAATATTTGCAGGAACTAGTCCTCAGACTTGGCAGAAGAAGAAGCTCTTCCTATAGCAGATTCAAGTCCTCAGCCAGGCAACTCTTAGGTAACAATATTATCAAAAATATGATAAAATATTGAACTGCAGTGTCTTTCTGGCAGCTCTGCCACTGACACTTTGATGCTCACGGTCACATTGGGCATTTTCTCTGTCTCTCATGTAAAGAAAACCTATCCCTCCTTTTAATGGAACACAATCTCTCATGTTCTGAGTACTTTGATGATGTAAAGTGCAATTTAATTGCTAAGTATTGCTACAAAATATAGAAGCTTCCAGCACCTACAGCACAAAATGCTAATTCAGACACCACCCATTTAAGCAACGTTAATCATACACACATCTCTCAACTCATCTTCAGTACATGGGTGGAGATATGTCAAATCTGCCAAGGCAGTAATTTATTACTACATCTGCTCTACTTATTTTCTATTAACTCACCCATCACAGCCACCTTATCAAGACAGAAAAGAATCAAAATATCCACTGCTTCTCTTTTTATTATCAATAGCAACTGAAGGACCATTTAAAAGTGGTAGTTATTTGAGTAGCATGGGCCTAATGTTTCTGCTCTAAAATACAACAAAAGATAGCAGAAGTGAAGGGCAGAAGAGCAACACCAAATAAAAATTGCATAGATCTTTAAAGCCTTAATAAAAAACCCAGAGGCTCCATTTTACAGGAGAGGTGATGGAGGCACAAGATGGTCTGTTGGTGGAGCTACCTGACAAACCACCAGGACCTCAAGGTTCTAACTCATCTTCTCCTCTCAAATGTTCACTTCCCCAAAACTTTCAAATCACTTTGATCATTGTGCTTGCCTGCACAACTGGGATAGGAGGCTGCATTTTAACTCCAGCTAGAAAATACCCAATTCACGAGGAAGAGTGCCATCATACAGGTTATGTTCTACCTGTAAGTCAAAGAAATGTCAATTTAATGACATAACAATATCTTTAGAACACAACAGGATTAAACAAAAAGGCCACACTTGGCAACTACACACAGCTGCTTAGCAACATTTACAAACAGTTGTGGAAGATTCTCACCAGGTGCACGTGTGCTCTTTTCAAGTCCATCTGATTTTCCACACCAGGTTGTGCCTCCTGCTGCTCTACTGAACATGGGTTTGGCTCAGGAATGACTGAGAAGGAGGACAATAACAGCAATAATCAGGACTCTCACTGTTGCCTTTAGCTCTGGTATCTTAATTTATCTCTACTTGGTGACTTTTTAAATAGTGATGTGGACACTCATTTCCTATCCTGGCGTGGTATTAAAGCTGTAACAGTTGCTGTTTCCTAACCTCAATTTTCCTCTTGATTTTGCTCCTTCCCTCCTTCTCTACCATTTCCTACTTCCATTTCAGTGAAATGCCCTTTCCATTTATGAATGACATTTAAATTTGAATTGAGGATGTGACCCTACCCCGAGGAAGGCTTTGCTGACTCCTGCAGCACAAATACAAACAAGGCTGAAGTGCAGGTCAGCAAGTAGATGGTTCTGCCCAGGAGAAGAGGGGAATGCACTGAATGATTGTGTCATAATTTGTTCCACTTTTCTTTCTCCTGGGGAAAAAGTAAACTCTTATTTCTTTAGCAAGTAGAGACTCCTGGGGTGTTCTACCCTTCGGATATATAGCAGGATCAAAGAAGGTTTATTTTAGAGGCAGCCTGGCACTAATGCTGAGAAAAACTTCTGGAATATCTTTCCTCTGTAATTATCTTTTAAACAATCATGATTTAATATGAAACTTTACATTATTTTTACAGATGTTATGAAAATTGTTGATTCCATTTGTTGATTTATGCATTTTCACAGTGGAAAGTAAGCAAACATGGGAAGTAATTGGGGAATTTCCTAGGCTTTATTTTGCTAATTTCAACATCTGACAAAAAAAATCTGCAATACATGATTTTGCTAGGAGCAACTTTTTTTTCCCCTGAAATAAATGGACCAACTCTAATTATACATTTTATATTAATGAGACACTTTTCTAGCTGTTCATCCTGCTGGCACTGTTTTGCATATCAGGCAGAGACAGCCCAGCACCTGTCTCACAGAGGAACATCAAGATCCATTATTCTTTTTGCTTCCTTACAGTACCCCAGGTCTGTAATGATGAACCAATTAACAAAACAATCCAGTTGAAAACTATGAACATTTGCCTGTTGTAGTTTCTGTGCAGTTGGGCATCACTGCAGGAGAAGGTTCTGGCTTCTTTGAAAACATCTCTTACAGGATTTTCCATTCTCCTGATCTGCTTCTACTGGGCATAAGGTTTATTCTCTTTTAGAAGTAGAAAAGAATTAATTTAGTGTTGTGGAAGTTGTGAAAGGAAGAATTATGGAAGAACTGATCTCCTGTTCAGGTGAGAAGCAAAGCAATAGATCATGTCAAATAGGCCACAATGGTAACTGAGTGTGGGAAGGCAGGCAGGAGGGATCTTCTGAGACTCACAAATAACAGCAGGTTCAATGGCAGTGCAGGACAGGAAAGCTTGGACATCAGGAAAACCTCAAATAGCAGGAATGTTCTGATTGTAAAATTCTCGTGCAATACTTCACACAGGAGCTTTGTAAAGCTTCCTATAGAGATTACAGAAATAGCAAAACAAAGGGATTTTTCAGCAATAGAAAATTCTGGGTTTTCCCCTTTCAATCTCCCTCCCTTTATTTTCCTCTGGATTAGCCTCAGCTGAACACATGAACACCTTGTGTGTGAAATTAAGTCAGACCCATTCTGTACTCCATGAAAAATCCCTGTACAGAAACATCTGGCTCATAGTGGTTTAACCTGCAGACAGCTGAACACCACACAGCTCCCTCCCTGCCTCAGTGGGATGGGGAGAGAATTAGGAAAAAGAAGGAAAATTCATGGTTTGAGATGCAGGCAGTTTAATGGGGCAGCACCACCTGGCCAGGCTTCCCTCCTGCTGCCACCTGGTCTGGAATATCCCTTTGGTCTGTGGGATCAGCTGTCCTGGCCCTGTCCCCTCCCAGTCTCTTGTGCCCCCTCCAGCCTCCTTCTTGGCAGGGCAGCATGAGAGTATGAAAAGCCTTGGCAACAACTCAACCATCAGTATGTTGTCAACAGTGTTCTCAACCCAAATCCAATCACAGATACCGGGAAGAAGAGAACTCTGTCCCAGCTGAGACCAGGACAACATTTTAACCAAGTAAGTCGCTGATTTTAAATTTTCACAGTAATCTATTTTTTAGTTAAAATCATGAGAAACTGAGTTGATGAGCAGGTGCTTTATTAAGCACTTACCAACCACCTGTAGTCTGGACAGGTATCAAAAAAATCACTAGAGATTTACCAACTGCTTTTTGAACTCACTTTAAATTAATAACAGCTTGATTTTATTCCCTCTCCTTTGCTTCACTGATTTTAATCACTTGTCACCAAGTTGTATATGTGTCACTGTTTTTTCAGAACAGCTGAACTCTCTGTTTCAAGCAAACTGTTTGCAGGTGCTTGTCTGAGAATTTGGGGCAGCAGCATAACCTGATCTGCTCTGAGTGGTGGTGATGCACAGTTTTGTGCCCCAGGAGCACATGAGATAAGAAACAACAACTGCTTGGAAGGGATGCAGCTGCACCACAAGGAAAATTGCTTGTTATTCATATGGATCAGTCTCAAGTGACTTCCCTGTCTGAATGAGTTTGCTGTTGCTGGGGTTTTTTACAGGAGCTCTGGAGTTTGTCTCCAGTGCTGAGTTAACTGATAGCAGCTACAGCTCCTGGTTTGGTTCCCAGCTAACACAACCTGCCTGAGTCTGAGTGTTTTCGACTTGCATTGATTGACCTAAGGTGGTTTTACGAACCAGAGCCTCATTAAGCACAAATTCTCAGCCTCTCTCACGAGCACAGAGCATACCAGACCTGGCCTGGCTCATTCCAGGGCAGCTGAGCTCCTTCCCAGGACCTTTGCACAGTCAGAAGCAGAAGGAACAGCCTCACCTGTCCCTAACACGTGCGAATCAAAGTAGAATCTCCAAGCTTTATACTCCAGGTCACATAATATTTTATCATGCATTACACAGAGGGCATTTTTTTATAAACTCAAAGGTAATACTTCTAAAAAGCAGCTACAAAATTCTAATCTCTTTCCACAGCAACACAGAACACTGAGGGAGTTTATTTGTAGTAATTAAAAAATATATAGTCCAGAAAGTGCTTCTCAAGAGCTACAACAACTTTCCCAACACAGTATTTCTTGAGAAGGATGACATGATAAATTACATGATAAATAGTATTGCTGGAACAAACACAGGATGACACAAACATGCCCTGGAAGTGGATATTGGATTCTTGGCCCCTGGCAGCAAGAGAACGATACCTGTGGAGCAAAGGGCATTAATCTTTCAGGTAGCAACTGCCAGAGGCTCTTTGTCCTCTGTGCTGACCATCTGCCTGAGGGAGTGCAATCCTCTTTCTCAGCATAACTTCTCAAGGTATTTTTCCTGCACCATCCATTAACTTGTAATTTTTTTTTTTGCCTTTTGAACTGGTTGTTTTGTATCAGCTCTGCTCCACACCATTAATAACCCACATTAAAAAATTCCTATTAATATTAATTTAAGCAATCTGGTAATTCAGCTAGAAACAACATTCTTTAGTATCTTTTTTCACTGATGTCCTGATCTATAACTTGTCCTGCTCTGTAAGGTTATGACAGTCCTGAATCCTATACTTTTCACGGACGCTAAAGGGAATTTCCAGCCAAGACTTGTAAATCCTGGCTGTGTGAGGGAAGATGGTGCTTTGTTAAAGTAGCAGTTTGTAAAACATTATGTTTCCATAGTGACATTGCTGACGTTCTCTATTAAACCTTTTAAAAGTGTCCTTTGGCTACTTGGGTAAGCAAAGGGAGAACTAGAAGTGTGTCATGGTCACAATCTGTTCAGACTGGGATATTCAGCTTTGCTGAATACATCAATGACATAATTGGAGAGCTTTAATCAGAACTCCTAAAGAGGTGGCTATGTAAATGTTATGCAACGTCAAACTAATCACAGAGTCAGATATGAACTCACACCAGGGTGTCTGATCCTCCAGGGCACACTGCCCTTCCACTATGATTTCATCTCCTAGAAAGGATCTCTGGTGTGAAAACAAGCTACCTGGATCCCTTCCAGTCCTCCCCTGCATATCACACTTGCTGTAGAACAACTGTAATTTAGCCAAGTCTTTATAGACTTCAAATGTCTCCAGAAAACATCTTGATTTTCGGCAATGAAGGAAAAACCCTGAAATTACTTAACCATCTACTGATTGCAGCCTTTGGAGGTGGCTTTAGTTCTCTTTATTCAGTCGATATCTTAGCTGAGGCAAACACAAAGTGCAGTTGTCTGTGCTTTGTTGGAGTTGCCAGCACAGGACTTGTCTGTGTGCAGTGGTCTCTAGCAGCGTGTGATTAACTGGGAGCAGCTTCGGAGTTAACCTGTCACCGTGGCACATTTAAACTGCACATCAAGGGCAAAGTGGGAGGTACAGAACTCATCAGCTTGAGAGCAGGATGGAATAAAGTTTGTGCTGTAATTAATACAGATCATTTAATTGTTACGGCTTATCACTAAAATTTCTAAAGATAGGGACAGTAATGGCACAAATAATTAAACTATGCTATCTGAAATATCTTCTGCCAGCAAGTATCATTTACTGTGGAATTAATTATTTAAATAAGCCTCACACGAACCTCAGTGAAAGCAGGGAAATGTGTTCAAGATCTGCAGCTCTTCAGAGAAGCAGAGCTCTTTGTCACTTTCCATCACAGATTATGGGGAAATATTCTAAATAACCAAGTGCCTTCACAGGTGTAATCAAATTCCTAAAACTGTTTTACATAGGCAATGTCTTCCGAATACTTCTGATATTAGGTGAACTCTCACTAGTTAGTAACACATTTGAAGTTACTATTAAAAAAAACCCACAGCAGCTTCCTAGTTTGACCATTTTAGAGTAACATTTAGTGATATCTCTGTTTGCTGTCCTCCCACGAATAGTTACCATATGTTGGAGTTAATAGAAACATTGCATCATCTTTTATGAGTGCATCAACTCATCTGCAATTAAGTTTAGATTGTCTAATAAAGTTCTGTGACATTTTAGCCTACATTTTATTTCCCAGTAAAAGACTCCTCTGAATGTTACTGCCATAAGAATTCTCGTAATGAGGAAAGAGAAACCATTTCACTGGAGCCTGGACAGACGAATTTGTCAGCAGAAAACACAGCAGGTGATAGATGAATATACAGTGAGTGAAGCAGCTGAGATGAGGAACTCTCTGAGTGAGGTTCAGCCAAAACTGCTCAGTCCAAGAAGCTCCAGAGTTGTTTGAAATAAAGGAGAGGATTCCATGGAGTTGGTGCTTTTATCTTTGTGCTGCTCCGGAGAAGTGCTCATGCATATGAGAGAGAAAGACTATGAAGGACAAAGAATTTGCTGAAAAAAGGCTCAAATCCTTCTGGCAATTTAATAACTGTTCTTTCCACACCTTTAATTGCAGGAAATGGCTGACTGAGGCACTTGGAGCTTGAGCTGAATTCCCACAACCTTGGAAGTTTGTTGTTGCCCAGTATCTTGTGTCTTGGAAGGGCCCACCACAACCCATGAGATCCAACCCACCTTGAACTGAAATTCCACTGAAAAATATAATTTTTTGGGGCTCCTGTCCAACTGGGTAAAAAGTCCATATATTGTGTTTTCTTTCCCAAACAGAGCACTTAATGGGAAGGGATAAATTCAGTGTTCCAGTCAATCCCTGGCCTTGTTGAATTCATTCCCAAAATTGCTAATTAATGCTTGTACAAACAAAATTGTATTTCTGGATATGGATATCTATCATGGCAAGGCTCCAAATTTCCCTGAGGATATTTAGACTCTGAAAGCACAGAGTGCTCTAACAGACCAGTCCTCAGAACTCTTCACTTTCCAATTAAAAACTTCTCCCTCTTTGCTGTAAAATTTACATTACTCTACCTTTTCCTGAATGTCATGCATTATTTATTTAATTTAAAACCCTTGTCTTCAAAAAGAAAAGGATAAGAGATGAGGCGACTGGAGTTCTGGAAAGGTTGATAGACAAGGATGGATTGCAGCCAAAACCTAATTGAAGAAAAAGTGTCAATTCTCCATTTAAAACTGAAAGCAACTTTCCAGCTGAGGATTCATCTTCAAACAGAAGCCTGGTTCTTTAATGAAAAAGAGCAAAACATACTTTAAAGAACTGTCCTGAGAGACTTTCAAACACTTTGAATTTGTCACACCAGCCTAGGTTAACAAATGTTATGGATGAACCTTTTGTTATAAGACAGAACATGTGCAAAATCCTCCATGATTTGGGGTTTTAGAAAATCTATCTGAAAGTGTTTATGAAGAAATTTCATATGTAAAATATCCTCCTGGCCCTCACCCAGTGGCATTTTCATTCTTACCCTAGACACCAATGTCTAGTTTGGAGGGAAGGAAAAAAGACAACTCATTACAAACACTGTAGGATCAGTTTTGCTCTGGCATGTTCATCTAGATCTCAATTAAAGTGAAAAGAAATTGAACATTGTGCTGGAATTCTACATGCAAAAAACAACAAAAAAGAAAAAGCATATATGTCACCTTTCTTTTCCAAATTCCAAAGAGATATTACTCCATGGAGAAGAGTAAGACAACTCCAAACTTATTAGAATAAGAGTAGGTAAAGGAAACAAAACAACAGCACAATGAATTCAAAGAAGTCTTAGTGTTTTGTGAGAAAGTTTTTTTACCACATAATTTCTGATCATTTTGTGACTCCTCTTGAGCTATTTTTCCACTTGACTCAAACTACAAAAAGATGGAAAAAAGTTGCTGGAATTAAACTTCCCCAATCCTCTCTCTTTGTTTTTTCCATAATATGGCACAAAGAAAACTTCTCTGGACACTGCTCATGGATGAATTCACATGCCTTCAAAAATGAAATCACACCCAAACATTCCCAAGTAATCTTTAAATTGGAATGGAATGTAATTTTAAAATGGGTATTACTTGACTGAAATGATGTGTTATTATGTACCCGTACAGGTAATTTAGTATATTTACTTTAATAAAGCATAATAGGTCTTTGAATCAGATATGCAATTTAATAATGTTTGTTAACAAAAATGTTTACAAGGTGTAGCCATTTAGAGGGAAGATATATTAGCCCTAAAATTAATAGACTGTCCCTTCCCTTTGCTTTATTCAATACATGATGACAAAGAGAGGTTTCCTTTAGTTCTTAATCTGAAATACTCTGTTATTCAACTTGGAATAATGTGTCCAAATGATTTTTACACAACAAAGAGCTGCATAAGCCGAGCACTAATATTTAAAAGTGATGGATATAAACAACCCGTCCATATTTCATCCTCTTGCAATATTTATTCAGCAGAAAAGAGATGCGGGGTGGGAAATGAACTTTACAAAGTAATTACTTTGGATCTTGACAAAATCTATTCACAGGCCTTCAGGTAAACATCAGCTTGATGGGTGCACTGTGGTTTGCCGCAGTTACGTGTCCTGCTTAATGGAAATGGGATATAATTTTAACCCAACAGCTGGTCCAGGGAGGAACAGAAAATATGTAGAAAAAATGTAGCTAATAATAGATGAGAAATGTATGAATTAAAAAGACAACTGATGGTAGGACTGGATTCCACAACACAGCAGTTACCACAGCTAACAAAGGCCTGTATTCAGCCCCATTTTTTCAAAAAAACCTATTTATAGGCTTGTATATAACAAGTATTTTATATATTTAAATATTTTGAAAGACAGCTTGGAGAAATAATTTAGAATTATAGATATAATATTTTTATAAACAATGAGGAAGCAATATCACTATTAATAATCTCCCAAGCCCCTTGCCAGATTGAAAACACAAAAAAAATTGCAGTTGATATTCAGAATACGATCAGGTCTCTTTTTGGCAGTGAGCTGTGGGAGTTCAGACCTTGCTGTGAAGTGCCACCCTCAGTGCCATCACCACTAAAGGTTTATTAATGCCTTTATTAGAAAGACTTTCTCTTGGGGATGATGAGGCACCAAATCCACCTCCCAAACATCCCAGGACACATCACTGGTGCTCACTCTGTGTTTGAAGGCACAGGTGTGACACTGCTGGATGTCACCAAACAGCCCAACGAGCCATGTGACTGTGGCTGTGTTCTGCATTTCTTGATATAAAAGTCTGGAAAGCACATTTGGATCACCCAGAATGAAAGTCATTCTTTAAATGTGATTATAAACGGATGCCGCTGAATTTGAATAAAATTTACAGTGAACAACAACAGACTTTACATCTCTTTCACACTTGCAAAGAAAACTGAGCATAATGGAACATTCTAAGGGGAATAATCAGTGTCAAACAGCACCATAAGAAATTGAAAGCTTCATATTACAGTAAGCAACTCTGAAGAAGATGGTAGGAAATGTTTTATATTCATATTTTCCTTATTATGCTTTAAGCGCACAAAAAAAGTAAATTTTTTTACAGCAATACACTTAGTGTGGAAGTTGTTTTACTACTCTACTGACTTTATCTTCTCATTTCTTCATAGATAAGCAGCAATAAAGAAAAAATGGCCAATAAAACATTACTTTTTAATTTTTTGCATATTGCTCCTACTCTAGGTTACGTTCTCAGTGTTCCTAAATAAAAATCTTATTTAATGATCTCTGTTATTGGTTGTTATATGAAGAAACAGAGCTGAGAATTTGAGAATGAAGAGTCTTCCAGATGGAGCTTACACATTAACATTTAATATTTATGACATGGAAAGGCCACCATGCAAAACTTTATACCAGCTGAACGAAAAGTAAATTTAGAAATTAGGACTGGCTGATGCTCAATTCCTGCTGTGGATGTTACAGTCTGGGAAGTGATAAGTAAAATTTGGGTTTCTAGGAAGCTGCAAGAGATTCCCACGTGGGGTAAAAATTTTGGTGAAAATACTATTTAATAATCTGCTGTGCTGGGGTAGGACTTTTTAGGGAGCTCCAGCATTATCACACAAGCTGCTGTGTGAGTGTAGAAAAACCACCCACATCCAAGGAGTCTGAACCTAAACAAGCTGGGTTTGCCTTTGTCTCTCCCTTCCCTCCACTCTCTCTTGATATTTGCTTTTCCTTGGCAGCCACGTGAATTGTTGTAACATTTACTCTGAGCTGGTTGGGAAAAAAAGAATGACAGTTTACAAACTTAGCTGGTCTAAATTTTCAGCTTCTATTGCCATTCTCGGATACATATTTCCCTCCAGTTTATTTGTTTTTCTGTGTTACATTTAGTTCTAGTTTTGCTCAAGTGAAATCTTGTAAGAGAAGAAAAAGTGATTGTTTTATAGATAACTTCCAAACAGTCTTTTTGTTTCTGTAAGAGATCTGGAATAAGCCAACAAAGTGCAAAGATTTGTCTCAGCCTCACTTAAGTGCTGTGGTTTTCCTTTTTTGCTTGTTCCTCTGTACAGAGGAGGAAGGTGACAGTGAGTGGGGAAGTGAGGAAGTTTTGCTGAGGAGGATCTTTAAGCCTTGCACGTTGTTAATTAGAAGCAACAACATGCAATATTCATGGAAGTGATTGCTGTGACTTAGTGCTTGGCCACAGGAAGATCCCCTCTAACACAGCCCTTGGGAGAGGCTTATCTACTGTTTAAAACACCAACTTGCAGAGCACCCTAAAAGGAAATTTAGTGTTGATATTGATGTACCTGGAATGAGGCAATTGCTGACCTATTGGTCTGTTTTGCTCTTACTGCTTGAGAATTCTTCCCTTTCTGCCAAACTCAGTATCAGTAAGACTTTTTCAGCTTCTCTGTATCAAACCTACAAAAATTCACACCTCTGTGCACATGGAACTTCCCAGTTCCCAGCTCACTTCCCCCAGGAGCAGGAGAGGGGCAGAGCCTGCAAAGCCCCACAGGATGTGCTGTGCAGAGAGGTGTGAGAGGCAATGTCACACATGGAAAGACCCTGTTGGTGCTGGGGAGAACATTTGGGCTCCACACGTTCCTGAGGTGCTGCCAAGAGGTGACAAACACTGAGCAGTGCTCCCCAGCAAGCAGAGCTGTTGTGTGTTGTCAGAGGAACACACAGATAAAGAACACAAACTCCAGATAAAAATCATCTGGGCACACAATGGGGTGTGCCCCATGAGGTTTGGGGACAATTCCCGCTCTGGATCTAAAGGGAAGAGTGCCTGGAATTATCAGGACTGTAAGAGTCAGCAGTGGGAGGTGAGGAGGGGAGAGGGAGGGAGGGAGACAGGAAGGAAGGACCACACTGTAAAATCCCATAATAGGCTTGATATTAATTTATAACTCCCTAACCGTGCAAATATTATTAGGTAAACACTGCAAGGCACTGAACTGCAAGTCATCCTCGACTTGGATCAAACCAGGCCACCTTGATAATCTGCCTTTCTCTCTTTGCTGGCTCAGAAATGTGCATTTTTCCATGTAATGTTCTCTCAAACCTGGTATTAAAAAAAAAAAGGACAGAGATGTTTTGCCTTTCAGCTAATTTCAGAACTCCTCAAACAAGATGGTAGAGTTTTCCCTACAGAGTCACTTTTTCAGAAGTGCAACACTTTGAAGGATAAAGAGGTTTTCTCTCTACTGGAGACAGAAGAGCCTTGCAGGTAGAAGCTGCCACGTGTCTCTGATCAATCAAAGTCCCAAACCTGTGACACTTTAACCTCCCCCTGGTGACCTCTCTGTCTCTGCTTTGTTCCAGTACCATCAAAATGAGAATATGGCTGTATGAACATGCAATTCTCTGATAGAGGTGATTATGGTTATTGCCATTTTCACCATTTACACCAAAGGCTGCGAATTTCTGATCGCCTGGTTAAAGGAAACTGTCTGAGAGCAAATTTTATATCATGAAGCAATTGCAGTAAATGGAGATATCCTGTTAATGACATCATTTCTGCTATTTAGACCCCCCTAGAAAAGAGCTTGTCATTGCAATTGGCTACCTGGAGTGCTCAATAGAGGAATTTTCAGAAATCAATCACATCTAGACCCATTTGATACTCCAGTCATAGTTTGTACCTGAAATAATGAACTGAGTAAATCTATTCAGAGTTGGCTTCAAAATTATACAGCAAACTAATCAATAACTTGCTTGCAGTCCTCTTTTCCACACCAATGTTGCATTGACATTTTCAGGTTACAATAAGTGCCTACAGCTCTGAGTACACAAAAGCCATCACTTTTGGCAATGACAATACTTTAGTGGCTGGATTGTCAGAGCCCAGGATCAGCTCAGGTCCAGGATCAGTACAGCAGCAAGCTTTAGTCAGTTCATATTGAGAGCAAACTGCTACAACGTCCAGATATGAAGCAGCCTCTTTCGAAGGTAATTCATGCTTTTCAAAAGATAAAAATAATAACAAAATACAGAAGAAAACAGTAAAATATAAAGCTGCTCCTCTGTGCAGCTCAGTCTAAGCCTGTCTGTAGTCTCACAGGTCACCTGCTCCCATTTTCCTGCCTATACTCACATTTCTCATCATTCCAACATCCTCTTGACATGGTGCTTATCCCCTTCTTGTCCACTTTTCAGTGTCCTGCCCCATGCTCAGCTCTAGAGGCAGAGTAGAGATTAAAGCCCTGAAAATCTGGGCCCAAGTAGTCTTGGACAAACATTCATGAGTGGAAATATTTTTTTTAAGTATTCAACATTAACAAAACCAAAAACTTTTATTTAGGCTCAATTCAAGCAGAATTTATTTTTCCCTCAGTTTGGCAGCTGAACCAAAAAAAAAAAAATCAATTATTCAGAGAGCCCTAAGAGCCTCACTGAAGCCACCAGGGACCAGTGCTCTGCTAACGATTTTTTGTGAGTTATTTTGGTTTAATAGTAAAAAGGCTGCATCTGAGTTGAGCCGAGAGCCTTTTGTAATGTTTGTGTGTCAGCATTACATGGCCTTTATTTTCTCTTCTCTAAAGTCAGATTGTTTGAAGCCTAATACTGTGATCATTTATTTACACATAGCCCAGGAGGAAGCAGTTGGGCTTGGTTAATATTCAGTGCAGATTTCTGCAGTGATTGTCCGTGGGTTGCAGCTTTCACATCAGACAGATGCTCTCAGCTTATTGTGCACAAAAGGATGTTGTTTCCACCGTGACATTATAATTTTTTAATGGACTAATTTTCATCTTAATCTACTCATGGATGATCTATTGGTGGGGAATACAACTATGAGGCCCTTCTGGGGTTTTCCAGAGTTATCACAAGAGCACTTTACAAGTACCAGACCACTGTTTTCATGCACACCATGGGAGCAGAAGAATGAATACTGGAAGAGGGATAATGCACATGTACCTTCCAATGGGGGAAAAAAATAGGTCTTTTTAAGAAACAGAACCATTTGAAGATAAGAAGCTGTAATGAAACACTCACAAAAGATGCATGAACAATATTTTATCCAGTATATGCTGAAACCTGTGTAAGGTTAACTAATAATTTTTTTTTCTCTCTTCAACCTTTTCAAACACGAATTCAGCAGGTTCTCTTACAAAACATTGCCTCTTGAATTTCTCCCTCCATGAGTGTAAAGGCATGTTTGGAGAGTCCAGTGAATTTTGAGAGAGATCTCAGTAAAAAATTACGAAATATCTTCCTCTGCAGCAGCAACTCTATGAAAGCAGCTGTGTTAATTAAATTTATAAAGATTGTAAAGTGAATCTACACCAGTTTCATGCACTGGTCTGTTCCTTTACATTACATGCATAAGCTCTAGGAAACAAGGGCTTGGCCAGTAAGTTAAACAACTGTACTTGATGGCTTTAAAAGCTTGTGCTGTAGCTTAGTGGCACAATGCAGATTTTATTGCAGTGCCATTGGTAAGAGGTGCTACCTTAGTTTGGTTCTTTCATCCAGGGCACTTGTGGCACTTCCAGATAGAAAACCTGTCCTGCCTGATGCTTGCTAAATGCAAATTCCAGGCAAGCTGTTAGAGCAGAGCCTTAAGGCACATGTCAGGGTGCTGAGGGGTGTGTGTGCTCACTTTGTTTGAAAGAAGGGAGCAATTATGGAAGGGATTTATTCAATTTGTACACCACAGCTAATACAGCATTAACTGATCTTTTATCAGCTGTTCCAAGAGTGCACCTCACTAATGGAAACAATGTGAATTTTAATCCCAAATCTGGAGTACTGAGTAAATCCTCTGAAGAAGATTGTAAACTCCCTTTTCTCTTGGTGCAGTTCAGCAACCTCGTGCAAACCAGGACTCAGAGAATTTGTCTAAATAACCTCCCCCCATTGAAACGATAGAGAGAGAATGGAATATTTTATATTAAAAAAACCCCAATAAACCCAACAAGTTTTTTGTTTGCAGGAAGAAAGTGGAATTAATTAACTATTACAGGGAAAAAGAATTCTGGAGGTTTTTGTTACCTTTGTCTAGTGTCTATAAGCACACAGGTCATGGCATGGCCTATAGAAGCTGCTTATGTTTATATAATTATGTTGTTTCTTGGGAAATTATAACCTTCAGAAACCATGAGATTTATGGTTTGACTCAGGGATGAGTCAACTCCTTGTTAGACATTACCAAATAATGATTCCTAGAACTGCAGTTCTGGATAAATCCAACACATACAGAGTTGCTGAGGACCTAACAAGAGGAGGATTGAGGTCACAAACCAGAAATCAAACATTGGGATCATATTTTAAAGTCTGTGAGGACTTTTGTAAAATGCAGTGGTTCAGAGGTGGAGATTCAGGTTGTTATGTTAATTCTCTTGGGTAGTTTTTGCTGGTTCGGCTGCAAATTCATTACTCAGTTTGTTTAACCTTTTTACTTCCATTTTAATTTCGCTAAAAAACGCTGTTTTCCCCAAGCCATGTCATCCTCCCCCTCTCTCTTGTGCTCATCCCAAACTATTATTTTGACATGTATCTGTTGAGGATCTGGTTCATTATCTCCTGAAGAACATCTTTTTCTCAAATGTCAAAACAAAAGTATGCTCAGCTGTTCTGCAGAAATTTGCAAACTAATGGACCTTTCACTCTAGAAATAAAGGACTTTAATTGAGTATTTTAATGTGTTTGGGAGGATGTGGAAGATGGATGAATGAAAGTGATACGTCTTTTACCAACAAAGACTAATGTTGCAAGAATGTATGGGGAAGTGCATAATTAGTTTCCATTTTCATCAGAGCAGATACTCAGCTTCCAGAAGGTCTGAACTAAAACAATTTGTATGTGTAACCTTTTCTAAAGAAAATTTTAATGCTCATCTACTGCAAAAATGTGGTGAAAGATGGTTTCCACTACTTGCATTAAAAGTACAAGTTGGATGCTTTTTTGCTAGACTTTTATCTGAAATGTTTCTATTTTCTTCTGAAGGTAAATAATTTTAAATTATATTTAAGTGCATTCTTATGCTAATGGCTTTCAGGAACAGCATCTTTCTAATTTCCCGCTCTGATAAGTCTTTGCCACAGGATCTCCTGCCCATGAAATGAATCCTGTTGCTACCAGTGGCTTTGATGTATCATAGCAACAACCACCAATGTGGAAAATTCAAACAGAAGAAAGACACTTGACAAGCACTCAAGTGATATTCTAGAAGACCTCGTAGGAAGTTCCTCAACTGCTTAGGGTTTTTTTTTAAAAATAAAATTTCAAAAACCCATTTCTGTTCCTACTTTTATAAAAATCTTACAGCTAAATTTTAAGGTCACTCTCTCTGTATACAAAAATTTGAACACCAGGAATTTTACCTCTGTGCAGAATAGGGGTGCAAGAAAAGAGTTTTCCCACAGTTGGAGTGCAGGCTGCATGTGGGATCCCATAAAACAAATATCTCAATGATCAAATTAATTTGGGGGAATAGAGAGCAGATAGCTCATTAGTTTTCTCTGTCCTTTTCACTGTTCTAAAAACGATGCCCAAAGTCTATGAAGTTCAAACAGTTTCTGACTGTCAAAACCTTAATCTGTGTTTTTCTCTTATTTTTTGGCTATCTTTATGCTTCATTCTGAAATGAATTGGAGCACAGGTGTGTTGATGTACAGCCAAACGAAAGCTTTTCTGTGCTACTTCTCGTCTAAGAGTCTAAAAGTGTTTTTAAAATTGAAATGTGATTTCTGCTACATATTTCTTAAAAATACCCCCAATTATTTGAACCCACCAGCACTCCAGTGACTCATCTTAACTAGTGGTGAGAAAGTGGAAGAGGCAAAAATGGGAAACTTGTCTCCTGTAGTGCAAAATTATAACCATCAAACCCCATGCAAATCCATTTGGTTTTGTGATTTATTTTGTTTGGCTTTATATTCCTGACAATTCTGCAGCAATTCTGAATCCATCCAATCATGGGGTGGGAGAAAAGAAGGGGATTTGTGACTGATGCTGTCAAGCAAGACAGCAAACAGAGAGAAACACAGGCTTCTCCCAAAAATCCTGCAGCCATGTCCCATGCCAGGAATGTTTCCCTGAGTGACTCCCAGCAGGGCAGCAATAACCAGCCAGGCCAGAGCCCAGTGCTGCAAAATCCAAGGAAATGTAGTGAGAGACCCTTCTCACCAGTGCACCATCTGCTCTTTCCCTGCAAGGATATCAAATTGTTTTGTTATTTACATAAAAAAAAAAATATTAGCAAAGCCCAAATTATGGTGATTTGAGTTTATTAACAGCTGATAAATCATCAGGGGGATTTTGAACAAAAATACAATGCAGATGCTCAAATTGTACTTTAGAAAAAGGGAGCTCTATATTGGTCTGGGATGAGCTGCATGGAGTGGAGAGAGTCTTTAATAGGTTTGGCTGGTTATTCACTGCAGTGTGCTGGTTAAATAAACCTGTTTATGCTTCATTCCCTTTTGGTTTAGGAGGATTTCTCTCCCAATCATAAAAGCTGATCCACCACAGGTCCACACTGTCAAGTGGGCAGAAATATAATGTGAGCATACTGGGATTCCTGTATTCCTTGGACTGTTTTATCTGGTTTTTACTGTCTGTGAGAGCCAAAGTCCTGGAAATACCCTGAATACCAATGGAAAGATCTACAGCTCTATCCCTTGGTTTAGGAATACTGCATTTCCCCTTCATCCCATAGTTTAATTTCTCACGTTACTGTCATTTTGATAAAGTAAAATTTTGGTGTTGAAATCGCATCTCAGGAAAGTGGTGGCAAATTGAAAGTGAATACAATTTGTTCATTAACACCTCATGTTTTGAAATAATTTATCATATAAACATTTCCTGGAAAACAAAAGCCACTTATGTGCAGGCAACTTATAAAATGTTACTTGTTTATCTAATAAACTACCCTGGGGCCAACAACTACATTAGCATTGCACAAACTTTCTAACTTATTCATCATCACTATTTATTATTAAAACTTTATCTATTTCAAGTTAGTGAATAGCTGCCTTGGGATACACTGCTCAGAGCAGAGGCAACCGAATAAAGTTTACATAATTTGCATAATATTGTACAACGGATATTAGCTTAGAACAATATGAATCCCCTGGATCATTTGCACAGCCCCTTTGGTGTTTAATGTTGGTAAATATTTAAATAACAGCAAGCCTATATAATTATGAAGATTCCTCTTCCTAATCCGCACAGATTGTACAAAATGTTGTAAATCATGTCTGCTACACAGCCTTAGCCAGGCTGAGAAGGAAGAGATGATTTATAAATGCTTAAATGCCTTTTCTGGGAATTTTGTGGCCCATCATTCCACACAGGCTGGCTGCCAGGCAGGAGGAGCACACGTGAGCACCACCCAGTTTGGATGCTGGGTGTGATTTAGGATGGATGCTTTGAAAGCTGTCACAGATTTCATTGCTCTGTTGTGTTTTTGTTTTTACTACAAATCAGATGTAAATCAGGTGCCTGAGAGGTTTACACTCCCGCTGTGTTATTTCGTACTGATATACAAAGTGCTGGGTAAAACAGAGTAGGATTAATTTTTTTCCACGGAACCGGTAACACTCCTGAAGGAGATGTCACCTCACAGGGTGAATTAAATTGTTTAATGCTGGTAAACTACTCCCAGCTTGTGGATGCACATTAAAGGCCTCATTCCCAAAACTGCAGAACACCTTGGGATTTATGATGTGCTGTGGAACAGCAGAACTCCTTAAGATCTTAAGATCTTTCCTGAAATTCTGATTATGGAATTCACGACCTTCATAAATCACTTGTTTGCACGTTCACTTTTTTTAGAAACATTTCTGTCTGTGTTATGTTCAGTTAAAATCAGTTCCATCCACTACTGAGCAAAAGCAACTTCTACTAATGTCAAAGCTGGAACATGTTCTACATTATGTAAAATTCTTAATATTTGCAAGGATCAAGTTCAGTTTTAAGGTCTAAAAGTGTAGCCTGGTGGGTGATGTCCTGGATGAAGATATATGAGACCTGGGGTCTATTTCTAACTCTGACACCAATCCACCACCCATCAATCAAATGTTCTTTACATTCCCCGTCTGTAGAATGACATTTAAATTATTGTTTAAGAACTTCAGTGCAGTAGAATCATGGATCTTTTTGGGTCTACAGATAGTTGAATGCCACTCCCTATTATTGTAACAAACAAATTTACAATTAAGCCAAGATGAAACCAAATCGATTGTAAATTTATCAGTGCTTCTAAATTTATCTAGACCTACTATTAGCTAATTTCTAACTCACCTCAGAAAGCAGTCCAGTATCTCCCCCATATTTTCACGACTGTTACAAGATACAGATAACTATTTTTAAAACACAGCTCCTCTTTTCCATGTCCCTCAGTGGCCCATCCCAGGCTTTTAGCAGTTCAGTAGAGAAGCACAGTTAATCCACTGTTTCCATCATGGTGTTCAGGAAAGTGAGAATTAAATAAAGGGACCAAGAGATATTTTGATGATTCCAAGATATTTTTTCACCTTTTCCCCTTAGGACGCACACTGGGATTTAAATAGGTATTATTTTTGATGTTTTTTAAAGAGACTAAAATGGATATCTGTGGAGTTAATAAAATATCTCACCCCTGAAGAGTGATTACATTTCTTTCACTCATGAGAAAGTCCTTCATAATTCATTTATACCTGAGGGTCTTTTGAATTATGGGTCCTTCACACTTTTGAAAGACACGTAATACCCTTCATGGATGACGTCTCTCATATTTATTGAAATTGTAAAATTAAAGTGTGGAGATTTTGAAGGCATATTTTACATGTGAAATATAACTGCAAGTACAGAATATTTCCCTATGCTTTTTGAAGGGCCTGCAAGACCTTAGAAGAACTTGACAACATGAAATATTATAGCGGAATCCAATGTAGGATGTGCTGCATGCAAGACAAAGAGTAAGAAATTGAGTTTTGCATTCATCTATGTCAGCAGAATGCACTGGTATAGCTTTATTTGAAATGCTTTAGATGTATTTCTTTTATACTTTCAAATTACCAACAGAATATGAGTATTTCACCTGAAAGTATCAGCAGTATGTCAGCAGTACATCCTGATATTGAAGAAGCATTTTATACGCTAAAAACCTATAAATTCCTGTGTAGAGAAGACTGAGTGGACACAGCAGGGTGATAAGCACTACATAGATTTCCAAATATAATACTGTAAATATCACACAGGTGCCTCGAAGAGATTTGAACAGAGTTCACCAAATTTTCTCTGTGTTCTACTTAACATTTATGGCTAATTTTTAATTAACAGTCACACGACCCTATTTAGGTGCTTAATTGGTACACTGTCCTTCCAGCTAATTCCTGGAAGCCCTGGAGAAGAGGGAGATAACAAAAATACACATTTTTAAAGGGTCACCCCACCTACGGGATGCTATACAAACATGTCACAGTCACTGTCTGCTTTTCCTGAGGTTCAAGATTTTGTGGATTGTTGCTAGAGAGTACAAAAGGAGCACAAACACACACGTAGTGAGGTGAAAGGAAAAAGAGAAGGAAGTCTTTAATTTTCTGTCTTGTATACAATTTTGTGGAACTCTGTGGATTGGACAGGGAGGTCCTCTCTTCTCTAACTCCACTGGTTCAGGTAAAAGTTTATCAAAATTTTTTCTAACAAGAATGGAATGAAAAACAAGAAAGACAGTTACAAAAACACTACTTTGTTTATGTGAAATGCGTGAGAAACTCCATAGCAAAAATGCAAACAGAATCAGAAGGCTGAAAAACAGGGCGACAGTGGATGACTGTGGTGGTTTGACAATGACCAAAGTATTTAAAAATCATTGCTCCTTTGTCCAGTCATTGCAACTGTGCCAGGAAGGATCTGCACCATCCTGTCCCCCAAATCCTTGCAGAACCTGTGTGTCCTCAGGGAGCTCATGGTGCTGTGGTGTCACACAGTCCCTCGTGGGCAGAGCTGGCAGCTCAGAGGGGCTCCAGGGGTGTGCAGAGCTCCCAGCCTGAGCCCCCTCCTTCCATCAGCTCCCCACCTGCAATCTCAGGTGATTCCATCACCCCGAGCAGCTCCTCCGATGCCAGCTGACAGCGGAAATAGAATTCTCGAGGCAATTAAGCACAAATACATTTGGAGAGCTGTCCAAACAACATTTTGCCATCAATAACACGGACAAATGTTTCCTTCAGGTACAACTTGACTGCTCCTGCCTCTGCATGCACCACTAACCATTGTGATGCATATGAAAACACGGCACGTAACCGAGTGACAAACGAGCACTTGGTTTGGAGTAAAAGATGAAGGGAAAAACGGGGACAGATGTTGTGCAGAAACACTTTAAATAAATGGACAAAGTGTCACAGCAGAAGCAGAACTGTCAGCTTGGAAAGATAGGAGATTACAGACAGAGATCAGCCACGAGGCTTCCAAAGGCACCTCGGTCAGCATGAGAAACAGAAAGTCATGAAAGAGTGGTGAAGTCTGGAAGGAACTCCAGCTCAGAAATAAAACAATTAGAAGAACAATTAACTCATCCATTTGGTGGACAAGTCTTGTCAGCACATAGCCCGAGTAACATTAAAATGGTAGTTAGGAGTGATTCTAATATATTAACGCAGCATAGAATAATTCTGGTTTATTGAGCTCATTACGGCACATCTGTATTCCCAACACTTTAATCTGTTCCTGGCAGAAGATATTAATGTAATCCTTCAGGCAGAGGAAATCAGAATTGTCCTTTTCTAATGTCTGAAGTCCTCCAAGTTCTCCGTACCCACAATGAACAACTGCACCTGTACCAAGGTCTGCCTAAAGGCACAAGTCAGGATTTTTCTGGATAATTCACCTTTCACACAGAGCTGTGGCCATAAGTCACCACACCAGAAACCAGGACTCCCTACAGCAAAATAATACTGAATTATCTTTTCTTACCTCCTTAAGATCAGGAGATCCAAGATTAAAGACTGTACTTCTCCTGCCTTTTCTTTCATTTATTTAAACAAGAGATGAGTTAATGAGGGGCATCAGCTCTCTGATCCCACAGCCTGGTATTGGTAGTGACCAGGAACAAAATGTCTCAGCTTTGTGTATGTGGAAAAAAAAGAAAGAAAAAGAAAAGAGAAGGGAGAGTGACCCCAAGGCTCAACATGAAAGAGTAAATAAAGACTGAAGTAGTCTTTGGTTCAGTTGATGGGAGAAGACAAAAAGTCTTTTCACTGGAGAGAATGTTGATAAAAGGAGGGAGGAGAAATAGAAACTTGAGGATAAAACAATATGCTGTATCTTTCTAAAGGAAAAGGGCAGGAAAAACTTAGGTGAAGCATAAGCAATTCCTTCTTTTCTTATTTCCAAGGAAAGAAAGGCTACAAGAATATTCCATAGTCCTTGTTTAAGTGGGGAATGATTATGATGGACTGATGAGCTGAAATGACCAGCTCTTTCAAATAAATGATCTTTTGTTTTTAAAAAAAGAAAGTGTTTAAAATTAAGGCACATAAACTATGGTAGTATTTGCTTTTAAATAGGAAGGCTTTTTGCTCTCAAATTTTCCAAATATTGTACAACAAACTTACTGAATTTTTAAAAAACATTTATTCTTCAAGGAAATTAACAGAATTTTCTGCACAGAGCAGAGGCAGCAAATGTTGCTTTGGCATGATTTGAAAGGAAAATGGTAGTGATCCAGCAGCACATTTTGTATATGTTAAGACTATAGAAGGTGTCTCATACAACATTTACAGTTCATTGTTTCTTAGGACATTTTTCAGCCTAAAAGAACCAGGGGAAAGGATTCTTTGGTCTCACCCTTTGATTGTCCCTCTATTGCCTCACTCTATGCTCTCTCCGTAGGGTCTCTGAGACAACACTCCTTTCATTAATCTTTCTCTCATGACCTGTCTGGAAATAAAAACAACAAGATGAGGCACAGTAAGGAATACATATTGTTCTTGGATGTGGATTAGAGCAGGAAACGAAAGAGGAATTCCAGGATTTCATTGAGCACACTGCCTGCAAACCCGGCAGGAGCAACTTCTTCAGCCACAGAGTCAAGTAAGAAATGATCTTCCTCCAAGAGAATTCCCTCAAAGTTTTTTCCTTCCCAAAAACATTAAATGAGAGGTTATTTGGATCACCATCTACCTCCTCTGCAGAAAACATTTCCTAGGTACAAATTCTCCTTTTGGTCTGGGTATGCATTTGCATTTTCAAGCAATTGAACCTTTCTAATTGAGCAGTGCCTAGAGCAGAAATCCACACCATTCCTGAATAAAGCACATAGCAGAGCATTTCAAGAGTATACCTGAGGACAGACATGGATAATGAGCATCAAAACTTTCCTAAATCTGTGCCAGAAGCTCTGAAACAAAGTGCATACTGTAGAAAACTGAAAATTCAAACCTAACCAAGTTAGTGCAGATATTTCCATTCACTGAATTAATGTAAAGTTTATGGGTTATATTTTCTTTAATGAATTTTGTTTCATAGATCAAGTCCCAGATTATAGATATTTGCAAACATATATTTAATAAAAATAACATAACTCTGAATTTTGTTTTTTAAAAAAATATTTTAAAATAACAGTTTACCAATACTAAGTAAAAATAAAAACACACTAGGAGAAAATGAACTGAAAAAATTCTAGCAGAATTGATCAAATACTTTGGTGTTGTAATGCAAATACTTTGCTTTTCTAATTGAACAAAGAAAATGATGGTGTGGGAAAACCAATGAAATCAGACCTGGGATGGGAAGGATCCCACAAGCAAGGGGAGTCTGTCCTAGAGATGGCACTGTTGCATTTCTGTCATTCCTGGTGGATTGGCAGTGGAAAGCTCCTGACTGGGGAAAAAAGGAAATCAATCTATGCATCAGCTGTCATGTTACAGCATTTTCAATGTTAAGTTGCTTCCAAAGATCAAAATCCCCTCACCTTTTTTCCTGTCAAACTCAGATAACTCTGTTGGTCTACCTAAGCCAAGAAAAAAGCAAACATTCTATTTGCCTGTGTAACAAATTATGGCATTTTGCTCTTTGAAAACTGAATTTCTTCAAATAACTATCTTAATTTTTATATGGAAAAAAAAAAACCTTAGAAAGATGAATTTAAATTCTCCAGTTACATTTATTCTACTGCTTTAGACATTCCATTTTATTTTTATGCATGTGTGGGAGTGGACATGTAAGTGTTACATTCTGGGAGCAATACCAACTGAGCACACCAAGGATGAGACACCCAGGAACACCAGGAGCTGAAGCTTCCCACCTTGGTGGTGTCATTTAGTGCCTGACAGAAGATGTAAAGCCATGCACAAATTGGTACCTTGTGCTCTTAAACCCCCAAAAATCCTTAACAGTGTAGGTTCTTACTCTGGGAGCTACCCAAGAGTGGAAAAACTCTCCTTTGGGAAAGAGGAATCTCCTCAGGTGGTTACAATGCAAAGTCCTTGCTCTGAGCGAGGTGGGACCAAGGTATTCCCAGTGATGCCTTAAATGGCTAGCTAGAAACAGAGACCAGACAGGAATAAAGGAATAAAGGAGGGATTTATTGGAAAGGCCTTCAGAGGTCACACTCTGGGCTCCAGAGGCTCCTGCCTCAGTGCATCCCAAAATGGACAATGACAGCTCCCGAGTTCTTCCCACTCTGATATCAGCATCAATTGCCCAAGCAGAAGCCAGGCAAGGATGGAATTTGCCCAAGCTTGCCCCCCTCTCCCCAAGATGAAGGTTTGCAGTTGTTGGGCCCAGGAGGGTCTGGGTGTCCTTGGAGAGCGAGCTGGAGAGGCTTTGTTATGTCAGTGTGAGCATGAGAGAACAGCACTGAACGAGCTCCAGGGAACTGCAGAGTTACACTGGGAACTGCAAGATTTGAAAAATATAAAAGTAAAAACCTAAGGCATCACCAGGGAGTGCCCTGCTCATTCCCAGACTTGTCAGGCTCTGCTGACCAAGGCAAGGAAAGGTGCCAGAGTCAGATAATAACAATGGGGAGGGAAAGTCCCAAACCCAACCTTCCTCCTCAGCCATGGGAAGGCTCCAAGCTTGGCCTCTGCCTCGTGGCTTGCACAAATAAAAGTGGCACAGCAAACAAAGAGAGCAGATCCTGGGAAATCTTGCCTTTGCTCGTCAGGATGGCAATGTCCGACCTTGTTCCTTGTCTGGAAGTTACCTTGGTAAAGCTGAGTTCCTTTGCCAAGAAGAGAAGATGAATTGTGGGTATGAATTGATCAGCACAACTGCCTCAACTCAGCCAAGCTGTCTGAACAGGTACAGCTATTGCAACATCTTTCTTTAAATAAAAGGTACCATTGGAGGCCTATATTTAAAAAGGAATTCAGTGTTGAGGTGACCTTGTACAGCCAAGTCAAGCATATAAATCTGTTATAGTATTGAAATCCTTGGAGGACACACTTGTTCCTTCTCACATATTCTTACCTTTTCCCTAAATATGATTAAATGGGGCATTTAAAGTCTGGGAGCAGCTCTTTGTTACAACCCAGTGTACAAAAATTTAAATACCTGATTAACTGCTCTGCAGGACCAGATCCTCATTTCACACTATTTTAAAGAAGTAACTCCCGTGGAGTAAAAAGATTAATTCAAAGTTTTGTAAAATTAAAAATTTAGTTATAAAATTGCTATGCTAGAATTATACATGATTGGTTTGGGTAATTTTAACATATACCTAAGAAATTAAATAGAGTGTTGTAAAAGTGATGGCTTTGCCAATTAACAATTTTTTCCACTAAGAACTTAGAAGAATGAGTGTATAAAAATGTAATTTTTTGTTCGAGAGTGAGCTACTCTCATTAAAGAGAAATGCATCATGGAGTAGGCAGGTGTAGGAAAACAATCAGTGTTTTCTGGCAGACAAGTAACAGGTGATCCTTCTGTGCCCTTTATCCTGTGTACATGTTGGAAAAATGCATTTGGTATGAAATGAGGACTCTTGAAACAGATTATTGGGTCTTAAAGCACAACTCTAATGTGATTTTGAATGTGTTTTAAGTAGCATTGTAACAAAATATGGAATATTTTGCTCACGAGGTCTGTCTGAGAAGTGTGTTCTCTCAGGAGTACATGGAAGAACACATCTGTAGGAGCAGTAGTGCCATGAAATGTGGTGCCTTCCTGCTCTCCTTACGTGGGGAACAGGAAACACAGCAAACAACATCTGTGTTAGAAAGGTTTGTGCTCTCCCCTCCATATCTGCAGATCAATGAGTGCAATGCTTGCATTTTAGAAAAGCTTACAGCCAAAGTTTCATAATGAATTGTCTAAGACACTGCAGCTGGCAGACATTCTCTTTAAAGACAAAGGCAGAGGAATGGCTTTGAGGCATTCTGCCCCTCTAACCTGTGTGCCCCTGCTGCCCTCACTGCTGAAGGCTGTTTTGTCCATAACAAATAAACACGAGTCACTTGTGAGTCCCAGGAAGGGAGCACAATTCAATATTGCACCTGTAAACAGTTACACATTTCTATAGCAACTAATGTTTGCCAGCGTGGCCAAAGAATTCCCTTTATTATAAAAACCCAAGCAGAACAGTAGGGGGAAAATCCATTACTGAAGAAATACCCAGTTCCAGGCAGAAAGGTCAGAATTACTCCTGGGTTCTCAACACTGGATGCACATACCTCTGGGCACTTCAGCAATTCCCTCAAGTGCTCAAACTGCATGTTTTTATACCACCCACATGCTGCTGCTTGAAAAACAAAATTTTTAACAGTCTTATAAAGGATGAAGTTAAAGTGAAATCCAATGGACTGTAGTGACCATGTAATTTTTTCTCCCTTCTTAATACTGAAGAGATTCTTGAAAGTGGTAAAACTAAAGCTGTCCCAGGGTAGCCTGGGAGGTAAAATATTGGGAAATAATTCTCTGAGAACCCCTAAGGTAAATCCCTGAGTGCCTGCTTTGGATACAGGATAACCAATTCTAGTTTGGTAGCACAAGTTATTAATTATTAGCCCCAGGATTTGAGATGTTATCCTTATGTTTTCCATGGAGTTGACCGCAGTCCATATCAAGTCCATGGAGGATACTGGGGTGTTTTGATTAGAAGTAGTGCAAGACCAAAAAATAATAGAAGATGTTTTCAAATTGGGTTGAGAATTGGTACAAATCTGGTAAGAAAATCCTGATGCCATAACAGATTACTCAGTGTCTCCTTGCCTCATCTGCATCCAGGAAAAAAAATTCAAATTACATAAAATACAATGCAAAGGTCGTTAATGATCTCTATTGGCACTCCTTGTAGGGCAGGAAAGAGCAATTCTGTTATAACGTGCCTTATCTATTTCCCCACTCCTCTTTGGCTCAGAAATAGTTTAAACTAGTTTGGTTTCCTTCTTGCACCATACCTGTTAGTAAAATTGCCAGGTAGAGGTAAAATCATGTTATAAGTGTCAGTCTAGGGACTATTATTTAGAAGTTATTGCATGTAATGGTTCTGAAACATTTTCAACGCTTTTTTGTATTCAGGACTCAGGTTAAAATGGTTTTTGTTAGGGTAAAAAAATAGGACAAAAGTGTCTGCATTGTCATAATTTGATAAAGAAGTGTTGATAAATTGGCTGGGCAGCACTCTTGAAGACTGAGTGACCCTTGGAGGTGTGGGCACTGCTGGTGCTTTCAGTGCCAGCAGTCCTGGGGTGGAGATCAGGACAGGAGCTGGGTGTTTGAGCTGAAATGGATCCATGGCTGAACTAATGATGGGTTGTTATTATGTGCTTTATGCTGGCAAAACCACCATCTTGTGCAAGACCCTGTGAAGCCTCACCTGATTTTATTAGGATTATGAATAAACCTCTCTGCCCTGCAGAATATTGTGGTGTAGCTACAAAAGCAGTGCAGTTCAGCCAGATGGTGTCAGGAGCAGGATAATTTGCCTTATCAAAGCCTCCATCAAGTACCAGGCTCCTGGTGCTTGAGTTAATTTGGAGAACTGTGAGGCAGAAAGGCTTTGCACAGTATTGACAAATCCTACACTTCATAGTTCCAATTTTGGAGCGAGGGAATCCAGGGAACACGAGTGACATGGATTTGTTCAGAAATCTCAACAGTGTGCAGGCAAACATTCCAGAGATACAATACCCCTGCAGCCATTCCCAGCTCTCAGGGAATGCACATCCAGTGCAGGCTGGGAGAGGCAAAGCCTGGGATTTCTGAGGTAAATAACTGTAGAATGGCAATAAAAATCCAATGTACTTCATGTACTCCAATTTCTTCTTGTCTAAAAAGTGATAAAGATAAAATTTCCCACGTGGACAAAGGTGTATAAAGTATTCTCGATTAACTAAGGTGAAGGATAAAATGCTGGATGTTACACTGGAAGTAGTTTATAAATGGGCTCTTTTTCCAGTGCAGTTGGCAAGTGTTTCAGTAGGAAATACTTTGCCCCAGATTTTCAACAGTGCTCATCACTTTAAAAATCCTGTGATGAGTATGCTCTGCTGAAATTGACATTTTTATCAATTTTACCATATGAAATCTCTGGTGATAAATCATTCTTCAAATCTAGAAATAATTCCAATCTAACTGAAAACAAGTTCATCATTCCCTAACTCTACGACAAGAAACTACAATACAAATAGACAAACAGAAAACCCCCAAACCCTCCCGTGAAAAAACACACAAGCTGTGCACTTAAAAGGCATTGCCATGAAGAACTGCTCTGTCCCTCATGCTGTGCAAATCCCCAGCATCTGGATCCATATAAATCGCCGTGAAGATTCATCATCCTCTCCTGAAACGTCCCTGTAAGGAACTGCAGTTGTACGAGGTGTCTGCCGTGAGATACTGCTACAAATAAATCTGACAAGCAAACAGCTCCAGCAGAATGGATTGCAGCTGATGGAGTGTCAGCTGGCTCAGTCAGCCAGGCTCTTTTATGGCTGCCAAGAATGAAAGAGCAATTTTTGGGAAGAAGTCGGGTGGCTGATGGAGTCGGTGCTTGGGCACAACTGCTTTAAAACACCCCCAAGCACTCAGGGTGTTCTCTGGGCACGCAGGAGGATCAGAGCATCCTAACTGAGCTGTGAGAGCAAACCTGCTCGGTCCAGGGGATGGTTTGTGTGTCCTGGGCTCTGTTTTGGAGATACAAACCCCCACGTCTCTGTGCAAAGATGATCTCTGGTGTTTTATTTGTAATCGCTTCCCAGGAATGGAAATCTAAAAATATTTATTAAAGTGCTAAGTGATCTCTGACCCCTGCAGAGTCTCTGTTTTGGGAAGATTAACCACTGTCATATGTATAGTTAATTGTATATGTACAATTGTCTTTTCTTCCTTTTCTCCTCTTTTCCCCTAAATAAAACTTAAATATTTACTCTAATGAGTGAATTTACTTATTTCCATCGAGCTTGTAAGTCCATTCCCATATCAGATATTCAAATTCGTAATTTTTAAAGTTATCGTATTTTATGCTTTAAGAAAATGAGTGCATATTAAAATTTCTTAAAATATATTATAAAATGAATGTTATGAATGGTCATTTCTATGAAGGAAATATTATTCCAATAATAAGAGTGTGAAATAGGCTATTGGAATATATTGGATATTCATGCAACTATTCTTCCATCATGACTGTGCATTTGTTCCTATGATTATTGTAAATTATTTAAATGTGTGTTAGATCAGTACAAAATATTTGAAGAAAGATCAAGGAAATTCAAAAATCAGAACCACCCTTAAAAAAGCCTGGAAATATATGTATCCTCACAGAAGATTAAGCATTTAAAAATACAGTCTATAAACCCAAGATAAATTCATAGCACAAGATTAAAAGCTTTGCGTATATGTAATTCTAACTAGATCATACACTAAATATTTTCTCATTGTGTTGAATCTCCTAAGTATTAATTCAATGTATGCACATCTGCAAGATTATTTAACAAGAGAAGGCAGAAAAATAATTCAAATGACAGACAGTGTGTTTTCCTGGCTATTTGTGTGTATAGTGTAACTGTGTGGGAATGAGCAACTATTTCTGCTTTTTTGGGAAAATAGATGTCCCAATTTTCAGTCACTGAAATTAATTTTACACACAATAATCTGGTCCCTTTTTGGTTTACTTCACAAACAGAAATCTCTTGCACACAGTGCACTTTAAAGGCAGAATGTACTGTTCTTAAGTATTAGAAAATAACATTATTTCAGGGGCAGAACATCACTCACAAATATTGGCTATTTAAAAAGGAGTCTTAAACATAAACCTGCTGAGCTACTGTGTGCCATTTTTCCAGAGAAAATGCACACTTGCCAGTAAACTGCATAAATCAGATTAAAGGAAATGTATGAAGAAGGAAAAAATACAGTCCAATTTTATACCATTACATAGCTTTTTATATGACAACATATATGTCAAAAGGCACTGCAGAGAGGAACATTTGCATCTCAGCTGTAAAGGAAAAACCTCCTCTGGAGGAAAAACCTTCTATTTGGTGCCCTGGAATCAGAGGGATCCCCTGAGCTTTTAGAGGATGCACATTTTTTCAGCTGCAAGGCTGTGCTGACCAGGCTGTTTATTCTGCAGCAATTCCCATCCCTTCCCCTCTACCCCCACCAAAGATTATTGGGTCTAGACAACAAAAATCTGCTTGTGAAAGGAAATGATCAGCAGAGTGAAGCCAGCAGTGTTAAGGTGGATTTGTTGAAATTTTATGTAATTTGAGGTTTTCCTTTGGGCTGGATTTAGGATCCTGTAGGATCCTGCCCATCACAGACAGACCAAAGCTGCCTAAAGGGGCAAGTGCTGGTTTGGACTCAGCATCCTCACTCACTGGTGGGTGGCCTGAGGACACTTCAAGGACAGAGATTTTGATTGATTTTTCTCATCAAAAAATCTGCTTTGAACTTACCAGAACCCTCCTGCAACTGAACCAACATGTGGCAAATGGGGACAACAGAAATCATTTATGAACTGCAGCTCTGAACAGACTCATGGACGTGGCCTGTTAGTGTGAAACACGTCCTTTCTTGGAGGCTGGGAAAATTCCAAACCTATCTTAAATTCCATGTTATATTGTCAGCAGCAGCCAGTTCAATGAAGCAACTTTTATGGTGCAAGAACTGAAACCACTGGGGTAATTTCACTTTGGGAAAGTGACAACAAAGAAGATGCAAGCTGAAAGCAAAGCCCTCGTGTGGAAAGGCTCATTCCTCTGGCAGGAAATAGGAGATACTTGGTGATTGAACAGTGAAATGCTGTGAGCTTGAGACAAACATTTGGAAGCAGGTGAGGAAGAAGACTTTAAAATAGAATAAAAAAAACAGCTGGGAAAGTATTTCTGAAAGATGTTACATAGAAATACTATTGGACTATACTAATCTGAAGCATGCCTTATTTTTTATGTAATAAAATGTGAATGGCCTTTTTCTTTTTTTTAAAAGTTTATTTTTTGAAACTCATTCCTGTTTGTTGGATTCCATATGCACACCACACATCCACCAGTACTAACATTGTCTTGGTTTCTCTGGTGCTGATGCAACAGGTTTTCCATTTCCAAGGTTAAATTTCCCTCTGTACAATAGAGCAGGATTATAAAAGTCTCGGAAATGTTAAGATTGCACTAAACTATGGCAGCTGTTCTTGCTAACTTTGTTGCTTACCAGCGCTGAGGCTTCTACTGAGCAGAGAATTAACATCTGCTGTCACAAGCTGATTCCAGAAGTGACAGTAACTCGCAAACTGAAAAACACTGGCACAATTTCTCTGTATCCTTTACACTGAAAGCAACTTATGGAATTCACTGCCTGTGTGCAAGGGAGACAGTGTGCAGTAATTAATGGCATATTTAAAATCTGTGGCACTCATTTGCATTTGTCTCTAGAGAAAAGAGTAAGATGACAGCATCTAGGTAAATACTCAGCAGAATTTCACACTCAGGATTCTTCTGTCTCAGTAATCTGTAAGCTTGCTGTAACCAACTAGAGATTATATTTATCCCACTGGGAAAAATATTCTTATTAAAGAGTTTTCTGACTGTTTGTGCCATGACATTTTTTTCCCACCTCCTTTAAACAAATCAATTTTAAATTCAGGAAAAGAATATAAAGAAGAAGATTAGAACATCAGCTTCCAGGGAATGGCAGGGAGAGAACTGGCTGGTTCATCTCTGTCACTTTTACTTCTTGTTTTGAAATCAGCTGGTGGTGAGCAAATATTCCCAGCTCCCTGTGAACCTGTCAGGTTTGCAGTGGGCAGTAAAGCCCTCACATCTTCCCAGGTGAAAATCTCTTGGAGAATGAGAAGTGACTTAAATGATCAATGCCCAGAAGTAAGAGCCAAATTTGAAGACTGACATGTTTGTCTGGCTGCGTTTGGCTCCTCACTGCCACGTGATGGGATCTGAGCTAACACTAATAATGGAGAGCACAGAGCCATCTGTTCAGCTGTCTGTCGGAAGTGACTCGGTAGAAAAACCCAGATCTAACTGTTTAAAACACCTACAGAAAACCTCCAGGAAAGCAAACGAGGCAGCTGTAACCCCAAAAGGCTTCCTGGCTGCCAGGAATCCTCAGGTACCTCACACCAGTTACTCAGCTGACTTGGACACGCTGCAGCAACATCAGAGAAAATCCCAACTCAGACTAAATCCCATCTCCTATGCCAGGGTGGTTTTTTCTCTTTGCTGCAGCTGCTTAAAAAAAAAAAATATGGAGAAACATCCCAGTCACTCTCTTGGAAAGAAGAGGGAAGTTCATATTCATCTGTTTGCTCTCAGAAGACATGGCGAGGCTGTCATTGCAAATCATATTTTAAATAAGTGTGTGGGAGTACGTGTGAGACGGAGGGAAGATGAGAGAGCTTACACTTAGATAAGACAAAGACAAGTTCTTCATACACAAAAGCTATTCTTTTGTTGCTCCTACTAGTCCCACCTCCTCCTCCCTGAAGTTTCCACTTCCTTTCACTTGATAACATTTCCTACAGCCTCAGGTAGTGCACTCTGGCAAAATGCTGTGCTAACTGAGATCTAAATTTTAAGACACATGGAACACACCGGTAATTTCACACAGGAAAAACATCTTCAGCAGGCAGCCTTCAACAATAAGGAGCATTAAGTAACAGCTTCTGAAACCTTCCTGGTAGAATAAAAAAAAACCCTGACTGACAATTCATTCCTCATAATATAGTGAGATTGATTGCCTTAGAAAGCCTAGGAAATCACATTCCCAGTGATGTTATTTGAAGGCTCTGTATAATTCATCGACCGCTCTGTCATGCATTGTGCATGTGATGTTATATTTTGGACACACTGGGAAGTATTAGGTATAAAATGACTTTGTATGATGCAGCCCAGACGTAAAAAAGTGCTTTGCTTGGGACTACATGATTCAGTGAGAAAATATAAATGGGAAATTACTGGAGCTGAAATTTTATTGCAAAGTTATTTATCTTTGTTATTACTTTCTGAATCCTTTTGTGCTTGTGGGTTGCTACAACAGATAGAAAAACTCTTACTTACACTTTACACTGAGGATTATGAAGGTGGAAATAGTCAATGCATACAAGAAAAAAAAATTAAAGTGTGGTCCAATTTTGTGTTTATTCTCCAAATGTCTAAAACTGAATTTTATGTGTATTTATGGATATGCTTATACGTATATAGACTCACACACATTCAGTCTGAGTAAACTGTTCTAGAATTAGAGTGAACATGAATAGTGATGCATTATTTTAAGAGAGAAAGATGTGAAGACGACTTGATTTTAAAGAAAAGGGAGAGTCGTTTCTCAGTGAGAAGAAGGAGTTATACACATATATAAATGGTCTGGCTGCCCATAGATTTCACAGGTAGAAAAGCAAGTTTTGGAGGAAAACATATCTATTCCTAAGGGTGACTATATCCATGCACAGCTTGTAGAACACAGAGAATGCTCTCAGTTCCCATCCCTGCAATGGCAGCCTGGCTCAGGGCCTCAGCCAAGGTGCATCCCATGTACCATTTGTTTGTCAAATCCTGTTCTTGTATGCTCCTAGAGCAGTGCTGTTCCAGAAATGAGTTTCACTGGCACTCTGATGGCTGTGCTGGTCAATCACTCGTGCCCTGCACTACAGCACCAAGTGTGCCCTGGATGTGGAAGGATTTAACTTTGGTCCCTGCCAGCTTTAGCTTCTGACCATTTAAACTTCTGGACTTTCCTTTCAGAAGACTCTGACAAATGACACACAAAAAAAGCTGGGAGAGGACAAGTTCTGAGGGAAACACCCAGGGTTTGCAGGTGACTGCAATATGTTACCAAACCACATCTTGGCATCACTAATTCCAAAGCCATCTTTGGTTCTCTTTTATAGAGGTTCCCACTGTGTGATCCACCCTTCTGGAAGAAGATGGAAAGAAAAAAGAACATCAGCATTCCAATATCATAATCTCCAGCTGGATTTCTGTACTGCTAAGAGCAAAGGGAATTAGGGATTTCCAGAGGAGGCTTCAGCACCATTCACATCTCCAAAGATTTGCCCTCTGCTCCAGCTCCTTCCCCTGTGGAAGCTGAGCAGGATGGAGATCACGCTGCTTTAAAAGCATTTCCAACAAATATGAGAATATGAGCCAAAAACAGGCGAGTGAGAATCACATATGATGCAGCCATCTGAGCTCTTTGCATTATTTTTTATTCCCTCTAGTCTGAAATGATTACAATAATGCTAATTTTTGTGAGGACTCATCATGGCAAGTTGAGGGGGAAGCATATCCTACATTGGTTTATGGGGTTATAATAGAACTGTCTCCAACTCATAAAAAGAATCTAAAGATTCCATGACCTGCACAACTGTTCATATACAGGATAAGAGCAGAAATCTTAAAATAAATGAAAAATCAGATTTACCAAAAAGTGGTAAATATCCTGGTCAAGACAGGCTCCGATAAACATGTAAAATATAAATACAGTTAAAGAAGAGGCCTTAAAATTAAAGCAAGACATTTGCAGAGCTGCTCATGCCCATAATTTCACAAATGGGGACTTCCTGCTGAAAATTTTATTGTGTATTAAAATCTTCGCTCTTAATTGTAGTTATATGATAATTATGTTAATTAAATGATCTTGTAATTATCTCACATAGGTATCTCTAAGGCTCTACATACTAACATGAAAGTGCAATTGCATTCCTCATAGTGATGTCTTGGAAATAAATCTAAAAATTAATTTAAATCCTTACAGAGGCATCTCTCAGCTTCAAACAGAAGAATTTTGAGATGTTCAGAAACAGAAACAATTTTTTTTCCCAGTGGAAAGGTCCAACATGATGATTCAGAGTAGTTAATGAACAATTAAACTGATTCTGCTTGTAATTAGGAAACATATATTTGGTGTGAGAGGGTATTTTGAAGGTAAAGATCAGAGGAGGAAAGAATTTTTCATTTGAAGAAAGTAATATCATTTAGTACTTAGCAGCAAAAAAAATTTATTTCTAGCTTTTCCCTTGCCTGTCATTTTCCTGTGCATGTCAGGTTGTCTGCAAGCCTCCATAAATCAGCTATAATAAAATCCAACTCATAGAAATGATATCAGGTTATTTAAGCATGCCCAGAAAAAAGACATAGGAATGACAAATAATATTTTCACAAGGGGACACCTGCACATTGGCTATTAATTGGTGCATTTAATTTGTGGTTTTAAATAAAAGACAGATTCATAAGTGCATTTTCATTGTCCCCACATCAAGGGATGTATAAAAAGAGAGAAATGCCTGTGTTTGGTTTAGACATATAATTTGCTCAGCTCCTTAATCAACTACTAAAGTAAAGCATTATTTCTTACAATTCGAGGCATATTAATTTTTGCTGGAAAACTCATCTCCTAAGTTTTAGTCCTGCATGTATCTGCTAGAAAAATGCATTACCACACTGCTTAATAAAAGGGAACTATTTTAACCTTTTGTAAAGTTAAACCCCTTTTTCCAAAGGTTAATATTTAACGTGGAATGAGTACTGAACAAACGGAGATTTTACCCCAGGTGCCGTTAGCCAAGTGTTTAAAAATCACCTTTTCTGCACGAAAGGATGATTCCAAGTGACTAAACTCCAGACATTCAGGTGGTTGAGTAAATTCCTCCATCTATCTTTGCTGGAACCTGCTCACCCCGGAGCCCCTGGAAGAGCAGGTTGCTCACAGGGCTGGGCTGCTGAGCTGGGGCTTTTTCTATTCATCCCAAACTGCTCCTTTATGATACCATTGCTATTGGAAATGAAAGAAAATGCCTCTCCAGAACAACTTGACTGTTTATTTTGTTACAGCAAACTATGCTCCAGACTACACAGGAAACCAAAGCTGGGCCCTGCAAGGAATTCCCAATACTGTAAATATTCATTGGCAGGTAAGATTAATTTCTTGCTCTGCGCATAGAGTCATTCAAAGCACCTTCAAGCACTATGCAACTAAAAAAAATATTTTCTCTTTATTCTTCCTCTTTTGCTTTGGATTTATAATTTTCTTTTCCTCTTCGCTAAATATAAGACAATTTTTAATTGAACTATCTCAGCATGGTGAGGTTTTTTCTGTATCACCACAGCCCTGCAAGTGATTACCTGGTGAAAAATTGTCCTATATTGATCTAACCTGAGTTTGAACTGACTCCCTCTGAATCATCAGCCAGACTGGCACTGTAACCTGAAGAGACATGCCCTCTAAAAGTGTTCTTGCTGTGGATATTTAAGATTCTGTGCTGTACAGAGAGCTTGGTAACATGTCCTCAAATCCCATCTAGCTCAGCCAGGCAGCCTCATAAATTGTGACAGTTTTAGGAAAGAGCCCCAACTTTTCACTCTCTATCCACCCTCCATTAAAAGAAAACTCGTCAGCTGCACCTCCCATATTTTATAAATGTTTTTGGATTCATAGCCACTTGTATCAGTATTGTGAATAAACAGCATTTGGAAAACGCAACTATTTGAGTTTAAAAAAAATGCAATTTCGCAGCACCATAAACTTTCTTAATTTTGCGTTGCCTGTAAGCAAAGGGCCAGGAAATGAGGCTGTGGGCTGAATTCCTTGAGTTCACAGCCCTCCTTGTGGCTCTGTCCTGATGTAGCAGCTGACCAGGAAAAACAATTTCCTCAATGTGAAACACTGAGCCAGCAAAATCTGTAATTAAAGCTTCAGGAAAAGTACCAATAACAACAGGACAACCTTCCTGCACACCTTACACCACAGACAGCCTGTGACTCACGGCCGAGAAGTTGTGATTTTATGCATGAAAAGCAATAGTTGCTCTAATTATGCTCCAATTAGTTCGCTATTGACTGCAAAGTAAAATGCATGTGCTGCTCTGACAGGTGTGTGAAACACAAAAGAGAAGAGGAGAAGTACAACACTGTCAGATGTTCCCAGACATGCTAACCGATATATCATTCCAATACATTTCGGTTTTGAGATTAATATAAAAGCTGAACACATTCTATAGAACAGCTCTAGACAAACTGCCAGGAAGAAGAAGATCTTGAATTCACAGTGTTTAATATATGATCACATCTCCAAGTACAGTAACTCAGAAGTGGGAGGTTACTGAGGGAATGTTAAATGTGGGACATTATATATTAATATAATTTCTTTCTTTTCCCAAGATAAAGGACATTTTTGCTCACGCAGCCTTAATTTAGATGGCCTGTCAAGTCCTCCTTTTTGCTGTGTCATGATGAAAGACACTGATGTGGGCCAGCAGAGGCAGTGCAAGGGCTTTTCAACTCTTACTGTGTAAATGCTAACGATTCTCCTCCAATGAAAGACCCCAGCCAGCTTCCTCAGCTAAACCCTCCTTACAGCACCCATAAATTATCCAGTTGTTTGCTGAATCTCGGAACATTCTGAAATCAGCACAAGGTTTCACACTGATTTCAGAGGGTGCTGCAGCAGTCCTTACTGCCTGGATCATCCTGCCCTGAGTCCATGCTCCTGTCTGGTCCCATAAAAAGGCCCATTGGCTCTACAGCAGTTCAGGGCTTGTGCAGAGCCTGAGCAGTGACAGAGAGATCTGTGGTGAAACAGAGATGGGAGCTCAGCTTGGGCTGTGCACACCCAGCCTAACACCTGCAGGGCCATCCCCAGGCTTAGGGCAAGAGCTGGATGTTGGAAGGCAACAAATTTCCTGGGATGCTGCTGCCTATTTCACCTGTTGGTGCCCCACAAAGCAAGGCAATCCCAAATGGCTTTGGGCGCAGTCAGCATGGACTGTGCTGCACTCTCTGGGAGGGGTCTGAGCATCACCAGCTCGCCAGAAATCTTTCCATTTCCATACAAGCAAACAAAACAGCTTGCCGTGGGGCTCTCCTCTCCCTGGTACTCCTGTCAGGGGAGAACCCATATTTCATTCTGCCATGGGAAAGGAATGCTGGGGCCCTGCATCCCCTGGGGACTCATAATCCAATTTTGCCCACAGCGTTGAGAAAAGCTGCGCCTGTGTTGAAACACTGAAAACTCTGCCTTCATCTTCACTTGTCATTACACAGCTGTATTATCAGAACATGCTACAAGCACACCTTTATTTTCCAGGGCAGGCACATCTTGCTGTTTTTCCTGTCAAATTAAAGGAGACATTTGCTGGTCTGACCATCCTCATTAAGCAGCTCCTTTATAGCCATGCAGTGCCACGGTACAAAGCGGTTCTAAGCTCTTACAAATAAAACAGTTTATCATAATTAACTGCACGATGGGATAGAGCTCCCTAAAGACAACTATAAATATTGCTTCCTTTCCTCTGACAGCCTGGCAATGAGGATTTGCCACGAGGTGAAAGAAGCATCTATATTTTACTACCTCAAGCAGCAGAGTGGGCTAACCAGAGCAGTAATTGCAATGATCATAGTCTTTACCACTCTTGACTGTGCAGAGAAATGTGCCGTGACATCACTCGAGAGTGGTCTTTGCTGAGAGGGATCAGCAGGGATGCAGCCAGGACTGGAATGTTAATGACTTGCAGTGAAATCAGCCCATTTTTTTTTCCTCATCAATCACCATCCCCGCAGATAGCAGAAACGCACTGAAAGAATATCCATTGAAAGAGTGGCTTTAATTAACTCTGGCCCTCACTCAGCACAGGGAGAGCTGTGCCTGGTTTGGGCTGCTCTGGATGTGCTCTGGTTGGGTTGAGCAGCAGGAGTGTCTCAGGTGGCTCCCGCAGACCAGCGTCGTCTCCCACCTGGGAGAGCCACTAGAAGGAATCGGAAGGGTCAGGAAGCTTTGAAATTTTTACTGTAATCTAAATCAAAGGAAATCATGTTCATCCACTCCCTTTACATCTTTCTATCCTCAAGGTCAAGTATTTTCTGTAAACTTTCTCAGGCGCACACGGGGAAAACGGCGCAAGCTCAGCCTTACCACGGAACCGCTTTAGCTCTCCCAGGGTAAACGTAAAGAGTGCAATGAAAAATGCAGGGAGGGAAATGGACAGCCAGTGGGACCTGAGCTGCTCAATCAATATGTAGCACAATAACCATTTTCAACGTGGAAAATTTAAACTAGATATCTCTGGCTGTCAGCACCTTCCTTTGCAAAGGAAACTCTGATGCCTCGCTCCTGCAGGATCTGGATGCAATGAAAATGTCATCCAGTGTGCTCAGGCTGAGAGGCACTTCCCCAAATGGTAACTTTGAAAGAATAAGAAATCTCATGATGAGGAGTTGTGAACTCAGCCCCAGACAATCAGGAAAATGGACTGACTGACAGCAAAAGACGCAGCAGGCTCAGCACGGTCACAAAGCACAGTTGTGTTGTGCCTCCAAGACAGAAAATACTAAAACCAAATAATATCTTAAGAAGAGAAAGTCATCGGCTCAAGATACATCACGTGTTCACTGATTCAGATCCTCTCCTTATTTTTATGCCACAACCCTTAATCCCTGGTGTCAAGAATCTCATCTAATTCTTTCAGCTTCTTGACTATATTCTCTCCCATTGTTACGCAGGGGTGCAGGCTCATTACTTGCTACATGAACCTGCTCTGCAGAGTTTGTATTTGACTCCTGATTTTGTAAGCCTTCAGATTAAGTCCTCTTATTGTTAGGCTCTTTTGGATCAACTTTATCAAATTTTTTATTTCTTCCCTGAGTTATTACTTTATTAAATTTAAATCTTTAATAAAGTCTCCTTTTCCCCATGACAATAAACTTAGCATGAATAAACTTTTCCCACAACTTTTGCAATTTTCCAAGCCTTTATTTTCTCACTCAAATCTGAAAGATTTCTACATAAGGTGCATTATTTCTTTAGTGTTCAGAAGAAAGAATAAAACTCTCCCTACATTAAATGTATGAGTTGTGGGTGAAATTCCTACCTGCAGCATGTCATGTTCCTGGATTTTCACACATCTGGTCTGTCACTGAAGTACCTGTGCCAAGTTAGAGGTAACTGCATCTGTGGCAATGTCATTCCAATTCCTATTGATTGTATATACTTGTGTGAGCTAAACCCAACTCCTCAGTTATGTTTTGCTTGGCTGTGCTTACTACAGACTCCTGTCACTGATTCTAAATCTGTGCTAATTGATGATGGCTTCATTTTGATTGTGAGAGAACAGAGCCAAATAACACCCTGAGATCTTCTCTGCCTCCCCCACCAGATCATGAACTCGGGCTTTGTTTTGTTTATGCCTCTTCTTTAACAGCATCTCCTTGCACAACATCCCTGCTCAGCTGCTGTGTCTGGAGCAGCAGCTCCTGATCCATCCAGGGGAGCAGGCAGAGACATCCTTCTGTAACTGGCAGGCTGCACTTCGTCAGGAGCACAAAATCCATGTAAGGTCAGGCAAGCAACACTCGTGGTGCTGCAGACTCCATTATTCTTTGGCTGGTTTCCCATCAGCCTTGCAAGTTAACCTCTCGGGGATGAGCTGATCAGAAAACAGCTCATGAAATTATCGAGACTCACTCCTCACACCTCTGTATTGCTCCTTCAAACCCTCTCCAGAGGGGTGCCTGGATCCTGTGCTTTGTCACTTGGAACTCAGGGCTCGGTACCTTTAATTAGGGCTGTGCCAAAGGGGTTTAATGGAGATGCTGATGTCTCCATCCCACTGCGGTGTCATTCCAGGGGTGGCTGCAGGGTGCAGAGCACTGAGCATTGATCCCTCAAGTGCTGGGTGTGATCTCTGTCCCTGTCGTGCTGCACCACGTTCCAACACTTCAAAATCCCCGTTTAGCAGGGCCACACAGAGAGCTGCTGTGATGGAGTGTGGCATGACACCGAATAATCAAATTAATAACCTAATAACGTGACACCTGCTGTCCACAATTACAGTGGCCGCTGCTCGTGAGCTTGGCTCCCAGAAAAGGGAGGGATAATGAATTATTCATCAACTGCTCTGATCAACAGAAAACTCATATCTCTGTCTTCAATAAACCTTTTCACTCTTATTTATAAGCAACCTCTTACTTTGCAATGATAGATGCTAAGTACCTGTTAAATATCTCTGCCATTTCCTGAATAAATGAGAGATACTGAAAAATACTTACTAATAGATTTCCATTACAGTAATTTTTTAATGTTAGAATTAAACTACAAAAAAAAAGAAAGAAAAAGGAGAGAATATAATCAAGGTCAACAAAGAGGCCCTAATCAGTGTAAATTGAATGCCGTGATAAAGATGAATAATTATTTGTTGACATCAATATTTCCGACAAGTCAGTAATGCTATATTTTGTTCTAAATAAGAATGAAAAATGCAGTGGGTCTTAGCCACAGATTAGATGAGATGGTGGTGCCATCTGCTTTAAACTTCTGTAACTATTATTTGGTTATTTAAACTAATACATCAGACTTAGATGAAATCAGTAACTGTTGCATATACAGCTCCCACAGTGAATTTTCAGGAACAGTTTTGCTCTGTGTATTAACTCAAAATGTACTAATAAAAAGTCTGAGTAATGGAATATTTTATGGAGAGTCTCATAAAAGTTGGAGAAAATTTTATTCCAGCTCACTGTAGCTGTTTCTATGCTAATCTTTGATGCTATTGTGCCTCTTCCTGAATACTGTAAGCACATGTACATTGCACTGGAGATTTTGGGTAACAACAGGGATTGAACCACTCCTGCTGTGCTGAAAACCTGTCTTGGCCTTTTGAAAATCATATTCCTCCTGCCCTCAGTCTACCGAGATCACAGACAGGCCAGTTACAATGCATTAGAAAATGCACTTTTCCAGCTTGTTTCTGGCTTCTTTAAATTCCACATTTAAACAGCTACTTAAGCCTCACTGTTTTCAAAGCCACTGCCTGTCTCGAGCCTCCTCTATCTTGCTGTGAATATTTAATTCTTTGATATTTTGTTTGACGCAATACTCTAATTTTTAGCACCAAGTTTCTAAGTATTTGTCCAATTCTACTGGTCATGATCTTTCTGTGTCTAACCTGCTAAAATAAACCTTCAGTCCAAGCTACAAAAGCATTAAATAATATTTTTATTGAGTTCACTAAGCTTTGGATTAAGGTTATGTGTAAAATAATTTAAGGTTAAAATAATTTAAGTAACTTAACAAGTCATAAATTTCAACCCACATGAACTTTGATCAATTCAGGCCTGAGTGTAAGAAGTTCTGAGCAATTCTTGCTTACTTCAAAATCAATAAGTGGCACAGCAGCTCTCAATCTCTCTTTATTTGATCCACAAGTAAGAGCTTAAGAAATTGACCCCAGAAGGCAAAATTTTTCTATATAATCAATATGCGAGACCACAGCCATATCCCAGCCAGCTCTGCTGCCCTAAACCCTGCTTAAAAATTGTATCAGTGTCTGTGTTGTAGATAACCTCGGGCTATGTGGAATTTCAGGAAAACAGCTGGGATTATCAAGTCCATAGAAATGGTTTTCAGAAATGATACAATGGAGTCTTTCATAAATAGAAACTTTCTACAGTACTGAACTATAAATTGCTGTATGATAACATCTTCCCAAAGACAAAACCTCTCAGCTCTGTGTGTTTGGGGCTTCTTTATTCTGGTACCAGAATCAATAATGTCCTATCAAACCTAGGAGAGAATGAAGGGAATTTCCAGGACCCACAGCTGAACTCTTTTCAGGACGGCTTAGTCTTTGACATGACAAAGTAATAAGGTTCTCTACATTGATGCAAATGCATTCCTAAAGGTCACCTTAAGTTTAAAGAAAGCGTTGTGAGGAAAATCTGATTTCTTAGTGCTGATTCAATAGCACAATGTGTTAGCACTTTCACAATGTGCTAGCACTTTTCAGGAGACTTTGCCACTGGCACTTGCTATTTTTATCTACCCACCAGGCAGCTCAGCAAAACCCAAGAAACAATTTAACTTTGTTCACTCTTCCCCCTTGTGTACATAATAATACAGGAAGAAGAAATAAGGTGAAAACATAAAATGTTCATTAAAATTGAATGAGAAGAGTGTGGATAGAAGACTTTTGGGTAAATGGACTGTATCCTCATTGGCACATGGCTTTCCTTTTTTTTTGCTTTGCTGTAGGATAAACAGAATATTAACTATTTTCTCTGATTAAAGTGCATCATGTTGTTGCACTGAAGAAACAACGGGGGAATAAATTCTGAACAGGAGATCAATACTGTCATTGCTGCTTCTCCCTTGCTCCAGGGGAAGGGAATTTTGTATCTTCTGTTCTGCAAGCCACTTGCACTCTGTGCTCAGTTGTTACCTGGCACTTTAGGTGGAGCTGTGACTATTCCTTCACTGCCTGCCAGCTCCTCACCCTCCATGGAAACTGGACAAGAGGACAGTGTGGAGTTTGCAATATCTTCACATTTACTCAAGTGTTCAATAATTTATCGATCTGATCTGAAAGCAGTGCATGAAAAGATCCCTGTTTTGCTGTTTAATTCTGCATTACACCTTCCAGTGGTAACATTGGTGGTACTGGAATGGGAATCCTCTGCAATGTTCCTGCACAAAGTAGTTCTGCTGCCATCTTTGGGAGCACCGAGGTCCTTTAAGTGGTTTGTTGCACTGCACATTAAGGTTATAAAAACTAATCTAAAAAGGAGCAGAGGTCTGGTATAGCCATCCCCCACTACACTAATTAACAGCCTAAAGGCTTTCCTCCTTGAAGGAGGAATAAGGACATCCACAGCAAGGCTTAGTGTGCAATATTTCCTTCACACCTGAGCTCATTTCACAGCTTTCTCACACAGGTAAGCAGAATTCATACTGATAAATGTAACTAAACAGCCTTTACGTAGCTTTGTCATAAAGGGGGAATTAAGAAAACCTTTTTTTGCTGAAAATGCGAGTAGTTACACTTGACATAGGAGACTCTTGGTAAAGTGTTACATCAATCTACACCCCAAGTACTCTGAAAGAGATTGTCACCAAGCAGGAGCTGTTTGGGTTTCTTGTTTGCTGTGAGACCCTCGACTAAAACTGCTGCAGCTTTCCTGAGCTGATGTACACAGGAGTCCAGGCACAAACTCTAAGCCAGGGAGCATTTCTAGTTCAATCTGTTCTACAACTGCATGATCATATTTAACACTTAGCCAGCATTTAGTTCTACAAAGTGACCTTGCTGCAGCAGTTTCAGAGGTGTTCAGACGACACTGATATTACACAGTGAAATTATAATTCATGGAATACACAGGTAGCTTTCTAAGGCACTCACAAGAGCACTGAGACAATAGAGCAGCATTGCAGAAAACAAACAAAACCCACACTTAATGCTGTTGAACTGTAGAGTTTTAAGTCCAGAATGATACTGAAACAACAGATGGTTTGATGAACATTTTCCAGAAGTGCAGTTAGCTGACAGGGCACGATTCTCCCCCCTCCACTCTGTTACTGTCTTCTTATCAACACGAGAACAACAGAGCTTACAGTGACACTCCCCAAGGAGAGCCCTAAACAATACACAGGATTATAACAGTGCCCCAAAATCTGCCACTGCAGTGGGGTCCACTGCCCGTCCTGCAGACCCTGAGCCATTAGGTCATCTCCAAGCATCCCAATCTGCTCGTGGTCAGCCACACAGAAGCCACCAGAATGTTCTGTGTGGCAGAATTTATGCCAAGCAGGGATCTCAGCAGGAATTTTCGGGAATGCAGCAGCAGGATGCAGACCATTACTGCTTCAGTCAGTAAGCAGATGGCAGCAATAGTTTGTCTCAGAAATAAGTGACCAGAGCTGCCCAGTGCTGAGCCTCTCACTGCATTATTCCACAAGGAGGAAAGCACCCTATTTTTTACCCTTTTCTTATCCTTATTTTTCAGAGAATGGCAAGAAGGTACGTGGGAGGGAAGAATACATTGTTGCTTAGCAATGAGATGCTCATAGCACGGCTGGTTTTTTTAAAGCTTTTGCTAAATATACACATACAAAACTAAGATAAAACCACCCTGAGTACAATGGGGAGGTAAAATTGCATTCCTAAGAATGAAATTAATGAGGCCAAAGATTTGATTTCTCCCTGTATCAGGTACCCAACCTTCTTAATACAGATTCACTTAAATGTACAACCACTCCCCCCCTCCCCCAGCAGTTTATATTGAAGCACCAATGAAGATTTGGTTCCAGTTTGCACTTCTTTCTGCAAAAGTTTTTTTGAACCTTAAAGTCCATAGAATTTAAAAAACTCTAAGTTTATGACTTGTAATGTTTCATAAGTTTCTTTTCTGCTATGATTCACTAATATTCATGCTGATGAACAAAAATCTTATCTACTTTTTCTGCCTAATTAAAATGTGAAGAATGCACAAAAAAGTGAAGAAATAATCAAGCATATTTTTCTAGTTCTTTTTTGCTGGAATAACATTTTGAGAAGAGGTCCTTCTTGTTTTTATGCTATTAATAATCCTCCATTTGCAAAATCATCAATGTCTGCACAATTATAAAACTGTAATTTCAATTACTGAAGTATGAACAAGTGGGATGAAAGCATGAGTTATGAGGGAGAAACACTGCTTTTTCTTCAACATTTCACTATTAAATCAGGAAACTAACAATCTGAGAGTGGTAAATGGACTTATTTCTAAACAGAACATTGGGTAAAATTAGATTACACAGGCAAGTAATTTCCGAAGCTAAGCAGATTTGAAGTGCTATCAGCTGGGTGGACAAGTTGCACAGCTGGTGTTCTTGTGGGAGACTCAGCCCTGGCAAAGAACAGATACTCAACGAATACACAGCATTCCAAGTATTTTGGCTGTTCCTGTGCTGTGATTTTCACCAACACCTTCTGGCCTCTCTGATGGGATGAACTTCCTCACCCANCCTCCCCCAGCAGTTTATATTGAAGCACCAATGAAGATTTGGTTCCAGTTTGCACTTCTTTCTGCAAAAGTTTTTTTGAACCTTAAAGTCCATAGAATTTAAAAAACTCTAAGTTTATGACTTGTAATATGTTTCATAAGTTTCTTTTCTGCTATGATTCACTAATATTCATGCTGATGAACGAAAATCTTATCTACTTTTTCTGCCTAATTAAAATGTGAAGAATGCACAAAAAAGTGAAGAAATAATCAAGCATATTTTTCTAGTTCTTTTTTGCTGGAATAACATTTTGAGAAGAGGTCCTTCTTGTTTTTATGCTATTAATAATCCTCCATTTGCAAAATCATCAATGTCTGCACAATTATAAAACTGTAATTTCAATTACTGAAGTATGAACAAGTGGGATGAAAGCATGAGTTATGAGGGAGAAACACTGCTTTTTCTTCAACATTTCACTATTAAATCAGGAAACTAACAATCTGAGAGTGGTAAATGGACTTATTTCTAAACAGAACATTGGGTAAAATTAGATTACACAGGCAAGTAATTTCTGGAGCTAAGCAGATTTGAAGTGCTATCAGCTGGGTGGACAAGTTGCACAGCTGGTGTTCTTGTGGGAGACTCAGCCCTGGCAAAGAACAGATACTCAATGAATACACAGCATTCCAAGTATTTTGGCTGTTCCTGTGCTGTGATTTTCACCAACACCTTCTGGCCTCTCTGATGGGATGAACTTCCTCACCCAAGTTAGCAAAAGGCTTTGGCACCAGAGCTTTCCCTTGGGCACTTNTTTCATTGCATTTGGAAAGCACAGTGCATATATATACGAACATTGTGCACCACTGTGTGTGTACATGCCAAACCATGGCATTTGTGAAGCTCCTCTTGCACTTCTCTGCCTACAGAAAGAGTTTTGTTTGAGGTTTATTAAGGAAGAGAATTACAAATCTCCAGAACTCTAGAAACTCAGGATAAAATGAGAAGTTAAAAATTTCGATTGTCTTATATAACTGAATTTTATCTTGTGAATATATAAAATATATTCAAGCTCCTGCACATTGTTTCTGCAGCTTTTCTTGCATTTGTTAATGCAACTTCCGAAACAGAGAGGACAAATTTTACTCTGGGGTATGATGAGCTTTATACTGTCATAGTCAACCTTTCCTCAAGATAAACCTTGGTTTGGAGCTGTATATTGTCATTTATTCCTGTTATGGTTAAAAAAATACAGCTCTAAATAGCCTGAGTAATTTTTGTACCAACTTTCATTCTAAATATCAATAACTTGATAAAGTTATGAGAGGGAAACTACTGTGAATTTATTTTAAAAGGAAACATCACTATTTTTAATCCTTCATCCTAACCTCAAAACTTTGCATCTTTGAAAATGAAAACTGCAGCTTTGCAAAACTGAGCTTACAACTTCCAGCTCTCTAAATTCTGCTGCTTCTCCTTGCAACGTTAATAACCACAGAGAAGACAGATAATTAAACCATAGAAATCACTGCATTTCCACCTCCCATCCCTTCTTGGTTAAGAATGTAAGAAAAACACAGCAAATGAGATTTTGTCTCAAGTGTTTTTCCCCTGCTATTAAAGATGCTTCTCTGAAAGGAGCACTTGCTGTTTTTCTGCTATTAATAATCCTTGATTTGTGACATCAGCCCATCCCCACAGCAACACGCTGTGTTCAGCTACTGCCTTGGATCCTCTGGCTGCTTCTAACCAGAGGATGGACAAAAATCATGGAAAACTGGATGGCTTTTCCATGTAGGTGGGAAATTTGGCTTGTGGTTCCTCAGTAGGTCACTCTTTCATTAAGAAGGGGAATGTTCACCTATTTAATGCAGCAAATCTGCACCAAAGCTTGGTAATTTGGGCCCATTTTCCCTCCTACAGGTAGAGGTGAGTTGGACCACCCCTATAAGTGATGAGGTAATGCTATAAATAGTCTGGTAATAGCAATGGAGGAGATTGATTCACCTGATGGAAATTTGGAGAGCTTCTCACTGCAAACCTACTGTGTTCTGCACGAAACAAAAAAGAAAGGGGGAATGAAAAACAACAACCCCCTATGTGATATTTAGGCTATTTTCGTGCTGCCACTGTTTAAATCTCTGAAATACTGTGTTCAGGAGTTCTCATTAACATGGATTTTAATGGGAGATATTTGTCTGAGCAGCTAAGTCGTTTATGCTTACATAAGGCTGCCATTTACAACAAGAAGTATAATAGCATCTTTGAGCTTTTTAATTAAAAATTAATTAGGAGATTTAAGAACAAACTCATTGGGGGTTACTGTACAATAACATGTTTACAAAATTAGGTCTGGGCTTTTTGTTTTTGTTAAGTGTTTCAATCAATTCTGTGTCTATTAAATATAATTACGTATGATGCTTCCTCAAAATTATAATGTAGCATTTAAAGAGCAGCTGGGAAAAGTCTGTAATTTTAACTTCAGAACTAGGGTAACCATTAAAATGCAAATAGGTGCAAACAGCAGTTTGTTGATGAAGAGACCCCTCAGCATAAACATTTTATCCATTAATCTTGAGATTACAAAGATTCCTTCGGTTTTATTACTACTTATTATTTTTGCCAGTCAGGTTTCCTAGAAGATGTCAAGTTCCCTCAAGAATAATTCACTGTTAGGAATAAAAGCCCATTCTTACTGAGCAGGATAACACAGATATAAACATTCACTTCTGTACATATACCTATGCTAAAAATATATTATGTGGAAATGTCTACAGTGAATTAAGAAAGAAAAAGAAAGAAGACAAAGCTTTTGTTCCCTTTTCTAATAGAGTTATCAGTTTGAAAAAGAAGCTGTGTTCCACTTCTACCCCAGCTTAAGGAAGTAGCTTAAATGGATCAGACTTCAATCTTCTCCCCTGATTTAGAAAGGCATTCAACCATTTGCTTAATTTCACTTTGAACAAGGGAAAGAAAGAATGAGCTCAGGTTTCAGAGATGTATTTCTGGCCTAGGGATTTATTTATGTTAAATTTATTTATTCCTAAGCTTTAAATGGAGTTATTCTAATTTGCTACTGCCTCTCTAAGAAGAGAATTTGATCCACTGTTCTTCAATGAAACGATGTGGACGAGGATGTAAGCAATGTATATCTGATAGAAATAACTTATTTCACAAATTTAGGTACATGCAGTTTAACAGCAGTTTATCCAAGAGAACTTAATCAATGTAGCACTTGGAACAAGATTGCAGTTATGGATGTCACACTGTGGTTGTAGAGAGAGGTTTTCTAAAACATGAAGTGTGCACAGGTAAACATCTGACCTGGCCACACAAACTGTTTATGGCTCAGCTGAGAGTACAAGCAGAGAGTGCCACATAAATCAAACGTGCCACTCTAGGGAATGACAGCACCACAGGCAGCAGTGGTTGTGACAGCAGCATGGGCAGGCAGAGCTTCCCTCACCCTGCAGCTTTAGAGCTTCCTCTCCCAGCAGGACTGGAGAATGTGCCATGATGTGGTTCCAATCTTTGGGATTCCTCTGCCAGGCAGCTCCTCTGACGTGCACACAGCCCTTGTCACTCAGAGAGGATCACACACTCTGTGTTTAATTGTTTTTATTGCCAGCATCATGGTCTCCTGCTCCCCTACACCCATTTCTGGGTATTCTCTTGAAACCATGATTGAGGATTCTACCCCAAACCAAAAACCTCAAACCTCTGTGCTTACAGGGGGTTGAAGAAAGAGTCCTAAACACTGTCTATAAAGAGATGATGGTATTATTCTGTATTGCTGTAATCCATGCTACACAATGGCTTCCACACTGGTAAAGAACAGGTCACTCACTCCATCCTCACTGCCCCAAGCATGTACTCATCAACCAATTTCTCCAAACAAAAAACAGTCCTTTCCTGTTTTATGGAAATGTTCTCTCCAATTATTCAGTTTCTTTTTCTGTGAATAGTAGGTAAGTTTTAACAAATACTGGATCCCACTGCCATCTCATACCAGGCTAGTCATTCTCCAAGAGGTCATTTCTTTGCAGGAATTTCTCAGACTTGGGATATGAAAAAACTAAGTGAGGGCTGGGCAGTGAACAAAGGAATTAATTACTCAACTACCCAAAACCAGCTCCACATCTTTGTGACTCAGCTAAACAATTCATTAACAGACAGATGCTTGTATTAGAGGTTTCTGGGGGATGATGAATCATTATTACACTTGTAATGACAATGGTTGGCTGAAGGCAACCAGCCTTAACATTTCACCAGTTCTGGGTTCAGAACAATGTCCCCCAAAAGGATGAGAAAAGAAAACAGATTTTGATGTAGAAATCCAAATTTAGACTAACATGAGAAAAACTTGTTGAGGGAGAGAATGAATTTCCCTGAAATTCAAAACTATGATTTCAAAGTGATCAAGAGGCTGCCTGATTACAGGGGATGAGTACCCAGAGCACCAGAGGGCTTTAATCAGTCAGGAGAAATTATCTCAAACTGGCTGCTGATACGAAGCAGGAAAGACATGGAACTCTGGAGGTTGCTGAGGATGAGAAGAAAGCAAGAAACACAAGGAGAAGGAACAGAGGAACTGCTGGCCAGTCACCCTCACCTCACCAAGGACAAGAGTACAGCTGAAGTGCAGGGAATTCCATTTAAACATATCACAGTTTTTTTTTCCCTAGGGAGGTTGTGGGGTGTCCATCCTGGATATTGAATCTCTGGATGGACACAGTCCTGAGTGGCCTTCACTGACCCTGCTTTGAGCAGGATGGTTGCATGAGATGTTTTCTAGAAAGAAATAAGATTTATGATGTGACATACATTGAAGCTGTCTATTAGACTTCTTTATTTATGTTCTCTTCACATACTTATGAAAAGATTGCTTTTCCCTCTGACTTCAGTGTGTAAGACAGTTCCATATAATCAGCATTTTCACCACAGTAACTATTACTGAATGATAAATTGTTGTCCAAGTATGAGCCTTCTCTCTGTTTTCAGCTGAAAATCAAATTACTTCAACAGCTTTATTGAACTTTAAATGAGGCAGAAATTAAAGGACTATTTAAAAAACTAATCAGAAGAACATGAAGATAAATATGTATTTTTAAAATTTCTTTAATAATATTACATTTCGCCGTTTTCACCAATTTTGCTCTCTACACAAAAAAGACCTGTCAACATTTTCAGAATGTCTGTAAAGGAAACACATGAAAATCTGGTGGTGTCCACGTGCAAAAATTATATTTTTGTTCTAATTAATGGTAATTTTCATGTGGCTGTCACCTTCTCACTAACCTTTGAAATTAGACCTCATGGATGTGCCTTTAAAATTGCTGTAAGATATTAGTGTGAAAGGTTTACAAAATCCTCATCAAGATGCAGAACAGGGAAGGTGGGAAGAGTAGAGAGGAGGCAGAGGTGATGTGCAGGCCCTGTGTTGTGTGAAGCAAGGATTTTTTTTATTCACAGTTTAAGCAGGGGATGGAGCTTGTTGTTAAACATTGCATTTTCAGAGCAATATCTTGAAATCAGGGCTGGGCTTCTCAAGGGTACTGAGTGACTTTGCCATATAGTCAACTCAATTTGTCACACTTAAATAGCTACCATAATTAATAGTTTAAATATAATTTGTTTAACCACAGAACAACAAGGAAGAAGCAAAATTTAATAGTTTTGCTACCAAAAGATATTGAGCCATACAACCTGTCATGGCAAAGCAGCCTTCTAGAACAAATCACTGCATGCAGAAAACTCTGTGCTGTCAATACTTCATCCCCTTTGCCCCACACATTTAATTCCCAAAACACCACTTCTGTGTGTGCCATCATTAAAAATCTTAATGAGTTTACAGATGTGTAAGTACCGAAAATGCATTTTACTTGAGCAATGTTTGATGTACATTTCTGTTCACACAGTTCTGCCATGCACAAAAACATCATGAGCCTGAGAAACATTAAAGATTGCAGTTTTATATGAGTCCATCAGAAAGAGTCCAGCAAAGTTTCAAAACTCTAATAAGCAGCAAGATCTCTGCTTTTCAGCCACAACAACATTCCACTCAAATGTGCTGCCCAGCCCTTTCATCCCCCACTTTGACACTCATCCCCTGCCTCTCACCCCATCACTGCACTGGCAGGCGTGGAATATTTGGAATATTTGGAATATTTGAGGTGGAATATTTCACATGTTGTGTGAACCTCTGCCTCCTGATTCTGTGGAGTACCTGAATTAAAGGCAGACCCTTCACACACCTCCCTCCAGGTACTGACTTCAGCCCTGAGCTTGGGAACAGTTTCCAGACAGATCTATCTGGGGCTGGATGTTTCTGCATTGCTGCAAACCCACAAAGGACAAAGTTGGTCACCCAAAGTTCAAAGCTCCTCCTTGTTGGGCTGGAAGGACTTGCTGCGTGGAGCTGGGAGGAATGATTGATGCTTCAGCTCTATTCAACTGCACAGCTCCTGAAAAGAAAACCAGTAAGGTTGAAAACCAGTTATAAAAATGTTGAGTTATGCAGAAGTTGATAATTACCTAATTTTGACCCACTGTGACTGTTATGAGTAAGTTCAAGGGACTGGCATATCTTGTGATAATGGTATTTTGTGGTATGAAACTTGCAACTGAAGACTGAGACAAAGTCATATTGAAAACCAGTAGATTATTCAAAATGATAGCAAATAACTATGAGGAAGAACCACACAAGTCAGAGAGATTATTTGTCTTGTAATACTTTGTTCCTGCAAGAAACAAATTTTATGATATATCAGTGTTTTACCAATACTCTTAGTATGTGCTCATACCCATTGTAAAGGATCAACTTTAACAAGATTTAACCTTTGAATTCACAATAAGATTCCACTTTCAAACCTGATGCAGCCAAAGTGTCTGGAAAACTTAAGGAGCTGTTTGATTATTGAATTTTTTTTTTTTTGCTTCCCCTATAATAAAAAAAGATACATTGAAATGCGTAATTTATGGGAGCACATAAAAAGAACACATTTTCCTAGCAAGTCACTGAAATTTAATTTAGTGATGGAGGACTAGGTCAAGGAATATTTTTAAAGCCATATTTCACTTTTCCAAGATTTGTATGTCTGTTTCTTTCTGGAAGCAAACAGTGCAAAGTTGCATTTTCACATCCTATATAGAGCTGGAGAGAATTCACACAACTGTTTATGTTGTGACTGGGATAACTTTATGTGGTGAACTTACAGATGCAAGGTTTCTGTGGTGTTCAGTGAGAAGTTATCTGGTAAGATATTTTCAGTGAGAGGCATTAGAATGATTCTAATATTCACCAGAACTGACAGATAAGTTAAAGAGTCTGGATGCACCTCCTGGTACCTTCCCATCAGGCAGCTGTGAGCAGCAATAACATCTTATTCCTCCTACTTTTTCACTTACTTTTGTTTGGATTCATGTATGTGAGACAAAAACACATGTGTAGTAGTGTAGATTACATGTGTAGTATGTAATAATTTATGAGGAATGAATGGAGTCCTACAGAGAGCTGAAAATCAAAGCTCAATCTGAGACTCCACCCTTGGTTCTCTGTGGAAATATTTCTGAAAACCAAAACCACTGAAGACAAAAATAGGAGCTTCACTGAAGAGCTGTAAACACAGACAAAAGCTTTCAATGACTATTCAGAGATTCATTCCTCAGTCAGTGCTCTGTGTGTGCAGAGCATTTACTCCAGAAATGACTGTAAGAGTGCCAGGAGACAGGAGCACTCAGGAAAATGTGACTGTACTTGGAAGATTTTGATGTTTTGTTCCCAAAAGTGTTATGTGAGGTGTGGTGCTTTCCAACTTCACCTGTTACAGTCTCTAAAACTTCATTATTTGATCCATTGCCTTTTCTTTTCAGAGAAATAATGTTAACAGGCAAATAATTATATTTTCAGCATGCCAGAAGTGATGTGCTCTGCTGTCTGCTTTAGCAAGGTCAGATATTATAACAACAGAATCAAATTAAGATGTGATTTTGGAGTGGCTTAGACACCAAATCAAATTCACTTAGACGAGTCTTGGATTTTTTAATAAACCTATCAAAATAAGTTGAGGAATTAATGGAAGGAAATAATTCAGATGAAGAACGACTCTCACACTAGTGAAGTTTGTAAGGGTTTTCAAAATTCCTTTTGCCATTTGAGCCCTGCATATATGTTTTCCTATGATTGGAGCAGGAGAAGATCATTCTCAGACTTCCTGCAAACAATGCTCATGCCTTCAGAGAAATCATCCAGAATTCAGATCTACAATAACATTTTTGACAGGTGCTAATATTACTGTTTTCCTGGGCTGAAGAACTGTGAAAATAGGGAACACTTATGATTTCCTGGTGCTTGGTAGCTTCTATTGATTTTGCATCCCTTTCCTGCCAGCATGTGGGCTGCTCCAAATTAAAGCAGTCTCATAATGGTGCTGAAATGTGTTTGGTTGTAGGAAGCCACAGAAGGTCCAGAGGAGGGAGAAGCTCCAACCAAGTGTCTCTTCTAGCAGATCTCCACTTGGGCTGGGCTTACACAGAGGACTAAGGAAGGCACATCAGAGAATTCAGAGAAGCTCCTGCTGGTTTCTCTCTCCTCATTACTGCCCCACTAAGCCCAGTGAAGAGAGCAGGAGCTCCCCTTTGCACCTTTTCCCTCCAATTCCATTTCTGCCCATGGCCAGGGCAGGTTCTGCATGGAAATTTCCAAAGAGATGCTTTGCTACCCCAAACACATCCTGGCTCAGCCTGCTCCAGCATCCCCTGGAAATGCCACTGCTCACATCCTTGGCACAGCTCGTTCTGAGAAGGGTTCACAGCATAAATAAGCCATTAAATGGTTCAGCCCCAGGAATCCTTCCAGAACATTCCAAGCAGCCATCAGGGGAATTTTGTGCCAATCTGCCCTGTGGAGATGTTTATAAAAGGCTTTTTTGCAGAGGACAATGTAACAGCTCCTTCAGGGAGCCAAAATGAGTAAGATTAGTCACAGTGTGGAGCCTTAAGAGTATAAAAGCTGATATACATTAATACATTATGATGAGTTACCATGGGGAAAAAGCAGAGAATATCTAAACATGTTTTGGTTTATGTCAGATTTTGGTAAAATAATTGTATAAACATTAATAAAATCACCTATTTGTTTACAGTGGACTAAATTCTGGGGTTTGAGCCTTGTATTTTTTATTGTTTAATTTTTAATTTTAATAAATATTTAGAAAGCTATGATTTTGCTCATTTTTCACCCTGGATATCATCAATCAGAGAATAACTAAGAAACCTGAGGGAAAAAGTATCATTTATGTCAACCACTATTAGGCTGCTTTATTGAAAGTAATTACAATGAAAGTAAACAAAGAAAATAATAATTTGTTTGCCAAAATAGCTTCTGGCAGGGGCCTTCTTGAGAATTAGGAGATTAACTGTGAGTAAGAATAAGAAAAAAGCTGTGTATTTTGGTCTAGCAATTTTCAATTTGGGTTTCTATATGCCATTTGCAGAGGAAAAACGTTTACTTTAGCTTAAAACTCACTGTCACTGGGATGGAACTTTTTCTCAAGGAGATTTATGCATGAAATTCAAACATAGTTAAAAATTTGCTTTTATGGTTTATGTGAGCCATGTGCAGAAACCTACATTTTCAGGTGTTAACTTATTCATAGATATTTTTGGCTTTTCATTGGATGTAAGGGAAAGTTTTCAAAGCTACGAGTGAGGTTTGTTTTAAAATCCACCCAAGAAGTATCACTATGTACTTTTTTGGGGTTGATGAAAAAGAGACATGCCAGTATCTTTGTGTAACAGCATTTTAGTTTGAAACATTGCACAGAATTTCCAAAATCCAGGAAGATTTTACTTCTTTATGTGTGACAGAGAATCTACCCTTGAAGATGCAATACAAGGGGAAAGGAAAGGCAACTTCCTACGCAGGAAATGAGATTAAAACCTTGCAAGATGCTACCCAAAAATGCCACAGACATAAGGCAGATGGCAAAGGTGAGGCATCTCCCCTTTTGTCTGCAGAACCAGCCTGTAACAGTAGAATTCACATTTTTGACACCCACAGATCCTGCCCATATTGCTGAATGTCTAAAGGAAGAAGTGGAGGATCTCATCAGGCAGCTGAGTTTTCTTTTAGGGTCTTCCTCACCCAAGCCCAGCCGTGGAAAGCTCCTCTGTTCACAACAGATCAGAACAAGAGATGTCTCAGGGAGGGAGCCCAGCTGCCTGTCAGAGAACAAACTTCCCTCTGGCTGCTTCCCCCTTCTATCAGAGGGGAGAAAAATGACAAGAGAATGGGACGTGAGGTAACTGCAAAACATTAAGAGCCATTGTCCTCTCTCACAGATGAGGGAAAGCACACACAGCATTTCCAAGGGACTCTTGTACAGTGTATTTTTGAAAAATAACAGCCAGAGAATTCATAACCTCCCTACTGAGGCCACTGCTTATCTATTCTCACCACTGGAAAAGTTCTTCCTAATGCCTGTTCTGTGCTACAGTTTAAACTCATTATTTCTTGCCATTTCCAACATGCCTTTGGAAAACAATTTACTTATCTATTGTTTGCATCATGTTAAGGTTAAAACTTCACTTTCTAGACTAAACCTTTCAGTTTTTCCTGTACACTTTTTGTTTTTCTTGCTCCTCTCTGGCCTGTCTACCTTTTGAAGTGCTGTGGCCAAGTTAAACACATTACCCTGGGTGAGGCTTTATTGAAGTAAAAGCTGCTAAAGTGCTGTATCAATGTATGAAATCCCTTGGGCTTTCCATCAAAGCACATATAGGAGCATACAAACTTTATTTTTTCCTCTCTTTAAGCAGAGGCTTGAGGATGCAGCAGACAAGGGCAAAACATGCATTTCTCCACAGCAGAACAGGAGCTCCCTACACCAGAAGCTCAGAGTGGACTGGAGCAGTTTATGTCCCCATAATTTTTGTTAAAGAAGCAGCAAACCAGCAAAAGGCAGCCTCCATAGCCACAAAGATCCTTCATTTACCTCCTGCTAAAGGTTTACCTACAGCAACTTAGTAATTAGGAATAAGGACTACAGGTGACACAGTCTTCTTCCAGACAAAAAATTAATTCATACTAAAATGAGGCATTTATTTGGGACAAAGTTATGTGAATTAGGTACCAGTTTAGCCACTGTGCTGCACAGAAACAGAAAAGCAAACAATGCCCCGTTATTTTACTCTCAGTAATAAAAAGTCAGCTAGCCTTTACTTTTCCTATAGCTACAATTAAGTTGATAACAGTCAGGGTGAAAGATATCTATCCCTCTATTGCTACAAATTAAACAAAAATCACTTACAGAAAATTGTGAATAGAGCCCTGGAGAGCCAAAGAGCAGCTTAGCACATTTCAGAAAGTAATTTTCTGCAAGAATATTGCATGGGATAATAAAACTGCAGATAAGAACCTCATTTTAGTGCATATCTTTTGCCTCTGCCGTGTTGTTACCTCAGGATTATGGTAGTGTTTTGAGAAGATAGGAGACAAAAAAGAAACCCCAAAGAAGATATGTGTCCTCATTACTCAGCCATTGTGATGAGAGGTGACATAAAAATGCCTCTCCACAATGAATGAGACACCCTGTGGAACCCTTGTGCCAGATGTTGTCAGGTTCAGTTACCTGGAGGCTCCAGCTGGAAAAATTAAACAACTTTGGCATGAGCCCCCACCCAGGGAACCTGAGAGAACTAAATTACCTCCCCCAGGTACCCTTGACGAGGAAGAGTTCTGAAAGCTCCAGCTTTACAGATTTAAAACAAACCATGCTGTATGGAGAACAAATGAAATTTTACACTAACTACAGAAAAGAGTTAGCAATTTCCTCTAGGGAAGGCCAGCATTCCTTTGAGGATCCTGCCAGCAATTTTAACCCCCACCCTTCTCACGCACTGGAGTGGAGAATGAAGTGATATTTATAATGCCAGTCCTTTGAGTTTGTCCTCCAGAATGGCTGGGTTGTCTGCACTGCTGCAGGTCCTGGGCAGGGGCAGCACTCCAGTGGGGCTGGAGCAGCTCTGGAAGTGGCTGCAGTGAGCCCACAAAGCCCCTGTGGGGCAGAGGCTGCAGCTTTGCTCTCCTCCTACCCCAGGGCTGTGCCTGATTCACTCCTGCTGAGGCTCAGAGCAAAGCTCCCTCTCTGTCAGGTGTTTCACATCCCTCCTCTCTCCGCTCAGGAGACTCCAGCATCAAGGTACACACATGAAGACAGTCAGAACACGAGTGGGAGAGGAGGTACAATGTCTGTCTCAAAGCCACAACATAGAAAAGGGGTGAGGAAGAGCAGCTTCCCCTGTTCTTTCTCCACCTGACCTCTGGTTTTTGCTGCAGCTGCTGTACCATGAACAACGTGGGTGATGCACACCCACCCTGAGCCTAAACCGTGCTGGAACACCCTTTGCTCTACCTCATCCTTCCACCTTCTCTTTCCATCTCAATGAATTAATGCAGCCCATTCTCAGGACAGGACTAGCAAATAAATCCTTTGAACACAGAGATTGCTGACAGTCTCAGGCCAATATTATTTTAACCTTTTTACTGTGCATTTCCATAATGGCACTGGGCAAATTGGCAGCAGCAAAGCAGCAGAACGCTTCTCCCATGAAAAGCTGACAGGAATTTATCTCACAAAACCTGTTACCTCTCTTCCTGGTGGTTTGAGTCTTGGTTCAGTTGTTACAGTTAGTGAACTATTTAAGCTGTGGTGAAATACAGGGTGTAGATAAAGAATATGTGTCCAAAATGATACAGAGAAAAGGCACTGTTTGCTTTCAGTTCCTGCCCACAGCACCCCAGGAGTAAGAAGTTTTCTTATTTTCTTCCTTTTTAGCTCTCTCACTGGTTTGTGTAAAGTTCCTACATGGAGAGGCAGGAGAGTTGTGCTGTGCCAAATCATGAACAATATTTAGGAAGTGAATAAGGGTAAGAACACCTGTCCTGGACAAAAACTCAGGATTTCATTTTAGACAATGAAAAGAATTCACATTCAATGAGCAGCAAGATTCTGTAATGAACAAAGGGTTATATTACAGGTACAAGAATACTTTTTAGAAAAAGCTGAAAATAATACCCCATACATTAGTAGACATCTGCTATAGTTTTTGTTAAATTAAACACATGCTGGATTCAACAGACTTGATCTCCTGTTTGCTTTGAGAGCTGCTCCACTGATAAGAAAAGCAGACAGTTTTTGCATGTCTTCTGTCTTTCATCATGGGAGTAACTTATTATGTCAGGTTACACTGCAACACAGCCTTTGTGTGACTCTGTGCAACAGATTGCAGCTTAATAAGGTAAGTCAGGAAATTCAAGATATACGTAAGGTCTTTTGTGATTTGGCAATGTCTTATCTGTCAAGCTGCTGGATATCTGAGCTGAAATAGAAATGACAGGGAAAAGAGGAAGGCAGGACAAAGATATGGGTTCCATAATGCTGATTTAGTAAATATCAACCTGCAGATTGCTCAGGCAAAGGCAGTGGGAGTGCAGGTTAAGTCTGCCAAAGCACAGGAGAAAACCTGTGCTGCTCCTGTTGCTGTCAGGAGCTGACAGACAGCATCAGGGGCTCTGTCTGGAATCAAGGTACAGACATGCAGGGAACAGAAAGAAAAGAGGACCTGACCTGCTGTTCCCTCCCCTTTTCTCCCACCCCACTGATGTATCCCATTCCCTTGCACACAGGGAATGGCTCTCCCTGCAGAACAGGATGGGATGTCCATGGGTGTCCATGCAGCGACGCAGAAGGAGGCTCTCAGCCTGCCCAGGCAGAGCAGGAAACTTCCCAGAATGGGTGTTTTGTTCTGTGACAGAGATGGAGCATCTGAGGAAACCCAAACTCTGTAGTCTGTTCCTGCCTGAGCCACGGTGAGCTGTTCTCACAACCCAGCAGTGGGCAGATCTCACAGCCCAGCTATTTAATATCATTTCTAGCTCCGCAGTGGAACAATAATAGAATGTGCCAGCCTTAGCAGGAGAAATATCTGAGCACTGACTTTCCCTCTCTCCTGCTTCACCTGCAGGCCCTGTCCCTGCTGCCAGCTGCCTGTGTGGAGAGGTGCTGGCAAGGATACTTGAGGGTACTTTTGGGTCAGTGTCCTCCTCAAGCACAGCTCTGCCTCAGTTTCATCACCTGGCTCAGGACAGAAGAGATGCAAGGAAGAAATGTGGTGAATTAACTGACAGATGCATCAGGACTACACAAAACCCCCTTAAACTGTGCTGTAAGCTGCCTAGAAGGAAAATATTGGTTATACATTAGGAGGTTTTCAGGGGCTTGTGACTGGGTTCGTGAGGCTTGTTGGTGTAGCAGATTTCTGCAGTCAAAGCTGTGAATGACACTCCTGCTTTTCCAGCACTGCCCTGGAAACTGGGAGCAATAGGCTTGATGTAAATGAGACTTAGATGATCATGTTCCTGCAGGAATCTATTATGGGAGGACAGATTGCTGAAGAAGTGTTTTATAACTGATCCAGTGAGGACCTGTGGAATACCTATTTAAAGAAGGTTGCGCCATTAGCATAGAGAGAAATCTTACATGAAAAATGTGATTGCAGTTACTAAACAAACTTTAAAAATAAATTCTCAATAAAAGAATGGTATTGAGAAACCAACACTACAGGATCTTCTAAGAACAGCAAATTTGCATTTTGTTCTCTGGTGGACTTTTAAAAAACAGACCCGAGAGCTACTGATTAACTGCATTAATAGTACACACCTATTGTACCTATTAAACCCTCATCACTGTGTGTCAATTGATATATACCAAAAGAACTATATATACACTGAACATCTTTCTGATACTCTGTGAGCTTGATTCCATAGGTTTCCTAAAACTCCTCATTCTATATTGGTCTCACACCGTTTTTAAAGTTAACATGATGTCTCTGTTTCTCACAGTTTAGGAATATTCTTCCTACCATGGACTAATTCGTTGTTTATACTTATAAAAATGATGTATTCTTTGTGTGACACATCCTCATAATGAAATAAATAAGTCAGCTCTAGCACATATAACTGTCTTAATGGAAGTGTTTACTACACATGAGAAAACAGTTCCAGAATATGCTCTAATGATACCCTAAATAGCATTTTACTTTCAATCCGAGAAACACAGTTGTTCCTGGTATAAATTCAAATTAAGATTAGTGACCAGAATTGCCAATAAAATAAATGAATAGTTGGGGAATATTTAGATCTATCAGTGGAGTGCATGCTGTACTGAAACAGCATTATATCCTTGCAGGTATAGAATTTTAAATCAAAGTAACATTATTATCAGTGTCTGGCTTCATGCACTTTTGCTTCACAGACACTATTATGCATTGAGCAGCAATTAGTGAGTCACCAGGGATACTTTCCTAGACTCTTCAGGTCAGAAAAGCTAATTAACCTTCCTCCTGTATTCTGTACAGACTTACAATAATCAGTGCCAAATCTTACTCTTCTTTTTTTTCTCTTTTTTAAACAACTTTTAAAATATTGGTGGCATATTAGGAAAAATGTAAAGAAGCTCTCCTCATAAAACCAGAAAATCCACTGAAGAGGTCAAAGAGCTGAAGTTGTGATCCAGGTTTGTTTGTTTATGGCAGCAATTCTTTGCTTAATAGATTTCTTACCAAGCTCTGTGAGGGCAATTTAATTAACCACCCATTCACACTCCAGGTAAGTGCAGCCGTGAGTGGCACCTGAAAACTGAGTTTGCTCTGGCCTGGGGGGAAAATGCAGCAACTTCGGCAATTGCTGCCCTGGGACAGAGCTAGCCAGTGACCACCAGGACCAAAGGCACCCAGGATGGCAACGTGCCCAGTGTGGTGGAGGGCAGGGGGTGACACTGATGCCTTAGGTTTTAACTTTTCTCTGTTCCCAGCCCTGCAGTGCCCAGTGTAACTCTGCAGCTCCCTGGAGCTCGTTCAGTGCTGTTCTCTCATGCTCACACTGACATAACAAAGCCTCTCCAGCTCGCTCTCCAAGGACACCCAGACCCTCCTGGGCCCAACAACTGCAAACCTTCATCTTGGGGAGAGGGGGGCAAGCTTGGGCAAATTCCATCCTTGCCTGGCTTCTGCTTGGGCAATTGATGCTGATATCAAAGTGGGAAGAACTCGGGAGCTGTCATTGTCCATTTTGGGATGCACTGAGGCAGGAGCCTCTGGAGCCCAGAGGGTGACCTCTGAAGGCCTTTCCAATCAATCCCTCCTTTATTCCTTTATTCTTTTCTAGTCTCTGTTTCTAGGTAGACATTCAAAGCATCAACATCTCTGGAGGGAATCTGACCCCAGCCAGGGCTCTCATGCTGCATCTGCTGGGGCACAGGAGATTTTTGGGACAGGTTTATCAACAGGTCAGCTGTAGTGCCACTGCAGCCAGAAGGCCTCTTTAAAGCCATGGAAATACTGGATATGTGTATTGGAGGTGAGTGGGGCATACATAATTGTAATGAGTTTGGTTCTAGGTTTGATACCTCATGACAGAAAAGTGCTTGCTCAGAAACGAGAGCCCAGAGAAGAGAACTGCAAAGCCTTGCCCATGTAATACCTGCCTGATTCCTCATGGCCTCTTCCCTTGCAGTTTGTTCTGAAAATACTGACACATTTATGTCCTCTATAGCTGCTGTTCTGGCCTCCGTGCAGATCATTCAGTTAACCCACAGCCATGATACAACAATTTTCCTGATGCAAGAAAGGGAAAACTTCCAGCATTTCAAAAGCAACTCTATGGCCCTGTAAAAACAGAGCAGCAAATGGCTCTCATCCTGACTGTAATTCCTGCACCTTTTTTACAAACTGCTCCTTGCATTTTATTTATTAAAAAAAAAAAAACAAAACAGAGGGAAAATTCAAAGCAAATCCGGCAACACTTGCCATCTTGGCGATGCACCTTAGTGACAATGGCCTAGATATCCAGCTAAATCCATGAGTGAAGGCAAGGAATTGGAGTTTTCCCTCATTTCCCAGCATGTGAGAGGCCCAGGTAGGACTCTGCTGCATTTCACTGCAATTACAGTAATCAAACGTCAGCCACAGGGTGCATTTAGGAGGGAGAAGCACTTTGCACATCCCTTGAGCAGGTCAGAGGATGTTGTCAAGAGTTTGACAAAAACAGGAAGGAAGAAGTGATGTGCACGAGGGGAACAGGTTAGAACAGCTTTTCTGCAGCATTTAAATGTAGGGAAAAAATCTTCAGATCCTAGTGTACTTAGGGAAAAAATTTAATTGAATGTTTCCAGTGTTTTGCCATGCATTGAGTAGTGTAAGTCTCAGGACCTGAACTGTACTAGAGCAGCGTGGCATATCTGTAAAACTAATGTTTCAAACTGCTGTGTGATAAATTAAAATAATTCCACTCGTCGTACTGCAAAAAACTAGCTGCTCAGAAGCCTTTGAAAAAGTACTTTCAAGATAAAATATGCGCTTGTTGTTTCTGTGTCTTTTGAAAAAGATGTTGTATCTTCTTCACAGTTTCAGTGGTAAAAAAACATTTCATGTAAAATGTGTTTTTCTCTGACATTTAGATGTCTTGCAAAGTGGTTTATTATAGATATTCTGGACGTTTGGATATTTAATTAAATGTCAGAAACATATTCTCTGTCCTCATGTGAATGAATATCAGGAGTTTATTTATTCATAGTCTATTTGTTATTCTTTTTCTGTTTCTCACAGAAAATTATCAGTTGAAAAGTCAGTCATCAGGGACACTTAAAATTTTTAGGGGTCATAAATCTAATTAACCTCAGCAACTGTGCTTAAAATGGTGAATAATCTTAGACAAGTTCTTACAGGAATCTACAGAACCACTCAGAGATACGTTTGCACCTATTTTTTCAAGTGACCTTTAATGTAATTCTCAAAACATCCACAGAAGGCACGATGTGAGAAGCTGGGAACACAGAAAGCAGGCTTATATGAATTTCACTGCTTAGCAAACCCATCTAGGAGTTCACACTGCAGGCTATGGACTGAATTGGGTTCATTTCCAGGAATAATCCTGTTAAAGGTGTGGACCAGCTCTGTGAGCCCTGCTAAGAGGAAGGAGTGGAGTACACCTGGGAGCTGTCAGAGGGCTGCAGTGAAGTGAGATCTTTGGGTTGGTTTTGTTTTGTTTTGTTTTGTTTTGTTTTTTTTTTGTTGTTTTTTTTTTTTAATGAGTGGATGGAAGAAGCAATAAACTGTAGAATACTGGAAATTAATAATCCAGAAAGAATTAATTTTTTTAAGTTAGGTAGATATGAAGAAAATTTTGTCTGTCTTTAACTTGGATAAATCCTAAATTCTTCTGCTTTGCAGGGTGTAAAGTGCGAAAGTATTCCTTTTATTTTCTGTTTTCATCACTACTGATCACTCTGTAATGATGACAAGGGAGAATATCTATATTTTCTGCCTACCAGCACCAAGAGTGGTCTCTGGTTAGTGCTGCCTGGTACCACGCTGTGGGGGAGAACACCTATTTCAGACCTGAGAGGCTGAAAAACATGAACTATTGAACAAAGTGCACTACATGAGACCATGTGATTGTGAATTTCCCTGTAGAACAGTGAAAGAGTGTTTCTTATAATTTAAGGGCAAAATGTGCAGGTGGAAAATTGAGCCAAGTCAATAAATGGTTTTGATTCAGGAGAAAGGGGCAAAACCATTGATGAGCTCTCAGTTTTGTTCCTAAATATCTGACATTAGATCGAGGTAACATATTCTCCTGCATGAAAATTAATAACATTGCATGGGAGTGTTACAGCTCGGGCCCTGTATTTGTTTTTATTTATAAAAAATTATTTTTATTTAAAAACAGGGGTGTTTATTCCCTGTTCACCCAGGGAAAATGCTCAGGGATTTGTTATTTAAGAACGGAACTGACCATGGTCCTGCAGGAACGAGTCCTCTCAGACACCACCTGAACTTCAAAGCCACCAGTTCTGTGTCTCATGCAGGGGAGTTTTTCTGGTTGCAGACTTTTTGTCTCACCATATACTGGAAAATGGGATTAATCCTGAGGAAAGAAACGCATCAATTTCTGGGCTGAAAAGCTATTCTGATGAAACCGTCCACGAGCAGAGATTTACACATTTTACATCAAAAAGGATAAAAATATCAGCTGGTATCTCTGCATTGATTGCTCTGGATCAAGTAGAAGGATGATTAAATAATACTGTCAATAATACAAAAAGTCTGTCAGAGGTCCTGTAAAGGAAACTCAGAGTGTTTCCAAAAAATGTCAAAACCCAAGAGGTTCTTTAGATTATCTGTTGAACATGGCACTGTGTTTGCTATATTCTTGATGGAAATTTTCACCAAAAAAGATTTCCATAATAATCCTCCTTTTTACTGTCTATAATGAAACAAAATTCATTCTAATTTATGCAGCTAAACCCAAAAAAAAAAGCATCCAAAGTCTGCCTGGAATAGTTGACTAACTTTTGCATTATCTTGCTACAGTGAGCACAGCAGAATACTTAATTGTATTGAACATTAAAATCTCATATACCTTATACTACAATCTGCATTATATTTTAAGTCAAGATAATCCTTCACTATTTGTTTATGTGTGAGGGTTTTTTTTTTGTTCTCTGTGGTGCAGCAATAGTGACTGACAATTTTTAGTACTCGTTATTGTTATTGTAAAAGTACTGAACAAAAACCAACAGAGCTAGATATTGTCTGGTGTAATTGCATTAATTATTGTTGAGTTTTTTTCACAGCAGCAGAAGAAACTATGAAAAGGAAAATTCTAACCAAGCATGTGCTTGAGGCACTGGGAGTGTGTATTTGTGAGGAGATTCAGTTGCAGAAGACAGAAATGTAGTGCCTGAATTCTGTTCAGATGGGAATTATCTATTTTGTGTGCTTTGAGTTTCCTTCATCCTTCCAGGAGTAGTTAAACCAGGGAAGTTTTAGACATGCAAGACCTGTGATCTGAGTACAGCTGAGGATCAAAGGCTGAATCAAAAAAGCTTTCTGCAAATTTTCCTTCAAGTCTTCTTGAAGCTGGATCTGTTACAACTTTGCATGTGGGCATCAGATTAATGCCATTGCACTTCCTTTCACTGCATATTTCAGATAAAAATGTTCATTATTAAACAGTTAACAAAAGCGGCAATATTGGATGTCACTGAAGAATTCTGTTCACTTTTCCCAATCAATTTCTGATGTGGAGAGAACAAAAAAAAATCCATAATTTTATGAAATAAGGAAAATAGAATTAGATAATATTGGTTGCACTGCTTAAAAATCAGAACTAATGCAGACATTTCTGTTATTGTGTCTGTTCTGAAAGCAACAGCTGATCTTTGCCACCCTACCAGGGCTGGTACAGGTTGCTCTGGCAACTGAATGCACAGGCAACAAGATCCCTCTCAAGGCAAAAAGTTTAAGAGGGAAATATTCCCTCTGATATTTGTAGCTGAAAAGTTGGGCACATACTTAACTTTAAGCATCTCAGGAGTCACCACTGATTTTAGTTCTCCCTTCTCACAAACCTGGTCATTTATTTGGACTACAACAGAATAAAAATTACCAACAAGAGAAATTTATTCCTCTGCCTCCAAAGAGAGTCCAGCTGCTCAGGTTAAATGTCTGGTTAGGGAGGAAAACTGCTGGTGGAATTTTTTATGGATTAGTGCAAGGGCCCATTTTATTTAACATTTTACTTACTTTTACATTTTAATTTGCATTTTTTACAATTTATTTTTACATTTTACTTAAGCTGACACAAAAGTTTGGGACAATGCTTGTGACACTTGGTTCTGAAACAAAATTGGGAGACATCATCAATGGAAAGGAAGAGTGGAATACCCTACAGGACAATCTGGATGACATTTAGAACTGGAGTAATGGAAATAGAATGAAATTTAAGAGCACAAAATGCATAAAAATTCACTCAGGAATGAGTAACAAGAACTTCTGGTACAACCAAGGAGCTCATTAGCTTGGAAATGACAGAGGGTGAGAAGGACCTGGCTCTATAACCTGATCACAGAATGACTCTGAACCACCAGTATGACTGAGACCATGAAATGGCAAAGGTTATGTCAAGACACAGCAGAAAAAAATCTGCGTTGGAGTTTGAAAATGGAAGGTTTTATGAATAAAATATTAACCATAGTGAAGAAACCTACCAGAACCTGCTCTTTAGTCCAAATTTTTTGTTATTTTTCATCATTTAAAGATACTTTTCTTTTTCATAGGCACGGATATTTATAAAGGCATTAGACTGAAGCTATAAAACAGTTAGCAAAGAAGTTTTAAACATGGATCTCAGAGCAATGGAAAAACTGAAATAAATGCTGGTTACCATTGACCTGGGCAGCTCATTCTCAGGGCTGATCAAGTCAGTCCTTCCTTAAATCACTGCTGGTTGTTCGAAAATAAGATGAGGAGCACAGGGCAAGACATGGCAAGTTATAAATTCCAATACCTTCCCTGCTTTCCAAAAGGAGCAAAGGTGATACTAATGCATGGCTGGGCCTTGAGTTCCTTGGTTAAATCTCTTTATCAGAGGCCTCCTTCCCCCGCCTTGCACACACATCATTCCACACTTCCAGCAGGACTTGCATTTTGAGGACAGAATTTTCAAAGCAGATTTCATCACTGCAGGAAAAGTGATACTGGAGTTGGTCCAACCTTGCCAGAAAAAGCTGCATTCCCACATGTTTCCCAGTGACATACTGAACATAAATATGAAGCGCTGAGTACATGAGCCAAGCAAATTATTGCACCTCTGCAAATGAAAATTGTCTCTGAGAACTGCTTTTTCCAGCCATGGGCTTTCAATTCTTGACTGTTTCAGGTTTCTATTAACACAGAACAGCAATGAGCTGGAGATCAAATTAGAAGTTTGTTCTGTGCAATGTTCATGCACTTTGAAACACGGCAAGGTAATGACATAGCCCTTATGATTATTCATCCTTAGTTTTCAGTGGTAGTAATAATTTCTTTGACCTCTATTGTCTGTGTGGTGAACTAAATAAAAAGCAACCATAATAGCTGAAAACTGCACACTTTAGGACATACCCTGGGAAAATAAGGCCACAATGAAAATAATGATGGAAGAGCTAAAAGGTTTAATGGTATAGATTATGGTTTAGACTTCTGGAACATTAGAGGATTTCTCTACATATGAATGCATGCAGCACTTTATGAAAGAAATGCCAGTAGATGGCACTGAGAAGTGTGTTACATGCTTCAATTCTGTCACATCAATAACACCTGCTATTGCTGCTCATGGCCAATCTCTTCCTTGTGCATTTCTTAGCATCAGTGTTAATAAAGGATTTGCAATTTAGGTTCATTATATATAGCCAGAGAGCAATCAAACATTCAGAGTGTGCTACTCAGTATCTCTATCATGGCATTACAGTTCATAATAGAAATATTTATGGCTACATATACAAACAAATTATCCATATTCTCTTTACTCTGTTCCCTCAGTTCTGACCTAGTGGCTTAACAAGTTAATGTGATTTGCCATTTCACTAGACTTGGTTAATCTTGATGGATGTGCAATGGTTATGCCACGTAAAACATAAACCAGATTGCCAAAGTCTTCAGATCTCCTCCAGTAACTCAGTTTTCTGCAAGAAGGCATTTTTATCCCCTTTGTGCATGCCATTTTTCTCAATCTCTCTCCTTTTTAAAAAAGTAAATAACATTGGCAATGCAGCAAATGTTGACTTTGATCACTAAATTGGATTACATGCCCATTCCCATGTATTAAGTTGCAAGATTCAAGATTGGAAACTGCTTAAAATAATGTTGAGTCACTGATCACATCTAGGGGTGGATAATTCCATTTTTTCTAATAATGATCAGCGTTACAAGGGGAGATCCAGCTGGTAACTCAAGCCATGGAAATCTTTATAGGGCACTGCAATAACTTTGCTACTGGATTCAGAGTAGAGACACTGCAGAAAGTGCAGCCCCAGGATTCTGCTCTCATGGTTTCTACTGCATTGGAAGAGGAGTAAGGGATGAAATCTCCAGAAAAATAAACCATGCAGAATACCAGACTAAATAAAGTCTTTTTGGGACACCACCACTGCCATCATGCCCAACACAAAAATCCACTGCAGGATTAAAACATAAATGCTGAAGAAAAATAAAAATAATGCACTAAGAGATATTAACAGATGAGGATGCCTACATGCTAAACTGAAGAAGGATTTAAAGCTTACATATTGTTCTCCTAAAAGCTGCTTGGAATATTAAATACTTTATCACAACGACACCTATAAAAGTGTTTTACCCCTTAAAAAATGCAGCATGAAAATAATTTTGCTTCCTTTTCACACATGAGGGTGCAATGCAATAGGCAAAGGAAAGCCACAATATGTTCTGAATTTTACTGAAGAGGATCTGGGTTTTCAAAAGCAGGATTCAACATTCTGTGGGTAATGGGATCCTGCATTTCCTGGGGCTTCACCTTGTCCCAGAATTGCAAAGGTTAGAGCTGCACCCAGATCGTTGTGTAGATTGCTGACAAAATACATCAGATCCAGCTTTAATCGAGGATAGCCAGAACAGAGCAGTTCAAATATTTAGGGAGTAAATAAATAAATATCCAGGGTGTTCTGTGCTGAAGCCCATATCTCCCACAACAGTGACTAAGGACAAGCATGGACCTTTCTTATATTAGGTACACAAAAACTCCTGCCCCCAACATTAAAGAGATAAGGGAACAAAAGCCATTCTTAGGGTATCTGGTGAGCCCACATCAAATGCAGTCTTATAAACCATGCAGACCTCAGCTGCAATGGAGGTTCGAAAATTATGTGTTAAACAGGTATTTGAATGTCTCAGTAATGTCTTTCACCTTTACATTAATGTAATCATGAGATACCTTTGTTGATTTGGATGATGAGTTCACAAACTGCCTTGTCCTGCCCTCACAGAAAGGAACCTGAAGGATGTGTGGGTGCAGTACAAGGGCTTTGTGCCTGTGCTGATGCCCTGGAGAAGCATTCTGTCCTTGCCTTGGAGAACAGAGTTATGGGAATTACAGCCCCAGTGCCGTGGTGCTGAGGGAACAGCTCCATCCTAACCCTATTTTCTCTGGCTGCTTCCACAAAGCTCTGTTCTGCACAGGGCTGTGTGCTCTGGTTCCATTTGTCCCCAAACAGGTGACCTGAGCCCTCAGAGCCTCTGGGGTCGTGCACTCACATGGATGATATTGGAAAAGATTGGTCAGCTGCTCTTCTTTCAGCCTAATTCTTGCAGAAAAATTAAAGCAGTTTTGCATAATTGTTCTCAGCCACAATTTGATTTCTGCAGTTTTCAGTCAAGTAAAATGTTTAGCTTCTCGTCCCTCAGTTAGCAAAGGAATAAAGACAAAATAACAATATTCCACAACTGAACAAACCCATCAGCTGTTCTCAGTTCAGCTCTTAGTGTGACTTTGAGGATCATTTGTATTATGCTGTGGTAGGATGTTGTTTCCTGGTCTAGAATTGGGACCTCCCTTTGCTCCTAGTGTGCAGACACTGCAAAAAAGACTTTTTCTTTACCCTAGATGATGCCAGCATAAATTAACCTTCCATAAAGCCCTTTTCCTGTAATTTTATGAGCTTCAGCTCTACTTACTCTCTTCATCATGATCACCTCAGGGTATCTAGAATGGAGAAATGACATCAATATATAAGGTTATATTTTGGAAGAATGCATCGAGAGGTTTTACTGAGGTTGAGGATACAAATTATGAGTGTGAGAGATATCTTTAAATTTTAGAGACAAGAACTGGTTGTATTTGTACACAAATATTGGAATAAATGTGAGTGAATATCTCAAGTACTCCATTCTAGTCATTTTAACTTGGAGAAATTGACTGGAAAATCAACTTGTGTACTAAATTGTGTTAGAAAATAAGAACAATGCAGATTTTAAGTGTTTCATCATTCCAAACATGTCTAGATTACAGAAATTCTAGTTTCACTGTAATTATAAATCTGCATTTTACTGTGTTGCAGATTGTATTCTGGATTCTGCACTCAGAATTCAATTGTCCTGGGAACTCTGTCCATGGAAGTTATCATGCAAATCTCTTTTCCCTCCTCCTGATTACTGCTGATAGTGCTAAAGTTGGGGGTTGAAGCTCTGCCTTCCCCACGGCCTATGAGATAATGGTGTGAATATTCAGAGAGCATCAGATATGGCAAGAAAAAATTTAATCCCAAATCCAAAATTTAGTCCAAATCATGGACTTTAACCAGACGAGATTTAAACCCCCAAAAGCTGGGATGCACGAGATAAATGCACACAAATTAACAGAACAACATAAAATAAAAGAACTATTACTGAATGACACATATTTTTTTATGACCAGCTCCTTATTTCAGCAACTTTTTCTTTCAAGTATCCTTTCTATAGTGGAATAATTTTGCATTCAGCAGCAATCTTCATGAATTCACTTGGTATTCATGTAGATGTCACAAGTATTTGCACTGATTTCCCACCACTGTTCAGGATTAGTTAATGGGCACTTAGAGTGTTACCCCTATGGGAGTAAAATAATTTCAGTCTTGGTGCACACATTTCCAAGTCAAAATATAAACGATGAAATTATATTGAGAACAGCTCAGGCAGTTGTTGGCTTTTCAAACAACCTACCAGCAGCCTGTTTTAAAAAAATCTGGGGAGGGCAAGTGAAAAGAAAGCCTTTTGTCTCTGAGAAAAAAGTACTTAGGAATAAAATAATTGCTCAGTCTCTAAGTATGGGGAGACAGATGCTGCTGTAAATCTGGCTGGCTGCTCTGTGGTCAATGAGGCTCTGTTAATTTATAGCTATTTGTGAGGAGATGTTTGCTCAGTCACTTTCTGATGATGATGGCTGGTCTACAAGCAATTCTATTTTATAGAGGGTTCAGTCATTTCCCTTGTTTTCTACCTTTCTGATTGGTGTGCATTACAGTGGTAGCAAATACACTTTACAGCCAAGGAAAAGGCTCTCTCTTGTGATTCACTGATTACTTCCTGTAATCTGAATTCAAGTGTGATGAAGAATTCTTTTCAGGCAATGCAAAATAACTAAGGAGCACAAATTTGTCTCCCACATTTTCTTAATAAATACTATACATGGCTAATAACTACCTCAACATTTTTGCTCTTCTATTGAATGGTACAGCAGAAAATTCATACAAGAAATGAAACAATTCTAATGTTCTTTTGTAAAGGATTTTAAAGCTAGTTGCTTTAAGCATTGCAGATGCAGGCTTTAAATAGGTTGCCATTAGTTTTGTGAAGTACCCTTCGAGACATCAAAAGGAATTCTGAAATAACCTTTTAAACTTATGGATCGAATTCCCTGCTGAATAGTCCAGCACTCATTATATTCCGGCTTAAAGGGGAGAGGTGGTGTAAGCACAGCCATCCTGGGCACTGAGACCTGCCTGGAGATGTTTCCATGAGCTGCTGTGGGCTCAGGAAGGGTGAGTGTCTTGCCAAGCTCAGGGAATGCTCCAGAAAGAGAGATCAGCTTCTACTCAATTCCTATTCCCAGGAAAGGAATGATGCTGTTGTCAAACTCCACAAGTTGCCCATGGCACAACAAAACATCCCCCAAACTCTGCTGCACCCTGGCTGTTCCCCGAGCACCCTACCTTTGACCAGATTCTGGGTTTAGTTTCCACATCAGGAGTCACTGCTGACGTGCATAAGGACAGGGGGAATATAAGCATTTATTAATGCTTTGTGCTGAATTTCAAACGATCCCAAGGATTCCGGCTGCTAGATGCCCATTAAAATTAATAGGAATTGGCATCCAGCATGTCCCTGTGGTTTTGATATCTCAGCTGTAACATTCTGTTTGTTTGCTGGTTGTTTGAAGTGTGCAGACCCTGAGCTGCCGACGCTGCTGAGATCTGACATTGTTTCCACTGAGACACGAGAAGTGTTTCTGTGTTTACACTGACCTTTTCTTTATTATCACCCCCACACCTTGGGTCAATCCTACCACGAGAGTTCATCTCAGACCACAGATATTTTAAGTTGATTCTGTTTTCTTCCTCTTAATAGAGCAGCCTGGGGATGTCATTGTCCCAGTGTTTGTTACTTGGGTCCTGTCATCACTTTAAACATATGATAGATGAATCTATGGAGAATTGAAATATTATTTATATTCACACCCCTGAGAGTTACAAACTGTAAATTGAGACAGGAAACTCTGAAAGCTCTCCCAAGAGGCAAAATCACTTCTTTTTACTGCTGATTATAAAGAAGATTGGCTGGCAGATGTTAATATTGGCAGTTACTCTCTGACAAATTTTCTCAAGGTACGGCTAATCAATTTTTGCTGCATGGAATGAGAAATGGAGCTTGAATATTCAGATGTCTAGACATGTAAATACATTACCTTTATAAATAGGCTTAAATGATTAATTGCTATGAAAAAAATAAACATGAAAAATGGATAAACTAGAAGTGTAGGGTGAAGATTCATAGATTATTCAGATGATGGATAACAAAATTTGCCTATACATTAGGAGGATGAAATGACCTGTGCAGTCATCATATATGTATTTATAGACAACACTGGTCTTTCTGAAAAATCTCTTTGAATTTAAAAACTCTTTATCCTTTAAGACAGTTTAAGGGCTGATATTTGAAATAGATCTGTTCTAGGCAGAGATATTATCAATGGAATAAGGATAATGCAATTTGATCCATTCACACTGCAGAAATACAGGGTGTATTCTCTGTGCAGGGTCCTCCAGTGAACACTTCAGGTAATTTAATAGACCCCAATGGGATGTTCTGAAGGCAAAGGTTTTGGGGAGTGACAGGAGTGATCCCGTAATTGTGACATGATTATTTCATTCATAAGCTTTCTTACTTTGTGGCGATTGAGTACAGATCTCTGGAGGAAAAAAAGATGAAATTTCCTCCCTGGAGATGAGCTGTGACCATTCCCTGGGGTGTTCTCAGCTCCTTTGCTCTGCCCATGGGAGCAGCTCACAGCTCTGTGATGAATCCTCTCTGATAGTTTCACACACAGCTCCTGGAAGTGCCTCTGAGGAGCCCTGGCGAGCTGCCACGGAGCAGTTGTGTTATCCAGGTACCCCAGGAGATACTCCCTGCTCTCCCAGCATAGCTGCTCACTTAGCTATGGTAATGAGATTTACCTGATTAATTCCTGAGCCAGTCCACTGTGGCACATGGTGAAGTGCCATATGGCTTTTGGAGAACGAAAGCAACGCATCTGTGTGGTGCAAGAAATTTTTCTGGGTGGGTGAGTGAATTATGTATCGTGATTCATAGTTAAATACCAACCTAAAAGAAAATTCTTGCTATGGAGACTATTTAGACTGCTTCTATATTTTATAAAAAGCAATGGATCAAAGAAGAAGTCTAAAGCAGCAATGCGTACTTAATGACCTGTTCCAAGGAGTAAATTATGGCTGGAATTGTCAGGGTATTAAACTTAGTAGAGCAGAGCTTAAGCAACAGGGATGGAAATTTTCAAAATATAGTTCATTCTTTTACAGTGACACAATAACAAAATAAAGGAACCTCTGACAATATGATTTATTGAAGAAACGAAACAAAATATGTTGGAGTTACTGCGTCCCAAAGTCATTTAGCTGTTCTATTACATTTAATGAATAGCCAAGATCAGGGAATATATCAGTGAGATAAGGCTCAGTGCATTTCTGATAAGGGGAGAAAGGTAAGAAAAGAAAACCTGCATCAATTTTTCATTTGGAGAGTTATTTACTGGAGGTTTATATTTATAAAATCCCAAACAAGCACCAGAATGAAACATCCTATTTTCTCTCTGGCCTTTTTATCCATTTAAAACCAAGGCTTGACTAGAGAAATATATTTGTGTGACAATGTTTCAGGAAAAGGTCAGATAAAAATCAGATGAGAGTTTCAGAAACTTGCAGGTGTTTGTGATACATTTCTCTGTTCTCAATGGGACACGAGGCTAAGACAAATCATGGCCTCTGCTTGTAGCAAGTGGCTGAGAAAGACATTTTACAACAGCTTTACTGGAGCAATGACCTACGGGTTAATCAGGAAAGGACCATCAGTATTTTTGGGCTAAGCCTTCAGTGCCTGAACAAGCCTGACTAAGTGGTCTTGCTGCCCTCGGGCTGTGCTGTAGATTAAAACCATGACAACATTCACAATCTGGGGGTTTTTGCCAATTTAAACCCGTGCAGCTTTCCCAGAGTTAACGAGGGTGAGGACATGGCTTGACTCTTTCCCAGTGGTGAAGGACTCCACAACTTTTTGTCACTTGAGAGTGGAAAATTCCTTTCCTTATGGTGTATTTCCTTCCTTCTCCTTGTCCCAGGGAAATATTTGTTGCAGGTGCTAGGGAGAGTGTCAGAAATGAAGCATTCCTGTTGCTCAGGTGCACAGGTGTGTTGGGTGTTTCATAAGCTGACTCAGGAATTATTAACAATGAGGTTTTGGGTGAAAAAATACAGCTGTTAACACTCATTGGGATCTCCTAAAAATATATGTGTGAATAAACACAATACACTAATAACTGCTTCACAACTGTTCAAAGATAAGGAATAGCACATTGATGATTAACTTAATAAAATATGACATACTGTTAATTTGATGACAAAATCAGCACTGATCACGATTTTAGGAAGGTGTAATGGTTCTCCTTCAGACTGAAACCACCCAGCCCCTGAGGTACTTTTATGTAATGAGAAGATGGTCTTTGCATGAAGAGTGATGGGTTTAGGAACAGCAATGACAGCATGGCTGAGCTCTTCAGGTGGAATCAGAGAAGATTGAAGCTGTGAGAAACACTTAGAAAAGGGCACTGTAGAAACTTCATTCACTTCCACAGGGATCACATTCCAGACATGTAAGGAACCAGGAAACTTACAGGAAATTCTGCTAAAAATCTCTTAAAGCTGGCATTGTTGGTGAAACAAAGGGAGAATATGATGACAATGTGAAGATCTGAATAGACTTGATTAATAATCCATTTAAAGCCCCATAAATATATAAAGAGCTCAGTAAGATCTAGATTCAGAGAGTCCTTCCTCCAAAGAGATCATTCAAGTATTTCAATTCTTCTCCCAACTGCAGCACATGGCAAAGCTCTCTTGAGTTCATGCCCACTCTGAGACATAAAAGCCAAAGCAAGATACAGTGTTTTAGAAGAAAATCCTTTCTTAATAAGAAAAAAAAAGAGGGCAAAAAATGGATTATTGTAAGTCAGAATACTTCAAAAAACATCCGACCCAAGGCAGGAGAGCATGAGGAAGACTTTCTGAATCACAGGTTGACATGAAAGACAGATCCAAGGGATAATGTGAAAGAGTTTAGGAAGTTACATAGTTTAGAAATTCCAAGCTCTCTGATGCCTTTACTCTGATGTAAAGTTCACTGTTGAAATCTTGGCTAACATTTGTGCTGGCAGAATTTTTCCTGTCACTGTGAGACCCAAGGTCACAGGCTGGCCAGTGTGATACAGGATCTGACTGTATTGACACTGTCTACTTAGAGCAGTTCATCTTCCTCAGCCCTCCAACCCCCAGGGACCAGACACTGTGATTATTCCAGCATAGCTGAGACCCCAGGGCTGTGTTTTGCTATTGATCCAGAGCTCTCACTGTCATTAATGGGAGCTTCTGTTCATTGTGGATGGACTGCAGCACTTGTCTTCAGAAAATCTTGCCAATGGCTGTAAAACCTTTTAAAAACTGCAATAAAATAACAATAAATAACATCTTTAAGGAGCCATAAAACAAGAAAACAAGACAAATATGCAGATGAATCTTTGATCATTTATATTCCTGCGTCATAGATTACCTATAACTTTAAAATTAATCTTAATTCTGCATTGAGAATTGACAGTGTCAAACAGTTGAAGTCAGTTAACTGGGTGAACAGAGTATTCTGTCTGTTTAGCAAGAGGTTGGTAAAAACTGAGGAAGAAAAGGTGTTAAAGATGTGCAGTGGATAAGAACTAGCTGTGGTAATGACCTTGTAACGCTTCAAGGCAGGGGCTTGAAGGGTCCTTCACTCTTCAGGCACTGAAAGTTCAGTGCCTGTCCTCTTGTCCTCAGAAGCCAGGGGTTCAACAGGTGGCAATTTTGGGATCAAGGTGTTTGTCTGAGTTTGTTCTGTTTGAATGTGACTCTGACACTTCCACGCCTCAGTGAAGAGCCTCTCTGGTGTGGGGCCAGCTGAGGAACACACAAACTGAGAGCCCAATGAACAAGGAACATGCAGTTTCTTGTCATCTTTCTTTTAAAAAAGGCTGATTTGACTCAAACGACTGGTGGTATCTTTGGGAAAATTTGGGGTATTTTTGCAGTTTACCCAGGTAGGTTCATTGTTCTGGCTGAAGCTGTGATTCTTCAACTTTTGGCCCCTGCAATGTCCTTTCAGCTCATCTGTCTTTGTACAACTGCCTGAACTGTTGCCACCAATTAATGATAGCTAATAGGTCCCTGACTACTGAGAACACTTGAAGCCAGTAATTACAGCCTGTTCACACTCCTCTGCCCTGTAGGAGCAGAGCTTCTGCTGACTCTGCTGAGTAACATTTTATGACCCTTTTTAGAGACTCGGGAAGGCTGTGATTGAGTATCTGAGAAAACATTGATCTAGTATTTATAAAAAGGTATTTGGTAGGAGTGTGTAAAACATGTTTTGTGTCCATTTATACTCCTGCAGAGTACGTAGGCTTACCAAGCTTTTACAGTTTTATTTTTAAGAAAAAGTCTGGCGTATCCAAACTATGACTCTTTTCCTCCCTCTCTGAAAGTGACAAAACCAAGCAGTGGTGTCAAATTCCATCACTGAAGAAGGAGAGAAGAGGAAGCTCTCGTTTTTTTCTTGTTGCTGCTTTAAAGTCAGATCCTGAACACTGTGGTGCTGCTGTATTCCTGCCCTGGATTTACTTTTGCACAATTAGATGGCGTTAAAGAAGGGAGCACACTGTAGGGTTTTAGTTGCTCTGCTCCCTCAAATGGTAGCCAGCTTGGATGGAGCAGTCAGCAACACTAAAATGTTACTGGTAGAGCTTATTTCTCCTGCCACAGCAAACTAGAGATTCACAGAATCATGGAAGCACAAAAAATGCTTGGGGTTGGAAGGGACTTTGGGAGGTTGCCAACACCTCTGCTCCATGGATGGAGACTCCATGAGCTCCCTGGGTAATCTGTTCCAGGGATTGTTCTTTACTAAAATCTGTTCTTTACCCTCACAGTAAAGAAATGCTTCATGAGTTTCAAACAAACCTCCTGTGCTTTGGTTTGTGCCCTTCTCAATGGAAAAGGGTCTGGCTCTACCCTCTTTGCTTTCAGGTGTTTAAATGCATTAATAAGATCTCTCTTCCCCAAGCTGCTTCTACTTTCAGGCTCACTGACAACAGAGAACTTTATTTCACATTTTATACATTCCATCTCCTTTCTCAGGTCAGAAAGAAACATCTTGATTTTACTTTTGGTGTCTTGGGTGTGCAGAATATTGCTCATTATGTATCTGAAATACACAAAATAGAATTGTTTCCTAATTTCTCTGTTGGTTCGAAGGTTAGGAAACTTGGTGAAAAAGGAATTAATATACAAATTCTCCCTCTGTTCTTGGTTTTACAAAACTTTCCTGTTTGCCCACCACAATGACAGACGTATTTTCTCTCTAACTTCCCTTCTAGCACAAAGGTGAACACGATAAAGAGGGGAAGATGTAGTGACATTACTCCACTGCTTGTTTTCTTGCCTTTTCCCTGCCATTCCTTATCTGCTCTGGAACTTCAAACCAGCATTGCCCAGGTTCAGCCTCCAAATTTTAGGTGCTGCCTCCATTCTCAGTTGCCCCATTATTAACTCCATAGTTTTAAGAACGCTGCACAAATTATAACACATTGCCTTTGTTTTCCCTTTCTCTGGAGGTAAGAACTTTGTGGGCATAAGGAAAAACTGCTAATATACATTCATTTTACATAGGTACAGTCAGGCTAATGAAAGCAGTAGGTGTCCTTTTTCCAATTACCCAAACATGTTCTGCCACAGAGGGCTTTACTTCCCAACAACAGGCAGAGAATTAGGAGTCCTGAGGCTTTTGACAACCTTTCACTGCATGCTCTTTTTCCCCTCCATGTAATTACATGCTCCAGTAGCCCCAGTCGCAGTGGCTGTGAAGGAAAGCTGTTTCCTTCAGGGTTATTTTCTCCTGCCTCTGGGAGCTAATGAGGAGAGGCAGAAGAACGAAACACCTTTTCTCCTCTGGTACATCCCTGCTTTCCACCTCCACGTTGCTCATAAACTCTGGTGCCCAGCAGTACAACTGTTCTCAGAGAAATCAAATTCTTTCTCACCTTACGCACAGGGAATTTTTTAAACCCTGGGTACAAAACCTTCAGGAGACTACAGGCAGTAGTTACTACTCAGGAAGTGCTCTTTGTAGAAGGAGAAAGTTCAAAAAAGTCACTTCCAGTTAACCAGAAGAATTAACAAGTGACTCAAGGATATTCACTGTAAAAAACTGTTCTACACTGAGGATACATTCCTTACTGCCTCAGTGCACATATTTCATCTTCTTGATTTACAAATATAGAACTTGGGGTAATTCTATGTACAGACTGGGCTGTTTCTGATTTAAACAATTTTGGCAGATGTATGCTGGGTTGTAAACTTCAGAGAGTGGTTCATAGGTGAAAAGGCTTTTCGTATGTCAGGATGTTCTTGGAAAGGTCTAGAAAAATAGACGAAAATTAATAATAATAATTTTCCAGGAAGGCTGAATGGAAAGGCGCCTCAAGGTGAGCAGGTTGAGGATACTTCTCCTGTCCAGAGGGAAAAGCTCTGCCCCTCACATGACCCTGTTTTTAACAAAGAGACAACTTTATTAAGAAAGCACTAACAAGTTAATTACCACTTGATCCTCTTGCTTTGCACTCACAGTAATGATGATCACAACTTGTAGTCTGAACTACACAAGCTCTCTAAAAGTAGCTGTTTATGCAGGAGTTCTGTATGTTTTGGTGAGATTGGGCACCTGTAGGTGCCAGGTAGCACCTACAGGAAGGTAGCACCTACCAGGAAGCAGCTGTACCCTCCCACCTTGCAGCATCACCAGAGCAGGAATTTCACCTTCTCCAGAAATACACCCTGGTATGGCTGGGTAAGACCTGAGTACACAACTGAGCTGTTCTGAATCCATCCTGGGGAGGCCAGAGGCTCACACACATCACCTACTTTCCTGCCTTCTAGTGCTACCTTCTGGTGCTCCTAAGGGTTCAGGCAGGACATGAGGACTGCGAGAACCCAGCCTGAAGCCTTCTCCAAAATTCAGTGTTTCTCAACAGGTACCACAAACCAGGCAAGAACAATGTCCACAAGCCCCAGCACAAACCAGCTGTTGTACTCTGATGAAATACTCGATGTGGGAAGCTCCCTGGAAGTGTGTTTTTGGAGTGAGGAAGGAAAAAAGGCATCCTCTAGGTTTATTACTTGTATTCCTTAAAATAAAGAAAGAAAAAAGTGGGTAATGAGTACCCAAATATCCACATCAGTGTAGGAAAATGAAGTAATGGTGTTCAGAGATGAAATCCACCTCCTGAAAGGCTTTTGATGGATGTGAATTAACTGTTTAAGTTAAAAAGGATAAAACTTTGGAAGTAGTTTGTATGATTGGATTGGTCAGTAAGTTTATCATTAAGTGTTTTTCTATTTTTTTTTTAATTCTCTGAGGATGGGGGCACCACAAAGCAAGAATGAAATCCCTCATTACCAATTTATTTGTTTCAAAGAACAGATAGACATCACCAATAGTTTGTTTCACTTTCTAGAAGCCTAGCGACAAATCAGAAGCCTTCCCAAATCACCACGTGCTGAACTTTCTCTGGAAAATTCTTATTTTGCATTGGGAGGTTATTTTGAGACCATATTTTCCATAATAGCTTAATGAACTTTCCTGCCCTTCCCTCCCTTGCACACTTGTGTTGCTGATCAGGTGCCACAGAACCCATTAGAGCCTAAAGCATCAGAATTTTTCCCTCACATTCCACATTTATCCAAACCCTTGGTTTTGCTAACACACTTCTACACCCAGCATCTATTCTGGGGAAACTGTTTCTTTCCTACTACTATTAATAACCTTTCTACTCCACTTATTCTATAAATATCTGCGATTTTATAAGTAGAGTGTAAAAACTGCTCTCTGAACGTGCCAATTTAGAGCCTTTAAAGTGCCTCCATAATTCCGTGGAGCTGAGTGTGACTCTGTGAGCAGAGAGAGCAAGGCAGTGGCAAAGCATCTTTCATTTGCAGGAGCTGAATTCACTTTTTGTGGATCAATTGAACTTGACTGTGATGTCTTCTTGATGCTTACAAGCAGTTTACCTGTGGCTGCTGCTGAAGGTCAGCACCAGGGCCAGCTGTGCTCCCACTGGTTTGGTACCCAGGGGGTTTGCAAATCAAACTGCTCAGCCTCTGTCTGCTCCCTCCTCCCAGCACTGCTCCAGCTGTGCCTCGCTGCAAGGCCACAATCATTTCCAGCCCCGAATTGTCCATAATAAATGGGCACCATCGAGGGAGGGGAGGTGAGTTCTGGGCAGAGCTGCAAATGGGGCTCAGCTGCTGCAGTGAAGTCCTACCTCGTTTCCTACAGCAAGGAAAAAGGGATGGAGAAGTTTCCTGGGGGAATTTGTTTGCTGCAGTGCCTCCAGTGCCTGCTGCTGTCCCCTGCTCAGGTCAGCCACTGAAATCATCTTTACATCTTCAACTTATTTAGGCCAAAAGATATCAAATTCTGCTTTACAATGCATTTCCTTTTGCTTTAACAAGTTTTTGATTAGTATTTTGCAATTAATTCCAAGCATGTAATAAAACCTCAAGGAAGGATAGTTTCACATCACTTAGCCCACAGAGATGGCACAATACAAATATTTTACACTGCTCTCCTCTCAGTCCTAAGTGCTGGATTTTTATAAATGTAACATGTAGGATTTTTCTATGTAACCTGTGAGACAGACAAGATGGATCACAAATATTTTCCTGGGATATTAAAATGTGTGTATCTTTCTGAAACTTATTTAATAAATGATGCAAAAAACATCAGCTCGACTTGCTAAATGCAAATGAAAGTGGGTCTCAAGTTGTCTCTTATCTAACAGTTGCTTATTTCAATGATGTGCAAATGAGTAGTTCCCATATACAAAAATTATGGATTGGCAGAAAAACTTAATAAATCAAACTACTCCAATAAGATGTCTAGGTAGTGTCGTCTGCGATAAAATTTTTGATCTGATTTACCATTTTTAGCAAAGATCTTATGCTAATGAAATAGTAACTAAATTTGAGAGGTTTAGATCCTTACCACAAACAGATCCCACATCTTAGTTGGAATCAAATCCATCCACTCAGCAATCCCAAAGTAAAGCAGCTGGAGAATCAATCCTATCAATATATTTCGAAATCCCTTTCTAGTTTATTCCCATATTAAAGTCTAAACCCTACCTTGAGGAGGAGGTGTTTTCAAGGAGAAAAAAAATCTTCAAGGGTTAAAGAATTATTTACTTTGCAGCACAAATTCTAAGCAGGACCCCAGAATAATCTATGGAAGAAAGAAACTCAGGCCATGACAAGGTTTTAATCCTCTTGCTTTGGCAGAAAGTCACTTTCTGTTTTCTTACACTTGTCCAGATTCACCTGTCACTGAAGGTCTTTGTGCTCTGCACTGGGACAGTGCTCCAACTGTTCCTCATTTGAACCAGCCAGGGACTGATGCCTGGAAAAATGAAATATGTGCATGACAGGAATGCCATGCAGGTTCTGTTGGGAAAGCCACAATGGGAATTTTTTTTTCCAGTAAGAAATTGGGTAAGATTGAAGCACTCTCTTTTATTTTGCTTGAAAACCAAGACATCATCACTTTCCAATAAGCAAGGGTTTTATCTGGACATTCTTTATTTCAGCCCAAGAGAAACACAAAATTCCTGATTTCAAGTTCTACAATGTAATCTTGTCTACAATAAAATCTTCATTAGGGCAGAGACAAAGAAACACAGAGTTCCCCAGGCAGGCTCTTTGCCACAGCATCAACCATTGCACGGTGAAGGGTGTGTGACAGAGGATCATCCCAAATCCCCCTCAGTTTCTGTGGAGCTCTTCTTCCACAGGGTTGATTGTGATCTCTTACTTTGTTTTAGGAAGAAAACCCCTCTCTGAAATATTGCTTGCTCTGGGAGCTCACGTCACCTTGTCAATGCATTCATCACCATTATCATATTCTACTAAAAGATTGGCAAATTTGTTCAGCTGTGTAAGACAGATGTTATGGCATTTGACAGATGATTTCAGCACTGAGATGAATTTTTTTGGACGTGCTGTATACTTTGGCACTCCATTATGCAGCACAAGAACGAATTTTCTCATTGTTATCAGCCAAACAAGCCTTGAAAAGTGGGAATCATCAGAGAACAATTATTCCTAAGGCCTGAAAACAGATTTTCTAAACACTATGGTTACAGTTCTAATTCCCCAATTGTGACATGACTTTGGTCACTGATTGGTCACATTTCTATTCTGATTGGCTCAAAATGGGTTTATGATGATTTTTTTCCCTCTCTAACTCTCTAGAGAAGATGGTGTTTGGGGAGGATGTCTCCTAGTTCAACAACTCATTTCCATGATGGGATTATGATGCCCAATGCAATGAGGAGCAAGGAGAGAAGAATAGCAGAGAGAAAAGCCTCCAAAGGATTCCTGCTCACAAAGAAATACCTTTTCACTCTTCTGAGAAAGAAACTCAGCTTTTAATTAACCAAAACAGATTTTATGATTAAAATCTCAGATTTTAATTATCTCAGTTTTTATAATTAAAATCTGAGCAGAGCCTCAGAATCTGCAGGTTGATCCAGCAGTTGGGGTGAGAGCTCTGAGACCTCGAAATTCCAGCTTTGCTGCAATGTGGGTTTTTGTACCTCAGTTTCCTCTGCACTGCATTTAATGCTGCTCCCCTGCTTCTCTAGCAGTTTGTGATGGTGAATGCATCCAACACTACGTGCTGCACAGACACTGTGATGAACTGCATGGACAAAAGATGGCAAAAAGATCAAAAATCTTCCCAGAAATCACGTGAGAAAAGCTGATTGGATGGTGCCTGTAAATTTGATAATGGCTCTGGTGTGAAAACTGGAATATCTGGCAGTGAGAAATGACTGTCAGCTTTAGGAACTCGAAATTTGGCATTCATAAGCTTTTCATGGCTTCACAAAAACTGCTGGAGAGTGGGGAGAGGCAATTCACCTCCTCACGTTTTGGCTTTTGCTGAGAAAAATGAAGGTGCCAAATAATCTTGTTTGAGGCTGGAAGACAGAGAGAGAACTCAGTATTAGGACACCAGCTCTGGGGAAAATAGGAAGTATGTGAAAGAAAGGTGAATGTAGCTGAGCCCCCTCATCACAGAAACTACATCTCTTAATGATACAGTTGTGATTAGAAACATCATTAATTTTTACTGAGAAGTAGCATTTTTCAGAAGCAGGATGTATTTGGAGGTAGGCAGCACCTATAATACCTTTTCTTTGACATGTTTTTTTAGAGGAGGTTGTCACATAGATGGCAGATGTTCAGCCTGCTCGTTTGTACCTTACATTTTTCAATGCAGGGTGCTCTGGCTTAAGTGATTCTTCAATTATTTTCAAGACGGAGTGTTTTGTTTTGTTTGGTGTTTTCAGCGTTCCAGTAATTAACAAATGTGGCAGAATGTTTGTCTTAATTGCACAATGAAAGCCCCTCACAATAGTAATTACTCTAGGAAAGTCCCATAAAAAATTTACTTGGTTTGTGAAAAAGCATTCTCCAATAAAAAAACTGATGGAAAAAAAAGTAAAGAAAGCCTCATGTCCTTATCAGAAAACTTTTGAGCGTACACAACCAACCCTGTCAAAGCAGACAAATAAAAAGTGTTCATGAGAAAGTATGGGTAGAAGGTTTTAACCTGAATCATAATTGTGATTAATTTAAAAAAGCTTTATGGGATGCAACAAATTGCAGTTTTGTAGCCAGAAAATGAGTATGCAGATGAAGAAAATAAGAAAACTGATCAAAAACTACATTCCAAAAATGCAGCATTACCTCAAACACATCTGGAAGTCAGAAATTATCCTGAAAATTTTTAGCTGCTTTAAGGAATGATGCATATCACAGAGTCACTGAGGCCACAGCCCAGAAGCCTGATCTGTACTGGGGAGCACCTGAGCTCTCCCTTATCTTGGTGAGTTTTTTATACAGAAAAATGGAAGGGTTGAACAGATAAAATAAAATAATCTGTCCTGTTTACAGAAGAATTAAGGGTTTTTTATGGATTAGATCCAAGTCCACCAGGCCTATGTGGCCTTCATATTTTCAGGTAAAAGAATTCCTTTAAGTGCTGGAAAACCTTGTTATTGATTAGGTAGCTGCAAGGGCTGTAACCTGAGCTGCGTTAGAAGTATTTTCCAGAATGCTTCTTCTCATGATTAGATGTGATTTCAAAACAATTATTTAACATAATTTGTACATAGATCCACGGTACAATTGTACCTGATTATGGCAACACCTAACTATAGGTTATCAAGTGTCATGAATCATGATTAAGGCGTTTGACACATGGAATTGAAGACTCATAACAGATTTCATCTGTGCTACACCTGTTTGTCAAGCCAATTTTCCACTTTTTGAAGGCACTGAATATTATGTACTGAGATTGTGTACAGAGGGTGGAGATGGAACGAACAAACTGTATTTTGAGCATGAATTATATATGTGGGTAATTTATTCAAAGTCTTTCACTCCTATAATTTTAGCTGAAAGCCTCAGAAAGCTTCTGCCAAAGTTTTTTCCGTTGGCTTGAAGGAGTTACTCAGGAATATTCTTGGGGAGGGGGAGAGGTGCAGTCACTAAGCACTCACAGCTTTCAGCATCCTGTGAAAAATGTACCTGCAAATTGTTGCCTACTGACTGCACCATGCACTGCTAGAACTCAATCGAGGTGCCATCAAAATTCATGAAACAATTTTATTAAATTCAGTGCACTGCAGATCAGACTGCCAAGGCAGTTAAAACCCAACTGAAATTTGCAGGGTTAACAGCTATAATTTTGCATTTTTTAATATCTTAGAAAATGAAAATGTTGACCTGCTTGCCATGATTTTACTTCCACATCTGGTTTTAACAACACAATGGTAATTGCGTTTTCTCTTTCTCTCAGAGACTGAGTTGTTTTTATTAAATAGTCCAAATTAACAGGTTATTCTGCATACTCTGCCTTAACTAGCCAGGATTTGGTTCTTTTGAATGTCATGTTAATAACATAATTAACAAATCCAATATCTAAGCCCTACTAAATTTTGTTTAGTATTATATATTATTGTATTATGGCATGCTGAGTTCATGTGCTTGCAGTCACTAAGCACACAAAATCACAAATTTTAGTACATGTACCCTGAGATTAACTGGTTAAAGAGGATGATTATAGGTATAGATAAGGGAAATGTTTACCTGGATCACACTGGCACTGGGTTTATGTGGAGCTGGGACACAGAACACTCAGCAGAAGTCAGAGACCTTGAAGGACTAAGAGAGAAGAAACAACACAAAATCACTCCACGCTGGTTAGACCCCAGCTGTGTGCCTTGTACTAGCAAAAGCCCAGGAAACAGCATCATCAGGGATGTTGGGAAGCCAGCAACAAATGTGAAAATGGCCAAGAAATGGAAGGGATGCTGATACTGGGAATCTGCACAGCAACCTCCTTCCAACAGCTGCATTAGAAACACAAATTTCACAGCAAATCCCACTTACAGCAGGATGGATCCCAGAGTGCCACAGTCTGTAAGGCACAAGAAGATGAAGTTTGCAATCATGCTGATTTATTCAGTTTGGGAGTTGCAGCGAAATGGAAAACTGCATCAGATACTGTCATGTTAATGTGGGTTTTTTCCTCTCTATAATGAACTATTAGAATTTGTCTTTTAAATAGACCTGCTCTTATCAAGTGAGCACATCTGTGTTGCCTTGCAGTTGATTGCTGGCCCTTTATTAGTTCTTTCATTGTAAGATTCTGTTCTTCACAAGCTAATCCCCAGAATGACAATATTCCAGGAGTAATGTCTATTCGGTGAGTGTGGATGTTGACTTGTACTCTTCTCATGAGCCCTACTTTAAGCATTTGTAGGCCTTAATGATCCATATGGTGCTGTAAAGTAGTAGGCAGCAGGATAAAAATACCCTATTTTTACCAATAACTTTGCCTGAAAAGAAAACTGATTTCCAAGGGAGACAGGTAAGGAAAATGGGTAAATGATTTAAAAAGTGTTTGTCACATTGTTGAGAAACAGCAGCTATCACAAACCCAGCTTTGGGCCACAGAGCTGTAGTTAAAATTTGTTTATGTTCGCACCAGACTTCAAAACTGGCTGCAAGAGACAACAACCTGTTTCAGTGTGCAGAAATCCCAATTACAGCCCCATCCAGCAATAAAGACAGCTCTCCTGCCTCTGTCCCATACCTGCCAACAATTCACAGCCTTAGCCAAACTCCAAATCAAGAACTACTCACTCACTAATTCTTGCATTATTTTTCAGGCCTAACTCACAGTTTTGAAGGAGACGGAAGTAAAATTTCAGCACCATAAGCCATGAAAGCAAAGCATCTCATTATTAGAGAAAAATATCCCCAGAACACGGGCTGTAAATTCCTATTTTGTGGTGGAAGTTAACACCTGCCCACGTTATATACCCAGACATTTGTTCTGCTTGGTGACACACGCCATCATTCTAAAACAGCAATACTGACTGTTCCTCTCCTACTTGGTAGCTCTTGCATCCCTGCTATCACAGATTCCATCTCTGTGCAAGAAAATTCTGCCAAATTCCTATGCTTTCTTCTGTACTGCCTTATTTACAGCCTGACTGCACGGTGTGAGCTTGGAAGGATCAAAGTCTGCTGCTGGCAGTGATAATGCTCGCACCAAACTTCAGTGGGTCAGGCCTTGGGAGAAGAAACCCAAAATATTTGATGGTGCACTCAAACTGGGAGCCTGTACTGCTCTGCAACCCACGGGGGAGCAGAGCTCAGACCTCCAGAAAGTCGAGCATTTCAGCTGAGCTGGAGTGTTGAACGACAATCCAGAGTTATGTAAATCTTTCACCACCAAGTCAGGCACCAAATGAAGTCAGGTCGATTTCCGAAGATTAAAATTAAAGTAGGTTAGATTGATTTAATTATCTCAGCATGATGGCTCTTCAGAAACATCAAGTTCTTCAAAAATTGACAGAGGATAGGAGTAAAACACAATTCTATTGCTATTTTAGCTGTTGTAAGCATGTCCTGAAGTAGTTTCCTTAAAAAAAATTCTGTTTTAATATTTATAGAGATGTGTATTCAGCACTGTAATCCCTTCCTAGACCATCAGCAAATTATTCATAGTTAAAAGCCTTGCAGCTTTTTCATGGCTGATTTTCTTTTTTTTTTTTGCTGTGACAGAAGGAATTAATCATGGCTCTAATGGCTCTCTGGCAAGTGCTACTTAAAAGCAACAAGTGCATTTGAAAAAATCATTAGGTTTGCCTGTCCAGGTTGGAGTTTAAAAAAAAAAAAAAAATAAAAAGGAGTAAAAAAAAGATCTTGTATCCTAAAGTGTTTGGGAGCTGGAAAACAAAAACATGAAATAAAGAAAGAAAGGAACTAAATTGTCCCCTACAAAAAAATCCTGTCAACTTGTGCTTGAAGTCTCTTTAGGAGTATCAGGTTCTGCTGCAGGGACAGAAAAGTTGCTGGGTGGGGGAACAGACTAAAGTAAAGTCTCAAAACAGGGTTAAATTGTCCCTGCCTAAATTCCAGCAATATTTACCTTTCCAGTGCTTCAGCTTCTGGTCTGTAAAATGGGACTGACCATATTTTCTGTATGAGATGTGTTGATAAAAATCTCTGTATGAGGGGCAAACTTCAGTGGTTTTTCTTGTGTTTTTTAGTGTTTATTTGTTTGTATTGAAAAAAATTATAATCAATGTCCATGTTCATGTACTTTTCTTGTAAGTCTGTACATAAACTCCTTCTGTATCCACCAGCATTAATATAGGCAAAAGTCTTTAAATAAAGCTCCTTTTCTTAAAGTCTAATTCTAATGCTCCTAAATAGTTCTATTCCAATAAAAGGAATATGAAGTACCAGATTTTATTTGATTAATATGGTTCTTAGAAGCCTTTACACTAACATACCACATGAGGGAAGTGTAGATACTTTAGACTTCTCCCTCTGAAAATAAGCACCCAATTTTATTTTTATCTTGTTAATGGATTATGAATGACATGTAATTATTTTCCCTCTGAAAATCATGTTAATTTTCAAGAGAAAAGGCCCAGCGATAGAATTAGCTATTGAAATGTGATAATGTAACACTGTTTATTGGTAAAACAGAACAAGATCTCCTAATCCTCTGTAAATCATTTCCATCAATCCAATCCTAGGTGACACTGCTGTATTAATGAGGATGTGCTCTGTCCTCCAGGCACAATGTGCACACAAGACCATTGAGGTTTTTGTGTGGGCAGCTTGAATCCGAGCCATTCACAAATGAGTCATTTTGGAAGAGGCCCTCAGCTGGAGATTGGCTTCAGGAGTGTAAACAACCACCTCCCAAAACTCCTTTTGTCTCTTATGATCTGGACCTGCCATTGAAATGCTCTGGCTCAACAGAACAGCAACATGCAAGTCGTGATTCAATCTTCCTACATTGCAAATACACACAACAGGTAATAATTACAATAATAGTAATCATCATCATCCCTATGTGAACCCCACTGTACTTCTGGATGTTCAAATTTCTTGTAATCCGAGCCAATGACCTGTCCAGCCTCTCACCAGAAGACTACAACAGAAAGGTTTTATGTTCCATCTTCAGTTTCCCTTGTCCATTGCCACCTTGGAAATCTCCATTGATCTTCATTTAATGTTTTGGATAATGCATTGAAGATACATTTTGGAAACTATTCCTTACAAATCAATGCATGCAGTAACATTTCAGGACAGCACAAATAGTTAGAAAACTAATTTCCTGTGAAGTGCAGGATGTTTTCTTTATTAATAATGGTGTTTCAAGTTGTATATATTACAATTCTTTCTTAACTCATGATTCGGACTAGTACTCTGTTTCTTTGTTTTTAGATTTCAATAAACTTGACATTATTTGAAGAGGATTCATAAATTTTACTGAAATTCAATTACTGTAACAATTGGTTCTTGCACAGTGTCCTGACTGAGCCACTGGTAGAAGTATGAGGATTATATATTCTCACCTCATTTCACAAGCAATACTGAAAGAGGATGAGACTAAATTCCTTCTATCTAGGTCTTTATTTAAAAAAATAGTTAGGGCTTTTGAAGATTTTCTTTCCACTCATAATTGTTTCTCTGCTTTCAGAATAATGAAAACAATTAAAAGAATTGATTGTTTAATTAGGAAAAGGAATCTCAAAGGAAGTTTGTTCTTGTAGGAATTTTAGCTTATTTTAAAACACTTGAAGAAAAATTGGAAATAGATGATTCCACACAGATGATCTACCTTTCAAAGGCAGGAAACACCCTTAAATTTAAAAATAATTGTTTTATGCTAAATCTAAAAATTAATATCCTCCGAAACCCTATCTTTGCTCCCTTGAGGTCCAAGCAGGACAAGCCTGCTGGCTGTGCAATGGCATTGCCAGTACTGCTCCCTGAAAATCACCAATTTGTCTGCAAATTTAGGAACAGCCATTGAGACACTCCCAGGTTCCTGTGGTCAGTCAATGAACCTGTGCTGAGTAAATGCTGAGTAAAGGTGGAGTTTGAAGCTGGGCAGCAGCAGAGTCCTGTCAGCCCTGAGCTGTGAGCAGGGACAGGGCTGGAGATGCTGCCACAACACAGCCCTGGCTCCTAAACCCCTCACAGCTTCCTCACTTTGCCTCTTGGTAAATTGTCTCTTAATTTGTTCAGAGCAGATAGTTATAATCATTTATAAGTTCACCTTAGTTCAGTCTGGGAGGATTATTTTAAACACTGTCACTCAGTACACAGAGCAATATGCCATGAGCATATTAGGAGCAAGGAAAAAAGTTAAAAAAAATCACAAAATAAAATTTCATTACTGTTCATCCCTAGCTATAGAAAATTCAGGCCATTATAAGGTAACTGTAGAGAACAGCAGCTAAATTTGCTGATTATGACCCATTTTGTCAAGGAAGAATGACAGTGTCAGCTTTTTTTTATCAGGAATAACTGTGGACACCCTTAAGAAAATCTTACACCAAAATCTTTTGGGGTTATCTTACACTGAAGTTCATCTTCACTTATTCTTACCATACAGGCTAAATAAAATCAAACAAAACTCTAACATTACTAAGTGAGAGAATATTGCCTATTCTCAGCTATTGAATTAAATATTAATTTAGAGCTCTTATTTTTGACATTAGATTTCATTTTCCAGGACATGTGGGTCAGAGGATGATTGTATTAATCTGTGTGTCCCTGAATGATAACTTGCCATTATAATCACAAGGCACAATAGAGCTCAGGATTTAAAAAAAGAAATCATTGTATTTATTATAAGGACACCCAGCATAATTTTTTCTAGAAGAATTTAAAATCTATGAGAGACTCTCTGGTACCAAAACTCTAAGGGAAGTTCATCTTTAACAACATACCTGTGCGAGACATCATTTTCTGTTTTATTAAATAACATCTATTAACTTGGCTTTATTTTATTTGATATGGCAAAGAATGTCTGACCTTTCAAAGCTTTTCATTTGCTGCAGTTTAAGAGAAACATTAGAAATGCCATAAGATACTGCTGCATGGGAAACACCAAGGATTCAGAGAAATTAAACTTGGATGTGAATACAAAAGACAACTCAAATGTTCCCTGCTCCTTGCCTGTGTATTCGGTTCCTATCAGAAAGCTGACATTCAGAACACTCAAGAAATATGACTGCCCTTTCAGACTTCAAATTCGGATTTATTTCCTTCCCGTGCGATGTTTATTTGACCCTGTATTAATGTCAGAGAGGAAAATCATGTTGTGATGAAAATGAAATATGTTGTTTGACTTTTTGATTCACACATACAGCACAAATGTCATTAGAAGGAAATGATACTCCAGGTTTGCTGATATTCTACAGCTGTTCTAAATTTTCTGGGAGTCTTTTGGAATCTAAAGTTTAGTAGCCACACCAATTTGGAGGAGATATTCATGGAGGTAAATGTTAACAAACTATGATAAAATATATAATAATCAATTAATTTCCTTCAAAGATCTCCAAATGTTTTAGGACAGAATGTTCTCATAAATGCCTGCTGGGAAAGATTCCACCAGACACACAGAGAGGCTCAAATCTGGCCCATTCTGAACTCTTTGTTTGAAATTCCTAGAGATTTTTAATCCAATTATTATTAGAATTCAGATATTCAATGCTCTAAATGCTCTGCTATTATAGTGGATTTTTCACTTCCTACTAACCCAGGGAGAAGTGTTTCAGTGAAAATATTTATTGCAGACATTGCCTTGACTCAGAAGACTTTCAGTTATTCATTCTGGTGTTCATTTATTATTGCTTAATAATTTATGATACAACATTCCACTGTCATTTTTCACTATATTAATGTTCTCATCCCAAATATATGTATTGAAATTTCTCTTAAGGCTACTACACTGTCACATAATTGTTAACCAATAGCAACTAAATTCTGAAAGAATAAATAAAAATACAATTTTCACAATTGCCATAGAAGAAAAAAAAAACTTCCCAGAAACTAGATGAAGTGTTGAATTTCCCAGTTTCATCACTGTGGGAAATAA
>VZRF01006729.1:921946-957871 GCA_013396875.1 Vireo altiloquus | reverse complement strand
GTGGGAAATAAAATGCTATTCCAGCATTCCTGCTGGTATAGGAACTCTACATTTAGATGGCTGGAGCATAACATTCCAATGCATTTGGAATTTATAATTTCTCCATGAATGGCAATATGTTGGATTTTTTTTCTGCATGCAACCTGAATTTTGAATAGTTTTAAATGCAGGATGTGCCACTTTAAAATAATTCCTTGCTGCTGCATCTATTGGCTTTTCAGCTGATTCTTCTCCCACTCTGCCAGGTATTTCAGCTGCCCAGATAACAAAAACCTCCACGGAAAGCATTTCAGATGCATAGCACAAGAGCTATTAATTGAAAATCTCTTATTTTGGTATTATTTAAGGGATAATTTGCAAATAAAAGCTGTTACTTATTAGACTCTGTAGTGCTCAGATGTTGTGTGAGACATTCTTCCCTTACTCGAAATTAACAATTCCAACAATCCATTACATTATAATAAATTATTATGACAGAATTAAAAAAAATAGTATAAAACCCACTTTAATGTCAAAGCTAGCATAAAAATCAGCAGCAAATGGCACAAGTCATTGGTTCTGTTGCTGGAGGAGCAGCAGCACTTCCCCGAGCACGTGGTGCTCCACTCCGAGGAGTTCTATGAAAGTCGTGCAGCAGCTGCTGTTCTGTGTTTTGTGGGTCATTCACGATGCCTCCCAGCACACAAATCAGTTATTTATAGGTGAGTCTGTGTGTGTGGCACACACAGATTCCTGCCTGACACCTGCCAGAGCTCAGAACAAATCTGGGCAGTGCAGCCTCCCCAAATCCCTTCTCACCTCCTTACTTATTCCTGTGCATTAACTGACACTTAAAGGTTCTGATTTTTGGAGTTAAATAGGCTTCCTTTGGTCCCCATCTGTCTTCACAACACACCAGACGTTGGTTCAGGCTGCTGCACGCTGCACAGATAATATTGTGCAAAAATCACAAAAGATGAGGCACAGAGCTGGGATCTGCCCTTGTCTCTGTGCTTTTGGAAACCAGCAACTCCATCCTGCCCATTCATTTCAAATGAGTCCCACTTTCTCAGTGCTCCTGAGATAGGTGAGAAAACTCAAAATTGTCCACCAAACTCAGGGCCAACCTCTGCTTCAAACCCCCCCAGAGCAGATGTGCTCGGGGAGCTGCTTCCTTTGACATCCAGAGAGGTTCACGATAGAACATTGCACTCTGTGATTTGGCATCTCAGCTAAGATACTTGGTCTGTTGCAGTTTGCTTAGCTAATCCCATGATGAAGAAACAAAATCTATGCAAAAACATGTTCCTGAGACTAAGAACTCGCTCAGCTGGAAATCTCCAGGAATGTTGTGGGAAAGCAATGAAGCTTTCAGTCTGCTTCCGTCCCGAGTCCTAGTGCTGGTCCCTTCATCTTCAGGCATTCTGATTTACAACTAATAATTACTCCATCATTAATTTTGAACTGAGAGAATAAAGAGAAGGTAATTAAAAAATCTCTTGAGAAGGATAAAATAAAGAGACAGAGTGACATTAACTGAGTGGGAGGCAGAGATACTGAGCTACTGCAAATTAATATATCCTGAGCAACTCTGTGCTCTCCCTTCCTGGCCTGCAGTTAATAGACAGTTAATCTTCCATAGAGCAAGTTCACTTTCCTTCTGCAATGAACAATTCCCTTTGTTTATAGCAATTTCTCCAGCCAGCCTTTTCTTCTATCCTTTTATAAAGTAACTCCAGCCTCGCTGACTTTCCAGCCTCATGTTCATAGATAAAACACTACAGAAGGCTGCGCCAGGGGTATGACAACTGCAGAAAACCTTCCAACAGCTTCAAAAGATATCCAGATACAGAGAAAATCCACCTTAAAACTTTAGGTACACAACTTTAGCATGGCTAACTAAAATGCCACGCTGACAAGCTTTAGTTAAAGCACACCCAAAATGACAAATTCTTCACGCTTTGCCCAAAAAGGAAGGATAGAAGAGAAAGTACTTCAGAAAAAAAAACCCCAAACAACCAGCAGATAAAGGAACCTGAGACTGCAAATACATTATTTCTCATTGTTAACCACCTTTTCCCCAAAAGAGAATTTCAAAATGAAATGTATATTAGAAAGAGTAACAAATAAATTATTAATGGATATCTTTGAAAGAGGGGAACTTCTAACCTTAAGAGCTCCGGGATCAATTAGAATGGCTCGAGGACCTTAGAACAATGACATCAATTTAGTTATAAATACAAAAAGAAAGCCCTTTACTTACAGAGGTGCTTACAAAGCTACTCTTTGAGTCACTAAATGCATGGCAGTGCAGTGTTTATTTAAGAAATAGGACAATGATCACGTAGTGAGAGAAATAATATTCAAAGAACTAACAGGATGAGATATCATAACCAACCACAGCACTCTTGGCTAGTTCTTAAAAACACAAGAAATGGTTCACTGAAGCCAAATTAGGCCCAGTCTGCTGTTCAGCTGGGGGTGCTGATGGGGGCAGACTGAAGCCTGGGGCCAGCCTTGACTTGGGAGTGTTTGGGAGAGCAGCCTCCAGGAGGAGAAGGCAACTCAAGAGAGAAGTAACAGCAAATGGGAAGAAGCTCAGCTCCTGCATGACACAGTTCTGGAGGGGAGAATTCTTGCACAAGACAGAGCTCTTAGAGCAGGAATGAGTCCTCTATCCAAACTAATCTTTCCTTGGCACTTCTGCCCTATTAGGGCTGGCGTTTCACCTTGAGCAGGAGCAATGCCATGGTAACAGATGGGAACAGCACAGCCATGCAAAAGCTACGTCTGAGCATCAACTGTTTGCTGAAGACAATCCCCAGCCAGGGCTGTCAAATGCTGAGACTCAGAATCTCCCTGTGATGGAGAAAAACAGCCTCCAGCCATGAGCCACTTCAGCAGAGTGTGACTCCAGCGACTCAGATTAAGTCACTACTGATGAAGGGAGGCCAGAGCCTTCCCTCAGTTCCCACTGTAAAAAATTCCCTTCAAATAAGCTCAGAACTGCATTGCACAGGGAGAAAGAAAGAGGAATTTTCTTGTTCTTGGAGATGGAAGTAAGAATTTCAATGGGATGAAAACCTTACCCTCCCCCAAACCATTCCTTCATCTCTGCCCTCATCTTTTGCCCTCTCCAAAAGTACCCAACAAAAACCAAATAAACAAAAAAGCCAAGCAAAGGAAATTACATGAATGGGACAAAACTTTCTAGACTGGTGGAATAAGGAAACCAAGGGATATGAAATACCAAAAATAAAAAGGATTCTAAGTTTTTTGCTGCCAGAGCTATGAAAAATTAGATCTAACTCAATCTACTGGTGGACAGGAAATCCCCCAGTGTTACACAATCTGGTTTAATTCAGATATGAAAGGTAAATGCACATCCTTGCAGTGCAATACTGCTGCATTGCCTGTGACACAAGTTATAAATATTCCAGATGTTCCTCAATTATTTCTGCAGAACAAGAGCAACAGACCTGCAGTCATGGCAGGTTTTGTGCAGGAGAGGTTAAGAGTAGTTTTAAAGAGGAAGAAATTGAGGAACAGTTTCCAGCTAACAAATCCTTGGCAGGTTTGGAAAGCAAACCTGTTCCTTTGAACTCCAGGGGAGCACTCAGATTCCCAAACATGGGAATGAGGATATGGCTCTTAGAACCAACAAGAGTTAAAACATCCAGGGAGCTTTTATATGAGTGAGTTTTCCTACAGCATCTTGCAGGAAAGCAGCCAGCAAACACAGTTTATATCCACTGCAGTCCCGTGGAAGTTGCTGGCTCTTTTTGTGCATAAACTGGAGAATGTGACATCTTTACAGAATTAGGGCCTTGGTTTGCACATCATCTTCCCAAATGCCAGTGGGAATCAAGCAGTCCTTGACAGGGTGATGACTGAATAATTTCTACTCTACTTATTGCTTAGGCAACACATTTCAAAAGATAACCTTATTGGACAACCTGACAACATATTTTTATCACAAAATGCAAAACTAAGTTTAGGTGAAACTTTGATTCATTTTTAACCAAAACCTGCAGCAGCCTTTCAGCTTTCTATCAGGAGTTATTTTGACCAAAAGAATCTCCTCCCTCCTCAAAATGCATAACATGAAATTATTTTGATTCCACATCTTTAATCATAGTATTAATCCACCATTTGAAAAATATATTTCCTTATGAATTTTATATTTTTATATTTCAAAACTCATCATTTTGCTAAGCCCATATTTCATTTGATCTTTTTTCTCATTGGTTTAGATCAAAAATCTAATTATTTTGCTAAACAACTTAATCACAAAGTGGATTGGTTTGGAAAGGACCTTAAAGATCACCTAGTTCCAACTCCCCTAGCATGGACAGGGAAAAAATTTCTACAAAAAGTGCAAGCAAAAATGTATAATTTTATTGGAAAGAAAAGGTAAAAAGGGATTGGAAATAACTGACCACCAGAAAAGTCATAAAAATTAAAACAGCTGCATGTTTTGCAAAGATCATCACATGACAAAACACCTCTGAAGAGACAGGATGAAGAGCTAAACTTTAAGAAGCAGCAGTGGTGGTGTGAACAAAACCCTTGACCTTAACCCCAGAGTTACAAGATTAACTATTCCTTTACTCTCCATTTTCCTGTCAAGATTCATTCTATTCACACAAACACAGCAAATCCACTGAAGCACAAATGGCTTCCAACTATATACCTTCAGTTCATATCTGTCCCCATTTTTCTAGATTTTCTCGGCAGTTTTAGCTCACTACTACTCCACTTACTGGTCAAAAACTGGTGCGGCAAAGCAATGAATCAGAGCCAAAAGTTAAATTTAAAATTCCATGTCGATCCAGCTTTAAAAGAGCATGTTTCATCATTCAGGGCATGGATGATAACAAAGTCCATTCACCTGTTCCCCTTGCCATCCCCTGAGTTATCTTTAGCAGCCTGTGAGTCAAAAGTGTAACTGCAGCTCCTGCTGACGTACCCAGATGAGCTTTCAGCGAGCTTTGATGTGCCCATGAGGGATGCAGCACCACACTTGGGCAGCAATTCTTCATGCCTAGGAAGGAAAGTGTTAAATCTGAAATCCTCTTGACATAAAAGGGATATTGAGATGAAAGAATAATCAATCTTTCATAAATAATATACATGGGTGGATACATTATATATTCAAAGCTACAGTCAAATGGTTGGGGAGAATGATAATTTATTCTGTTGAATTTCTTCAGAATGAATCCTGGAACAGATCAAACAAAAAAGTTATAAAATAGGAATTACAGGTAATGAAGGGCTCCTTGTTGCACAGGAGATCTGCTAGCTCTTATACATAATTAAAATATATGAGGTCAGGGATAAGCTTAAAGGTGATTATGTCAGGAATCATTTTGTTATTCTTTTATTAAACAATACTAGACCTATATTTATTTTACCAATACATATATATACAATATGAAATGACAGGGATTGAAATGCATATTTTAAATTAACGTGTTTTGATTAAACACAGAAGTAGCAGGGAACTTTAATATTTGTACCTTGTATCTGCAGCAGGCTTGCTCTAGATATCTAAATTATTTGCCTAATTTCAAATTCATTCCAGGAAGCAGCATTTCCAAGAGGAATCTTTTGGGGAATGATGGATACCATCAAGTCTCCTTTTTTTGCTATGTTTTTTAGCCATTGTGTCTCAATGTGCTGAGAACACGATTAAGCAATGTCTGCTTGGCCAGATAACACTCACTGCACCTCAAACATCTACTCTGAGTAATTTTGCCATGCATATTTTTATTATTTAACTATCTCTTTATAATACTTGATGCAGAATAACAATGGTGTGGGTCCATGTCTGTTCCACAAACACTGCATAGACCAACACACACATCTTTAACATCATATATATATATATATAATATCACATATAGTTGGAGCTACCAGCAGGCTCGTGGGATGGTGAACAATTGCAGGTTTCTCAGCCAAAATGAAAGCATGGGTTTATATTTGTTTTTAGAACACCTGTTCATCTTCTTTAGTTATAATTAATAAACAGCTGAGAAGTTTTGAAACCTGAAAGAAGTTTTGAAACCTGACAGAGACAAGTAACTGCTGGCAGTATAAACCTAATTTCCATGTGAAAGGAAAAGACCCAAAAATGAAGGCAACACTGGAAGAAACTTTTTTTAAAAAAACAATACTTTTTTTCTTTTTTTTTTCCAAACACTAAAAACGAAATGTCTTGGAAAAAAAGCAGGATTTGCAAAAGACAGCAGCAGGAAGGAAGCTGGGGAGGATGGATGATAGGAGATGGACAAAAGAGACAGGGAGGAACCTGAGTTCACATCCTCTTATGAGCAGCAACTGCCAGGGAAGAGCAGTGATTACCAAGCACGAGTGCTGCAGACAGAGGCACAAAGGCTGACAATCCTTATCTGGTGGCAGATGTTCAATGGCTTTTGAGAGAACAGAACTGTGATGATTTGTCCCATTCAATTTTGAAGAGAAAACAAAAGGAAGAAAAAAGTTTCTAATATGCCTCCTCTTATGCTTTCAACCTAGATTATAGTCTCTTCAAAGGCTGGTGCACACTCAGCTTCCCAAATAGTTTTAAAGGAAATATATAAACTGAATTTTTAAGATTTTTCTGCTTCAGTGTGACAGACTGTCAGAAAATTAAAGTAGCAAATTCAAGAAGGGTTTAGTCTTTGTTTTCTGGTTCTTTTCTTCTTGGCATTCACTCAGACAAGCATAAACAATTCTCTTTGTACTGGCCACATAAGGATTTTTTTTCTGGGGAAGGAAAAAAAAAGCAACATCCAGGGAGATAAGGAGCTCTTGGATCCTTTTCCAGCATGAAAAAGAAATTGATTTGAGAGAGGGAAATCTGTGAGATAGTAACCACCTTTCCAAATTTAATTGAATTAAATTTTATCTACAAATATTTTATTCTCAAAGGCAAATTCAGGGAAGGACCTGTCTGCATTTCAGATCTGGGTCATGTTCTTTTGAGTCACCTGTTTCTGTGTGAAAAAAGAGAAGGGAAGGGAACACAGGTGGCTGCACCTTTGGAGGTTTTAAATTATTCCTGAAGTTTTGGGTGCTTCTGGAGTTCTGATAGGAAAGTATTGACTGTCAGTTCACTGCTCACTGTCAGCATCTCTTCAGAGAAACAGCCCAGGAGCAGAGGAATGGAGAGGTGGAGTGACAGAGACCAAAAGTGGGAGGTAATGAAAGTGTAAGGAATGGAAATTAAAGTTAAATGTTACCATAAATTTGTAACGACAACAGTGTTATGGAAAATAGATTCTACAGGACTCAACTGACTTTTAATAAAAAATTTACAAGAAAATTGCAAGATTTTAATGGTGTGTTCAGACATCTGAGGGATCTATAATTTTCCTTTGTTTTTCAATACAGAAAAAACTTGTAGATTATCAAATTAAAACAGGAAAATTAATTTACTGTTCATGGGCAGAATAGTTTCATTTAGTTCATAGCTGAAGGTTAACAGAAAAGGTTATAAGAAAATTCTTTCTTGATGTAGAATGGGTTATATGTCACATCTGAATTCTGATGAACCACATTTATAAGAAAACAAGTTCCATTTTAACATTCTCTCATGCCTTACCCAAGAGGCTAGATTTAATGTATAGTTATTTTTCCCTATTGTAAATAAAAAATTATTCCAAAATATTCTCTCGTACTTCTACTTTGATTACATTCATGGATTCACATTCCCACCCTCTAGAGTACAAGAATTCAAAGCGATTTTCAGCTTTTTTCTGCACCCCTGTATTTAAGAACTCTGACTGAATGACACTTGATTCCTAAAATTGTTCTTGGGAAAAATATAAGAAGATAATAGAGAAAGAGCCAATCTGAAAATTTACTGGAAGTTCTGGGTCTGATTGTAGCACTTTTTTGATGTGTCTACTAATGTGACCACTTATAATAAATTATTTCAGGGATCTAATTAAGAACTGAGGAGAGCACTGCATATTCCATGAGGTCAACAATCACACCACTAAAAGTTTCATTTAAAACACCAGAATCTCCCTCAGAGTGGCAGCACCTCTGTGATTGCAATCCCAGTCTGTGTTTGGATACACAGCCCAGGAAACACCAGAGTCACAGGAAATCCATGGTACCAACCCCAAATGCCACAGTGTCACACAAGCAGCAACAACAGAACAACCACAGAAAGCACATTCTTGACATCTCCTCTCAGCAGAAATGTTTCCAAAGATTTTCATGAGCTGCTCTTTAAAGGTCACATTACATCGCTGCTGTTTATTTCCTCATCAGTTAATCAGGTGCTGTTTCTTTTTTGTAAGGTCGCCAAATCCTAGTAATTGAGCTTGAGATTTTTTCTAAAATGTTCTGAGTCTGAGCAGAGTATGAGTGTTTCTTTTTAAGATCGAAGATTACAAAAAAAGTAGAAGTAGCTACTGTGTTAACAGAATTCTACTTATCAGGGCCCTCATCCTGAAAAATCCATAAACATGTCTGCAATTCACGTATTTGAGCAAAATTGTGCTTGATGCCAGACATTCAAACCCTCAGTTACTGCAAACAAATGCAAGAAGAACTCACAGGGAAGATGTCTGGGAGACTGTTTCTAAATGCCTCTCAAAAAAAAACCTCAAAGGATGCATCTCAGAATGAAAAGAAATAGATATTGATAAAAGTGAAGACTGTTGGGTTTTTGTGATTTACACCCTTGCAAAATTATGAGTCACTAATAAATCTGTGTTCCCTGCTTCTTTCTGAACCAAAACTCACTAGCCCCAAATTGGAGGCTAAAGAGAAAAAATCAGAAGCCTTCAGTGCCTGACACAGTCCCAGGGAAAACATTCCCAGGGAAAACATCCCCAGGCATGTTCCTGCCTCTGGCACCCTGAGTGCTCAGAGCCCCTTCCCTGGGGCTGGCCAAGCACACAGCAGGGGGAATGCAGAGGACAGGGATTTATTGGAGGTTCTGTAGATGGTTTTTCTCTGTTTATTATATCCTACTGGAAGTTCTGCACATGGTTTTTCTGTTTATATTACCTCCTATTGGAAGTTCTGCACACAGTTTTTCTCTGTTACATCCTATTGGAAGTTCTGCACAGTTTTTCTCTGTTTGTTACATCCTACTGGAGGTTCTGCACACACTTTTTCTCTGTTTATTGCATACTATTGGAAGTTCTGCACACAGTTTTTCTCTATTTGTTACATCCTATTGGAAGTTCTGCACAGTTTTTCTCTGTTTGTTACATCCTACTGGAGGTTCTGCACACACTTTTTCTCTGTTTATTGCATACTATTGGAAGTTCTGCACACAGTTTTTCTCTATTTGTTACATCCTACTGGAAGTTCTGCACACAGTTTTTCTCTGTTACATCCTATTGGAAGTTCTGCACACAGTTTTTCTCTGTTTATTACAATCTTCTGGAAGTTCTGCACATGGTTTTTCTCTGTTTATTACACTCTATTGGAAGTTCTGCACACGGTTTTTCCCTGCCTCTATCACATCCCATCAAGGCAGTGATTTTCCAAGCAGGGAGCCTCTGCCACACGGATGCTTTCCTTGGGAGCACCACAAGGGAAACTCAAACGCAGCTCTTCTGTTGCTGCCTATGTGGAGCAAGAATTCTGATCCTGTTTTTCTTTTTTCCAGATTTCTTGAAATTGAGAGGAATACCACAAAATACAGGCGTTCGTGATCTGTGGGTTTAAAATAGCATTTGGATAACTAAAAAAAAAGGCAATTAAAGGTAAATTTTTCCATCATTTACCATAAATTTATTTAGGTCTGAAAAAATCCAAAAATCTCCTCATGCTGCACTGATTTTTCTTGCACAACACTCACTTTATTTTGACAGGTTCTGTCTTTCAGACTAATGACTACTGGCATCAAATCCATTTAGTTTTCCTCGATTCGCTTCTGAATTGATTCTTTTACATTTTATTTCTGACTTTTCCCTCACTTTTATATTTTGCCTAGATTTTGATAAAATTCTAGCTCACTAGAGAGGTTTTTTTGAGAACTTTTCCACATTCTCTTTCAAAACAGACTTCAGAAGTGGGAAGAGATATTTTAGACTATTCTTGCTGCTTGTTACTGCCTTGTTTAATTCTCCTAACTTCTGTATTTTTATGAATGGTGCTGATTCAGAGTTCTCAGTGACAAACACACCTGACCACTGGGTTCTGAGAGAACAGAGTGCCACTGTGGCACAACGATGCAGCCACCACCTTAATTTATTTGTGACTACCATGGTGTCACCCTCAATTTACTCCACATTCACATCACAAGAAGAGAATCAGAGCCCACAAGCTTGAAACTCAATAAAAAACCTAATCTGCTTATTTTATTGCTAAATAGGTAGGACCTATTATTAGGTGGGAGGAAAATATTTATAAATTCTGGGAATTCCTCAGCTCTGCTGCTACTTTCCCCCACTGCCCTCCTCTCCTGTCTCCACACATTTATCAAGTTGTTGTTTCCCCTCACCCCTGTCAGGTAAAACTACATTATTAGTAGGAAATGTAGCAATGAAAGGCTTCCTTCATGCCTCTTTTTTTTTTCCCCTCTAGACTCTCTTACAAAGGCACTAAAATGGTCCCAGAATGCTCAAGCACCAAAATCTCAAACTCCAAACAGACAACAGCCTTGGTTCTGAGGAAGGCTCAGCTGTAGAGGATGATGTTGCATCAGTGGCAGCTACAACAACTATTTTTATTTAAAAACTACATCTTTGAAGAAAATTGATTAAATGCATGAACTCTTGCAGGAATGAAAAGGGCCATTAAAAAGTAGGGGTTAATGAGGGCATTTTTGAATTTTTAGAACATCTGTTCAATGTTAAATGCATGCATCTTTGGGAAAGCTTTTAAAAGTCTCAATTCCCCTGAGATGTCTCCACCAATTCTTAGTTCATCCTGGGCTGAGGAGCAGAGAAACCCCAGAGATCATTTGGTTTGATTGTCTCAATCAGTAGGAAGAAATGTCTGTTTCACAAGAGGTGTGCACGTGCTCACATGCTGAGGGAATCCAAGAACTATGCACACAACAGCTGAGAAAGGGTTGGATACTCATTAAATGAAAATATTCCTTCTCAGAGTAGTGTGTTCCTGCTAACATTTAAGAATAATTTGAAAGATTTAATTCACTTGGGGCTTTTTTTTTACGATAGAATGGAGGTGCACTAAAGATATAACCTTTTATTCAGAATTATTAAATAAAAGGTAACTTCCCTTAGAGCTCCATTGTCTCACAATTTTTGAATTTGGATACTGGTATTTAAAAGCTGAATTCTTCCATTTTCTAGCCCTTGTTTTTAGGGGAAATGCTTATAATCAATATTTCATGCTCAAGAGTTTGAAGCCAAGAAATATTGACTGGCACAGAGACATCTTTTCTGTATTAGTGCTGATTTCCTGCTTTTGAAAAGTTTCTGCTTCTGTAACTCCATCTTTAGCAACTCAAATGTCCCCATATTCTTTCAGGCAAAATGAGTGAGGTAATTTTTGAGCAGAGAGGCAAGGATGTTTTTAGTGACAGAATATTCTTTGCCTGTGAGATATTTTCCTAGTTGCCATGATTAGTCAGTATTGTTATTTCCTACATTTATCACAATATATATTTCAAGCATCGACACCTCAACAAGCTGAGAACCACCTATATATATTTTAGAGCTATTACCTTCCTTAAATATTGTTTATGTTTGACATTAAAATGCAAAAGGAACTTGCAGAAAAACATAAATCTTTAGTTATCTGTGGACATGAGGTCTCATTTTCCCATGTTTTTAAGACATGAGACCAGGGATGAATGCAAGATGTGGCTACCACAGTCATACTGAAAGTTCATGCATGTAGTGTATTTAAAGTTTGTCTTTTGGTTTATTTAAATATCCCATCAATAGACACCATTCATTTCATTCAGACTCAATGAGAATTTATATGAGAATTAAATGAGAATTTATCTTACCAAAATAGCTCTGGGGAGTCAGACTGGTCCAGAATAAACCCAATATATACCTTCACTAAGTCAGTTGCCAGCACTGCTGTTACATCAATGCAAGAGAGAGATGAGACTGGGGCCACTTTTCCTTCTGTGGTTCCAATCTAAAGGTTTTATAAAGTTTTTCACCTCCTTAAATCCACCAAAGTATTGAACAGAGCTCGAGAGTTCTAAGCTCCAATCCCTTTCTGTTCTACTGTTGATTTTGGTTTACATTTTATTATGTTTCTTTCAAGATAATTCATACACACATATGCACACTTAGGCACATAAAACAGCTTTTAAAAGTAGCATTTACAGAATTTTATAGCAATTCATAGCAGGCTAATGAATTCAGCCATCTTTGGGCAGGAAGCACTGCCAGCCACAAAGTTTTTATGTGACGATCTTTGCTGCTTCAAGATAACTAGAAGGCATTTTTTAGCTAAATGATTCTGTGGTACTCTCATTGATGATGTATAACTCCATTTACAGTTGTAATCTGGGTAACAAAATGAATAATCCATCATTGTACTATGAATAGTAAATTAACCCAGATAAAAGCGTTGAACATCCAATCAGAATCATTAAGTAAGCAGAAGACTAAGATTGGTGAGGACACATTGGAAGCAATTATAACTAATGAATACATTAACTTCAGGCTCGAGAACAGCAGGGCTGATATTCCAGTCCATCAAAATAAAATTAGATTGGGGGTGAGCAGACACAATATGGAACAGTCTCTGAAAATAAACAATTATCCAGGAATGTAATCATTTTGAAGAGAAAGCTTCCAAGCAGTGATGTATTTTACATCACAGAAGACCTGCTGCATCTGCTGAAGGTGGTGCTGTGTAAATAACACAATTAAGACGTGCATAAAAATGTGCTGCAACAAAAACACATCAAAATCGCCAGGGGTGAGGGAGAAGCAAAGACAAAATAAGTTACAAATGCTTTTGCATGTAAACCCAAAATCATTGATTAGCTGGTGTGAAGATCATGGGCTCTGCATTATCCTGTACATTAGCTAACCTGCAAGATAATAATATAACACACTAATTTTAAAGTCTTGGCAGAGTCAAACTGGCTGCCAAAATACTTCAGTGCTTTTACCTGTACACCCAGGTGTACACTTTATTGTGAAAGAGGATCACTGAGCCTATATTAGAAAAAGAAGCTAATCTTACACAAACCTGAGTGTGAGATACTGCTTGGTTGTCCTATAAACAGTGCTTCTGGTGATATCAGCATTTATCTATTCACTGAGCCTTCCACTACAGTCTCAAGTCCTGTGTAACTGCATTTTTTTCCATGAGGAAAAAATCATCTTTGAGATTGCATCTGCAGCTCTTCTGCTTATTCCAACAAGTAGTGAAATCTCTGCAGACCCAGTGGGTAACAGTATTTTGTATCCACAGTTCTTCAATATTCATGGAAATCTTTAAATGAGCTCCAAATCTGATTCAATTCTTGTGCCACAGTTGCCTGCAGACCCCTCTCCTGCTGACTGCACTCTTGAGGCTGACCAGGGTTGAACCAGCTCCCCAAGCATTGCATTAAATCATCCCTCCATCCAATTAATTCCCTGGCCCTTCCACACAAGTGCAGGAAAGAGCTGATTTACATAAAAAGCACTGCACTAGGTTTTAAAGTAATTCTAAAATAATAATATTAATTTTCCCAGAGAGATTTCTTAATTTCTTGCATTAAGAAATGAGATGGTGTTTACTTGTTTATTATTTTTGGTCACAATAAAACACCTCAAAGATGGAACAAACTCAGGGCAAGAAATAAAGCACAAACTTCCACTGGAAGAGACACAGGTTGCATCTTCATGCTTACAGTAACACAGCTATAAATTAATTTAGTTTTCTTTTTAAATAGTTTATATTCGTGGCAGGTGCTGAAAATTAGACTTTAAGGCATTCACAGGGAAATCTGGGGTCTTGTTATTTTCCCCTCAAAGTTCCCCATGCAGCAGTGTGGCAGCTGGAGGGCCTCTCAGTGCTCTCACAGTGCCCAGCTCAGCAGGGCTGGGCTGCAGTCGCTGATGTTGTGCCACATGTTGGTGGCAGATCACTCCCAAATCTCCAGTCCTCCTTTAATCAGAGAAATCCACTCACAATCCAACACCAGATTTTGACAGGTTTAGAATCTGGCAGCCCTCAAACATCAATCTACTCCTGCAAGCAAAGTTAAAAATCTAGCTCATATCTAGTGCTTAAATAATTTCAGAAATATTTGGCATCTGATGCCTTCATCTCATTATCCATGGCAAATAAACAATTAACTATTAACTCTTTAGTTGCAGAATGCTGCACAATACAGCAATATTCCACCTTTTCAAAGCTTACTTTTCCTGAATTCCAACTGAGTTTTACATCAGAGCCAAGCTGGAATTACCTTAATTAAGCATAACAGTGAAAGATTGATTTTACTTCGCTGAAATAACTTGACAACGTCTTTCTTGTAACTGGTTACCTGTCAGTATTTAATGGGCTGGTAATTACTCATTTTATCTTAAGGCAAACACTACTAATAAAGTTTTAAAAACATTGCTCTTGCAGTGCTATTTTTTTCATTGTGGGCCTAATACACAAGTAATTATGTCATAAAACTGGAAAAAACTCTCAACTTGATACATTAGCTTATTCTGGGTTTGACAATATGATTAAAATTGCTTTGAATCTTTCTCCCCCAACAATTTACTCTGAAGTAAAAGTGCTGAGCATTGCTATTTATAATCTAAGGTTTCAGTGAACAAAAATGAACTGTTTATAATATGCAAGGTGGTAAAAAATCTGGAATGACACAGAGGTAAAAAGCTTTACTGATTCAACAATGATTGCAATGCAGCTGGAGACTTGCAGGCTTTAGACCTCCTGCAGAGGCAGGGATCAAAATCTTTAGGAGTTAAGTCTCCAAATCTCTTAACACTTGAATCTTCTGACCTTTTTTTTTCCAAAAGGATTTTATGGATGATCTCCCACACCCAAAAAGGAAAAAAAAAATAAAACCAAACCCAATCACAATATCATAGAAGATGTATTCACAGATGTCAATAGAGCTGGTTGTATCAATTGCACATTTGCTTTGTATTTTGCTCTGTGAGGCAATTAAAACTGGTCCCATCTATCTGGTTGTTACACTCTATGACTTCCAGTTTCAGTGACTATAAAAACCTAGGTTTTATAGCCTTTTCTAACCTCATGGCTACAATGAAGAAAAAAAAAAAAAATCATCCTTTTCTACCACATCAAACTGCAAAACTGATAGAAATCACTTTTCACTTTGTTTCATAAATCCAAACATGAAATGTCTTGACTTTAAACGAAAATTTCAATTTGTGCAAGTGCCACCAAATTCTTGACTTGTAAATGCTACAGATCTGGTATGAAGGTCACTGAGAGGGAATGAATACAAGACACTAAGCTGTCATTTTTATAGCCACTTTCCTGTTCAACAACCCAATGGTTAATTTTCTTATTCTCAACTGACACAAATTCCTTTTGTAAAGCCTAGTCTATGCACATTTTCATTGGTTTTGGATAATAAGTGTTTTCTTCCTCTCATAATTGATTAATAACTGCAGATTTGCTGGTTTTTGAAGGCTATTCTTAGTATTTTTTTTTAACTTTCCTAAAGTTTGATGAACTCAGAGTCTGATGAACTCAGTGACAGACCCACTAAAGTCCAGCTACCTTGGCCTGTTCCTTTCAAATGTCTTTCCCTCCAAAGGCAGAAAATGAAATATATTTTGTAGCAGAGACCACATGAAATTAAGAAACCCACATTATCCCAGAAAAGGGTGAGAAAACTCAACACTGAGCCCATGCATCACTCACAAACTGCTTCACTGCTAGCAGGGAACACATTTTTCCCTCGAAAACTGGAATTAGTTCTGGTGATGTGTAAGGAGGAAGCCTTACATCACTGAAGGAGCAGAATAGTGTGAATCTTCTAATATTTCCACGGCTCTGAGCCAGGGCTTCCTCCTTCTACTGCCTGCATCCACAGCAGTTAATATTGCAGCCTTTAAATATCATTATTTCTACTTTGCCACCTAATCACTGTTTGCTGAAGGGAAGAGTCATCCAGGCAAGGTTATGGCCCACAAAAGGAGTGTTTACATTTTTAAAATAGAGATGGGCACAACAGAAGATTTCTATAGTGAGAGAAAACACTTCAGTCCAGCACTTGTCAGGCTTTGTTGAGAGGTAGCATTCTGTTCAAGACCATGTTCTGCTGTTAAAGTGAAGGACACTGGAACTATCCACAGAGACATTGTGATGGCATTAAACTAATGAAAAAAACCACAAAAAACTCTTTTTTCTTATGAAGTGAAAATGAGGAGAAAAAGCAATGATTTTTTTGTATTATTTTCAAATACAATTATCAGATACCCTCACTGAGCCATAGAGTGTTTGCCCAGGGAAAGTAAATGCAATGAAGGAAAGCAACACTCTTCCAAATTCTCATTAAGGAGAATTTTCCCCCAGTTCAAAATAATGAAATGTTATTATTTTCTCTCCTGCAAATTACATAAATACTAAAACTGGATTACTGCTGCTGAGACTGTTGGGTTTTTTTACATATTTACTTATTCTGGTAACACAGGTGAAACATCCACAGCAGAACAGAGGCACAGCAGAGACCAGGTGAGCTCAGGGGATGATGTGTTTTGGGATGGAACTCCTAAGTTTGGGCAGCAACTTTGGCCCCACTGTGGTTGGTAAAATACACAACATCCTTGCCACTGCCACAGCATCTGGCTTGGTTCTCTCCAGACAGAAGCCTGAGTTTTATACCAACACACATGAGAAACTCTTCAGACACCCTTGCTTGCCTTCCATGGGTCTCTGTGGAAAGAATCACAAAAAGTCCTTTTTCTTTTCCTAGCCCAGCTCATTTTCTCTGTGTATGCATGCAATTACTGCCAGCAGTGGCTCTGCTAAGCCCATCCTGGCTCAGAAAGGCACCATTTCACCTTAATCGAAGGACAAGCACAACTTGTTTCTCAGTCCTTCTGATGTAGTGGTGGTAATGTCCTCAGAGCTGGGATTCTGATGTTCTTGCACAGTTACCAGTGCACTGTGCCAATCTGCCCCAGGGATCTACAAACCATCATTATCCTTGGCATAATTAACACACTCGAACTTCTCACTATAAGGAAAGACAGTAGCAGCAGCTGACACTTATCCTTAAAACTTTGCAGGAAACCTTATTCTTCATAATTTCGTACATCTTGTAGCCTCCAGATAATGTAACAAGGGTAAGTTTCATTCTAGAATTTAGTTATCTCTATTTTAAAGAAAAAAATTCAATGGCAATTTTATGGAGAGTGTGAGAAAATGTGAGATAATTTTTTTAAGATCTCCAAACAGAAGTTTTAACTACTTTAAACTCACACCTCTCTTTCAAGTAGGTAATTGGGATTAGGTTTTGCCACTTTTTTTTTTAATAGCACACATTTTAATTGAAGCTTATTTCTTCTTCAAAACGAAACGTAACAGTTTCAGTTCCCGTGTAGTTCTGCAAAACAAAGATAGAGCTTCTCTAAAGCTGTTCTCACACATGAGTCAGGCACTGAAAACCTTTCCTGAAAGGCACACCCAGATCTTCACACCCAGGTTGCTTATATGAAAGCCTGGATAAAAATATGTTTTTATTACAGCAGGTTTGAGATCTGCACCTAAACATCATATCCACACTGCTTTGGACTGTGCTGGATCAGGAACACTTAATTTGAAGCTCTACTGACATCAATGAAAATTCTTCATTGTTCACAACTTAAAATTAACTATTTTCAATGGATAGGGGCTCACTTGGACAATCACTGCATCAATTGCACAGTTCTATCTTTGTTCCATTTTGAAATATTTCCTTGACCTACCACAATTAAAAAGTTGCCACTTGCCAAACATCATGTAAATGTTCTACTTGGAAGGGTGATTTGGAGCACACTTGACTCTTGCTGTAGAAAATAAAATGAAAAATCCACATAGAAATAACCCCATGTCTACATTTTATTGCAATCAGCCACGAAACAATCAGAAAAATGTATTTGTCATTTCTATACTTCTAATCATAAAAACAACCTTCATTTGAGGCCTGTAATTAACCTTTTTGTATTACTGCGATTTGCTGAAAACCAGAAAAAGTGAAACATGAAACTGAGCTTAAAAATATTCTTGCTTATGTAAAAGGAAATGCATCATGTAGCATCAGACATTTCATTACAGTGATATTTCCCTTCTCTCTTTTTCTCTTTGGATCTTTGCCCTTCTGTAATTATACAGCATTAATTGCTCCTCAAACAAAAAGCCAGATGTTGGGAGGCTCTGAGCTCAGGCTGATCTGCTGCTGAAAGCATCAAGTCCAGCATTAGCTACTGCTGAGTGTCTTCCCTCCACTAACCTGGGTACAGGTAGCACTCCCAGGAGGAGCTGTCAGCACCCAGCATTGTCTTCCCAGAAAATATAATTCAAAGTATAAGACTGTGGTCAGGGTCTGGACACATTCTCAAAAATAAGCATTAAATGCACAACCAGATAAGAGTTGGGTTTGTTTTATTTTGTTGCAAACCAACTCTGGCACAGCTAAGAGGCTGCTTCCGTTAATTAATTGAATTATTACTATGAAAGCTAATTTGCAAACCCAGTGTTGTCATTGCAGCAGTGGTGGGGAGGGTGGAGTCAGAGCACTGAGATCAGATCCAGCTGTTGTACACCAAGAGCTGTTCTCCAAGGCTGTCCCAAGGACAATTCCTCTTGTCTGTCACCTGCATGGGAGAGCACTGGAAGGGCATCCCAGAGCTCTGCTGTTGATATCCTGGGGCAGAAACCTGAGGTACAGCTGACAAAATTTGGTCCTTTTTCTCAGATATTTTAATCTTACCTATTCTATGGATAGTCTGAGTTGCACAGCCACTCTGCCTTCCCTTTCCAGGAAGGATCAGTGGGAACCATCCCTGCATCCTCCTGGGGAGTCTGACACAGGCTGCTCTGTGGGCAAGAGGGCACCAGAACTTTGTCAAGGCATAAAATAAAGGCTTGGGGCCAAGCCCAAACACCACACAGGTATTGACTGACTGATCAGACCTGGCAGGAATGTAGCCAACAAATCCCAGGTAGAAGCCAGGCTTTTCCACCGTACCAGAACAAAAGAACTTCATTTTCCTCCAGTACTTTTCCCACATCTATTAAAGTGGAATATCATTTAAAAAGGGGAAATGACATTTCCACTTATCCATTTTCTAGACCTTTCTGAAGTTATGATCTATGAAACACCAAATTAATAACATAGACCCTGCTAATAGCAGCTTTTTAATGCTATTACAAGAGGCTGTTTCTGCATCTATAAATACAAAGGAATGCATCAGAAATAACAGAAATATAAGGAAACATTTAAAATTAAATTGTAGTGGATCAAGATTAGACTAGTGCTTCTATTCCCTTTGGGTACATTTGTAACATTTAATCTAATCATCATTCAGCAGTAGATACAATTCCAGACTACATCAAAGCAACTAAAATACTGCTTTGATGGTTTAATAGTAGCTGGCAGTGTAATGACAGGTGGCCAGAACCACAACCTAATTTAAAACAAGCTGCAAGGGTGGTTGAAGACACAGATCTGAATTCTGTGAAGCATATTTCTTTGACTAAAGTGAGAAACTCAGCTGAGATCAGAGCACAGTAAATTTTGAGTGCTGTGCCTCCCTCATTGCCTTAGGAACCTGCTGCAGTGAGTGTATTATTCAACAGCAGTAATGTTGCTGCTTGCTTAGGACTTTTTAGTACTCTTCGTACTCTTTTTATGTTAATTTCAGAGCCTGAACAAAAATTCTCATTGTAGGTGTTCTAAATAACATTACAATTGCTTTAGCAACCAGGCATGGACTCAGAAGAAGCTGAATCAGGATAGACACAGTTCCATCACCTGCTTTGCTGTGGCTTTCATTGCCGTGGCCTCATCCCTGGACTCCTGTAAGGAAAAATCCCAAGCACCCATTTCCCTGAGAATTAATGAAAACGCATTTTCTGCAGTTACTTTTTGTTAGTAAATCTGCTTTGGAAATTCTTCTCTGGCAAAACCTGTTACCTTAACTGTGAGACTGCCAAAACAGGAGAAGATTAATTACATGAGCTAGAAGCTAAAATTACAAGGTATAACAAAAATGGCTCATCTACTTCAAAGTTTCACAGTAGATGAGGCTTTCAAAATATTATGGGTTTGTCATACGAGGAAATACCTGGGGTTTTTTGCATGCAGAAAGAGTGTACATAATTTCTAAGCTTAATCACAACAAAGAACCATTAGGTAGCAAAGGCATTACTCAAATATTTGGAGGGCCAGAGTTTAACACTGTGCTATGCAAAGGAGGATCTGAAGTCACAAGAAGTCTTTCATGGTTCTTAGTGCAGCACTCAGAGCAGCTCTTTTTATTAGGAAAAGATATTCCTCCTCCACTAATAGTAGCAAAAAAATACTTACCTTTCAAAATATTATCTGTAAGACTTTAAAAGACACCTGCTTTGAAATCCAGCAGGTTTCTTCAGGGAAATAGTGTAAAACATAACAGATTAAAAGGCCTTTTCATGAAGCGATGTAATTAGAGTTACTTGTTATCGAAATTCTCTGAGCATTCATATAGCAGGGAAAAGAATTGCAAAGATTAATTGGAAGAGACAAAAACTGTTCTTAAAAAACCCTATAAGCTGAAGTGAATCAGGAGATCAATTTTGACATATATTTTATCAAAACAACAGGAGCATACTTGTAGAAATAAACTGCAAAGAAGACATTATCTTTGAAGATCAGGCTTAGATGGACAATTTTTCTGGGTGTAATCATTAACTGTGAAAGGTATTTTTTAATAAAATAATTGCCCAGAAAGACATTGGTATTTACTGCAAGTCAATTTACCAAGCCATGACACTGAAATAAAGCTTAAACTTCAGTTAAATGAGTTGTCCCTAAAATTGTTGTAAAAATTAATGACTGAACAATCTTTGCCCTTCTGAAGTTCCTTTCTTCCTACTATTTTGTGCAAATTGTGACAGAGTAAGCAACTTATGAGATCAAGGATAATTACATTTTTACTGTATAATTCATAAAATCCTCCTCTTCATCAGACATTTTTGCATTGTAACATTTAAGAGTTTTACCATGGAGGCCAAAAAAAAGAGCAGTTTTTCCTTATGGTTTGATTTTGAAATGGTGTGGTTTGACATTTCAGTGAAAAGGTATGGACTGATCAATATAGTTACATACACTAGAAACAGTTCAATGTGTTTTACCCTAAAACATACTTCATTTTGAAACTTGTCCTTCAAATCACTGCAAAACACATCACCTTGTAAGTAAAATATTTTAAAGGACTTTATTCGCTATGTAATACTAAAAAAGGGATTTATTTAAAACTCTTCAAAATCCCAGCGGATGACAAAGTGCACACAACAGAGGAGGTGTTATTATGCTGTGAATTACACAGCTTTCCAGCTCAGGAGTTTGTGACTAATTAAGAAAGCTTTAGAAGTGTAGAAAGGCCAATAACACTGCACAGGATGTTAAGGGATCGATATTGTTGTTAAGGGATCGATGTTTTTGTTAAGGGATCAAGATTTTCTGTGCATATTTTCAGGTTGTTGGCAATTAAGGATCTTTCTCTTGCAAGAAGCCTTCTGGATCACCTGGGAATGCTGATATTCAGCTCCGGCTTTGGAGAAATCAGCCTGCACTTTCTAACCCACAGTTGGAAGACTCTACTTCAGCTGATCCTCACCTAGAATTCCTTCTCACTGGCCATTTTTCATTTTGCCTCTGATGTATTGGAAGACAGGAACAAAGTGACTTATCCAGACAATGAGAAAAAAAAAAAAGGAACTCTAACTCAAAATTTAAAAACTCAACTACTAGAATCCAGTTAGGTACTTATCACATTCAGGAAAGTTTTAAAATTGGCAAGAAGTTATAATCTCTAGTCTTAAGGCAGAAAATATATGTAAAGCTACATCATGTTTTAAAAGAAGCTTCAGGATTTTCCCCTCATCAAGTATGTTTGTTTGTCAGCAATGAAAACACTGAAGTTCTGGCCAGGAGAGTTTCTCTTTGACTTCTCCCAGGTGACAGAAGCCAGGGTTGTTGAGTGACTCAGTGACACAATTCTGTGCCAGCACACAAACAGCTGTGGGGGCATCAAACATTTCTGCTGATTTCTTTAAACCAAAAGGCTTCGATAATTGGAAATCTGGTCCTGCTAAAACTCAAGTGGTGCCATCCCCCTGTAGCTGCCAACAATGGTTATCCCCACACGGAGACCTCTTCCACACACCTGGAATTACAGCCCCAAAGGAACCAAATAATTTTGCAATCCCAGCCATCGCCAGGAGCTCTCCACGTGCAGCAGAGATCTTTAAACACACAACAAACTTTCATTCTGTTTCATGTTGCAGCTTCAAAGACTGCCACCACAGACCTGTGGAAACCTTGGGCTTCCCTTAAACTCTGGAGGACAGGATAAACGCTCACACCACATTTTTGATCTTTTAAAGTGCTTTGCTCAAGAACGCTCACAACAGAGTGTGAACCACAGGGGTTCTGACAAGAACTGCAGAAGTTTAATTGTTACTTAAAATGACCAATTAAAATGAAGCAGTTTCCTAAAGCCTTTTTTTTCCTCTACAGACAGAATTGCAGTTAATTATGTCATGTGCCCTCATTTTCAACCTGGGGACCATAACCCAGATCCCAACCCATTATCTTCTTAGATAACTTAGACAACTTGCTCTAAGGTGAAGCTGTGTACTCAGTTCTTTACATACCTGCCAGGAAATTATGATATAAAATTTACAACCTCATTTTACTGACAGGTACTTAATGCCCATCTCACACTTCACAGAAAAGCACCCCAAAACAAAACCCAAGAACCTTGAACATCAGTTATATAGTCTTTGCTTAATTTTCATGAGCAATTAGCAGGTTACCCTTTGTTTTAATTTCTTTCTTGAAATCTAATTATTCCATATGTCCTTTCACATTTTGTCTGATTTGCAATTGTATTTCTCATTATCATTTTGTGAGGATATGCTGCTATTTCCTCTGGTTTCATTCTCTCTTTTATGTTTCACTTGTACAAAATTAATTACATTGTACCTTCAAGCATAATTTTAACAGTGTCTCCGTTGCACTGTGTCTGCCTTTAATTAATACTCTTCTAATGTAGGTTTTAGAGCCAAATGGTGCAATATTCTGAGCATCAAAGAAACAAAAGATCTAACAAAGCTGAAATGAAAGAACCAGACAAGCAGCAGACAATGTATTCTCATTTGAAAAATGTCACTTCAATTTTATTTTAGATAGTAGAACCAAAGAAGATTGTTTCTACTTTTTCCACATTCATCACTAAACTTTGTGGTGAGGCTCACTCCAATCTGGGACTAAATCTGTAACTTATAAAATGAGATTAATTTCTCAGTTGTCTGCCTATCTGTTACAACTCTCTAATCCACATCCCACTGGTAGGATTTTTTTTTTTGTGTTTTAAAGACCCAGCAAGTCTTGGAGCTCCCCCATCAAACACAATATTTATGTTTTCTCCCCCAAAAATTGAGGCAAATTACACTCTAGTTCTCTCTTGACTGTCAATTCAAGAGGGCAATGGGAAAGAAATATTCCATGAATTCCCCTATATGCCTTTTTTTTTAAAAAGAAATGCAGTGTTTGTTCACCATTGATCTAATACTTATTCAACCAGGAACTTGAGCTACCACAGACACTGAGGCAATAATTGTAGTTATGCAAAGCTCTGGGTATTTTAGACTCATTCTGATCTTTGGATTTCAGGGACTTCAAAGCAAAGCCTTGGGTGTTTCCTGTTTCTATTAGGCACAGAATAGATTTTACTGAGGTCAGGAGTTTCTTATCACGTTAAGTTTTCAATATATAGCAATTATGAGCAAAATTGAGCTTTTAAAACTTTCTGATTGTGAAAGTCAATTTTTCAGCTGCATACAGCTATTTACTTAAGTGAACTGAGTTAAGTTTCGGGATCTGAAGTGCACTTTCAAGTTAGATATTTAGATAAAAATGACAATGGAATGAATTAAAAATAAGTATATTTCACATTTGCAGAACCTATTGGTCAAGGAACGCACCTATGCTTTTGTGTGTGTATGTAAATATATATATATCACAGTGACTTTATTATGCACAAAGGTGGTGCCTGGATTTCAATAAAACCATTTTCTGGGCCATAATAAGCAGAATATTTGTGAAGGAGATTGTTATAGGTAATTAAAACATTAGGGATTTAGTTTTGTTAGATGGAGGCACTCAGATTTAAAACAAAAGTACATTACCCAGTTTGGGGATTTACATCTGTGAGTTAAAGGGGTCAAGTTAAAATTATTTTCACTTGAAAAGGAGAGGGGGGTGTTCTGAGGATTACTGCAATGGGATATATTTTTAATGGGGACAAAGCCTGTCCAGGGATTCACATGAATGGCTATCAACGACTTTGATCAGCTCTGGATCCACACATCAAAAGACATGACTAATTTTAAACCAGTTTTGCTCATTGTTTGATAAGCACTAGTCAGTTAAATAAAGTTTGCATGCTTCAATCACCTGCCTACCTTGATCTGAATTATGCAAAAGTCACTTGAAATCTAAGTTCCTGGATTTTTATTTGTTTAATTTTATGAAGAAAAGCAAGCTTTGAAGCACTGTACGTAGAAAAGAATCAAATAAGCTTTGTACCAGACTAAGAGGTAAAAGAAACAAAACTAGGTGGGTCATATTTAGAGCTGAGCAAACTTGACAATGTCTTTAAGGTGAAGGAATAATACAGTTAGTCAAAGATCTCCCTTTCATGGTCTTATAATGTCAAGAGAACAGCATTTCAAAGCATGACATTACATGGGCTCATCCTTTTCAAGAACACAAAAACTTTGATTTCAGAAACAAATGAAAGGAAAAAGTGGCTCTGAAACAAAGCACTCCCCACATGTATATTTTTAGTGCCACGTGTTCAGACTAAAGGGCCATATGCCCTCACATTACTTAATGCAGGAAAAAAGGCATTTCCAAACCACCTTTGAAATTCCAGTTCTTAGACAGTAAATTTGAAACTGGCCAGTAGGCAGAGGCCAGAGCCACATTTTGAAACGTTAAATGACTTTGAAAAACTCTTTTGTATTTCAATTTTACTTTTATCCCTGAATCTTTTTCTTTGAAGATTTAACAATGGACCAGCTTTTTTTCTCCTGCAGCTTAGTTCTAAATCCTAAAGGGGCACTTTCCGTACAAAAATACAAAGATCAAAATGTTCAGAGAAAATAAAAATTGAATTTAAATGGCTTGCATATATTGAAGATGTAGTTGAATTACACTCTTTTGCCTTTAAGCTCTGCTAATATTTGTTCTAACAAAGGCAATAGTCCTAAGTGTTTTATCACTGGAAATCCAGAATATATTCCTTTAGCCTCAGTATCATTGCAACGAGAATTTTAACATAAATGCATTTTGTGCCTCTACAGCCTTTTGCTGTTTGTGGGACAGGCATCAATAAATGCAATGTTCCAGAGGAAGAATGAGGTTCTTCAGGCAGGATTACACCTCAGCTTCAGAGAGTTCACAGAACTTGCTGTCAGAGGGAAGATAAACCCCAAACCTCACAAAACCCAGCACTGCACAGGGTCTGACAAAGCAGGCAGATCCCTTTTCCCTCTCTAGGGACAACCAAGGCCATCAGCACTGCTTGATTTGTCTGTTCAGTGAGGCTCATTGTGCACACCAGCTCAGCTTCCTGCTAGAGATTTTTCAAGCAGAGATTTTTCAAAACTTTTTTTTTTAAAGTACCACTGGCTCTTAACTTTTAGCTCTTTTTCAAGTGTTGTTGGTGTTTGAGCTGCAAAGTTCAAGTTGCAGATGTTGTGTCCTTCAAGCCCCACGAATGCTAATTTCTGGAACTGCAAAGCCTGCTTTGACAAGGACAGAGAGATTCCACATGCAGAGCTTTAGATTTTTTTTTCTGTGAATGGAATAAGAGTAGAGAGAGATACTGCAGCTTTCAAAAAAAAAAAAATCCTGTCCAAATTTGAGGCTAATTGAATGGGTGACAAGTTTAAAGCAAAAAAAGCTCAGTAGTTTTACCTGAACTCAAATCTCTGGCTTTAAGATGACGACTTCGAACTTATTCAGCTTTTACATTCTCCCACAGTGAAAAAGTGCTTGTGTTTCTACTCCTACAACCCTTGAGAATGCATGCAAATATTTGGACCCTCCAGCCACAAGGGACAAAGCAAGGGGCCCCAGATTCAATAGTCCTTTTTACTGTTCACTTAGTCAGAAACTGGTACTGAAGAGGAGATGATGCCTCTGGTTATCATTTATTTCAAACCCCACCCAGTTTAGCTCCATAATCTTACAGCATTTCATTTGAATGCTCTTCAATATTTATTATTTTCCCATTGTAAATTTTTTTTCTTTATGATGAAGCCTATAAGAAAGCAAATGTAAGGACATTTTGAAGAGACAGGGACACGTGAGAGCAGCTGAGCTGTGTGGCATTATTCACTTCAGTAAATGAACCAGTGTGCACTCTTTGATGTATTACTGTGATAAGGTCACTCTCAGCACCAAGGGACAGCTTTTCTTAAGTACTTGCTGGAGTTTTTGAGAATAAAGAGGACATTCTATATCTCCCTACTTCCCATTATTTCTTGAGCCACTGGGTCTCATCAACAATGCAACAAGGCAATTGCCACCCAGCACGAAGATTTAGGGTTCTAAAGGTCACCAATTCTGGCAAGAGTCCTAGCTTGGTCAAAGACATCACAATACTCCTCACAGCAAAATAACTACCAGTACCCAGTGATCTAAAGATCATTAGTGGTGTGGAATATGAGTAATTTGTCACCCTTACTACTAATATCCAATTTAAACTATTCAAACACTTGCACCACCCTTTTGTCCAGCTTAAATTACACGTTGGAAACTCAATTGATTGGTGAATGAGTTAGGTTTGGTGAAAACCTAAACTTGCTCCAAAGCTGAGATGGAAATCTGTGGTCTCTGAGCTGTGTTAAACAATCATTTATGGGTTCATGATATCTATATTAGCCAAAACATTAATTATTCTGTGATTTCAGATATTAATTGCTTGTCTACCTACAGAGGGGGCTGATTTGACCTCACTCATTCTCAGTTTTTAATTTATTTTTCAAAGTAGCACCGTGGGCAAGGTATACACTCCTCACCTGAGCCTAATTTTATTCATATAGGTGTCTAACTCTAAAATAAGAAAAGAAATACTTCAGTTCATCACTGAATAATTTTAAAGTACTGAAAATGTCGCATATTCGAATCAAAATTTTCCTATATAAAACACCCCTGAAAAAAACTACTTAAACCCCAAAATCTGTATTCAACAGGCTTCTGAATGAATTTAATTGGCAGATGTCTATATCCCAGACATATGCAAGGAGAGGTCCAAAATAAATAAATAAATCAGGTACAGGTCTTGATATCATAGCTTGATTCATTTTTTTTGTCACTCAACACTCAGTAATGATTTTACAGTTATTATAGCCTTATGGAAATGCCTTTTAGCTAGAGTTCTGTGCAAGGAAAATGTTTCCATTGGTGCCCAGCTCAGAATTCAGCTTTGTCTAGTGCAGAAACACTTCAGTGCTACCAAGAATTTCCTTTAATCAGGCACAGCATGAAAATATCTCCTTAGCCCTCCCAGTACTGGTGTGAACTCTTCCCCTGCAGCATCCAAGAATTCCAGACTGCTCTGGACTGTCTCACACTTGGCTGGCTGTGGCAGCCCTGCTCCAACACAGCTCTAATGGAGCTGTTTTTTCACAGTGCAGCACCACTGATTCAGCTGCCATCGACTAAGAAGTGACACCAGGTTGCTGAAGGGAAAGTCAGAGGATATGGATGGCTCAGGTCATGTTTTGAACACGCGGAGGAAGAAAAAAAGTCAGTGCTTAAGCATAGCTGTGTGCATCCCTGCCTGCACTCCCTGCTCCTATTGATCTGCCCTTACACACATTTCAGGCTCTGTGGAATATGATACCAGAGAAATACTCGAGGAGCTTCAAAAACACACCACAGCAAAATACCAAAGCTTCAAAACGAGCCAAGCAGCAGACTGGATATGACTGAAGAACTTCAGCACAACCATTAAAAATAAGTTGAAGCTAAAATCCAGTCTTTCTGGCAGCAGTTAATTGAAGAACTTGTGACTGTGGTTTGCACCCAGCTAAAGCAGGGTCTTAAAACAACCCCTCAGCATGAATTACTTTCAGATAGTTCAGAAAACTTGCTGCACTTGGGAGTTAATTTCTAACTTTCTCACATTTAGCACATGTACATAAGTTCTGGTGTGCTTTGATCTTTTCCTTTACAAGATAGAGGCTGATATTACTGCACAATTTCTAAAAGAAAAATTAAAGGAAATTAAAGGCACCACTAAAACATGGATTTTTTTTTTATATATACACTAAAAGAACTCAACTGGGATAAAACATCTTTGGCTCAAAATGGAACTGATCAATTGTTCAAAAGTTGGAATTCATGCAGGTTTATTTAATGATGTGCTCTAATGGCAGCCTTTTTATGCTTCATTTCCCAATGGCAATATACAATGACACAGAGGAAAAGCCATGTAATGTGCTGTAAAAATATCATGGATTGTTGCTAAGATTTAAGGGAAATAAGGTAGTGCCAAACTGTTAACACTCCTAAGGAAGCAGACTGATGGATGGATGGTCTGTGCAAAGTAACCCCGAGTGGAAACGAGATCCATTCTTCTGTGGCTGCACAGAGACACTCACTTGCAGTTGAAAACAAATTAATTTCAGGTCCCATGGCCTTGGTTTTCTGAGAACTTTTACAGGCCAGGCAACTCATATGTGTTTATCTTCAACAAGTTTGCTGCTGTACACACCAATAAAATTGTGTTCCCACGTTTGAATGTTCATCCAAAATTATTTGATTTGCTAATTGCCATGAACATTTCATAACATCAAAGGCCAGTTTATTACAAAAAGACAAGATTGTGATACTTGTGGAGCATTTCCAGACAAAAGCTGAAATAAGTAACATCACATTCAACTTCTCTGTTACTGTTTTACTAAAGACATGTAAATTCTTCAAATATGAGGGATATAGGAAAAGATTTGGGCTCTTCAAGTTCAGCATTTACTTTTGAAACCTACTTATAAAATCAAAAACCATGCTGTTGATGTTAAGATCCCAGCAAGCGAAAAAGCTTAACCAAAAAAAGGAAAGATCTTGGGTGCAACCCTTTGAAATGGTGAAAAGTATGTTCACTTAGCACTGAGCTACAATACAATGGCAGCTCACGCTGCAGGAGGTTCATACTGAAAGGTTTGGAAGTTCATTTGTGGAGAGCTGCCAAGCAATCTGAAGTTGTATTGCAATGACCAATGACAATATCACACAGATGATCTTAATTCCTTTTTCTTGAACTGATGCTGTTATTAAAATGTATTCCCCCTTTGAAACAGCAGTGGTACATAAACCTCTCCTTGCACAGCTTTTGATCCCTTGATTGAAACCAAACATTTACTGCTGTGTGCTCAGTGGCCACACTTATTCTGACTCTGCAAAAAATGATCTCTCTGCCATTAGCTGAAGAGTCTCCCTCTGCAGAATGGGCTTACAGTCCTCTTAGGGGCCACTTTTCCTTTAGGGCTTCTCCTGTTTGTCCCTGGCAGATGAATAAAGTACATGAATTTTCACGTCTTGAATAAAGTAAAAACTCAACTTCTTGTCTACCTCTTGGAAGCAATGAAAGGTGAGCACCTTTCTGAGCCCTTGTCTCATAGATGCATTTATTACGTGTACAGACTTTAGAGAACATCAATCTGTGCATGTAAGTGAACACCCCACACAAGCAACTACAAAACTGCAAAGTTAATCATCCCTTTGATAAATCAGTCACATCACATAACAAAGAAGTCTCACATTTTTTTCTAGTAAAGGGCTTTTTGCTTTTTTATTTGAGTCCTAATTGGCCATTAAGAGAAAGATACATTCTGCTTTGTCAAACTTAGATTTATATAACATGCTCCCATTTTAAATCTCTCTAAAGGTATCTTCACTCAAAGTCACAGTACATTTAACTAACAGTTTCATTTCAGCCCAAGATCTAAAGGAACTAACATATTTATTAAAGCATTTTGATCCTTCAGAGACAGATTAATAAGAAGCCAGTGACAGTTCAGCATGATAAAATGAGCCAATAAACAGCAATGTGTGCTGACGTTAGATATACTGATCCACAAATAATATAATACATATTTGGTTTGTCACAAAGAAAAATCACTTGAAAAAGCCATTGCCATGATTAAATACTTTCTGCTATCTCAAAATTTCTATATTCTATACAAGTTTTCCTTACAAATTCCCTCGACAAATAAACCCAGCAAGTCTTTTTTATACATAAGGAAATCACAGCTTTGTATGATATCAATATGGAATAATGAGTCAAAATGCAGCATGAAGAGTGTTTAAATATTGTATGGGTTTTTGGGGTAAAAATAGAGCACTAGATGCCAGAAGTGTTCAATGTTCATTCACTCATCTGCCCTTGTTCAGGCTTGCCTGACTAGCTGTCATTTACCTACCTATGAATTATTATTTGTATCATGCATTTGTTTCATGGTAACATCTCAGAAATTCAAATTTTTTACTGCAGTTGTCAGTAACAATAGGGGCTCAAGGTTTAGATCTGGGAAATTCTTTCCCATCCAACAAGTCTCTCTATTAGAGGTCATCCTTTGTCACTGTTTCTGTTCATCCATTGCTTCACATCGAGTCAGGGTGAAGCTTGGGAAATACATAAACACACACACACGTTTCAGACACATTTCTGCCACTAAACATTGAATAATGGAGTCAATTGTTTTCTCATTTTCACTGTTTATACATCAGCGCTGCCAAATGATTTTCCTGATGTCCATTGTGATTTATGATGTGAGAGAATACTAAAACTAATTTATACTAATAAATGCAAACAGCCCCATTAACATCAATACATATCCTAAGTTACACCACCAAAGAATCCATACTGGAATACTTAGAGCAATTTCAGAGTATTGCCTAATGAAGATAAAAGGTCATTGTACAAACTAGCAGTGATGGAAAGTTTACAGCAGTCATCCCAAGGTTCCAAATGCTGCACATAAAGCTTAATGCAGTGTTCTGCATTATACACTAATGCATAAAATAATGGCTCCTGAGATTCTGGTTATAATGATCCTGATCTAAAAGTGAGAATAACTTAATACAATTTTTCCTCCAGTCATTACTTCCCAATCTACTTTATCTCTCTTCATCCAACCCATCAGAATGACAGGAAGAGCTGGAATGGACCCTTCAAGCAATGAGCTACTCATGGCTTCCCACAACAGGATTCATGCTTGTTTTCTCCAGCATGGATGTGACAGTATCAGGTAATTCTGTCACACTGAAATACTCACCACACAACAAAACACCACACAGCACACAAGGAAAAACAACAGTAGTTTAAATTGTAAGACAATAAATAAAATAATTAATCCCCAAAAAGAATTTCAATTTTTTTTACTAACTAATGGTTTGGACTTCAGCCCAAAACAAGGGTTAAATTAATAGTCTAGAACTTCAACTCACTGTTGGGGCTTCTTTTTTGTTTTCTTTTTGTTGTTGTTGTTTTTTTCCTTATCCAAGTATTCAGAAGAGCACAGATGGGCTACAAGGTGCTGAGCTGATGTTGGCACAAAAGTTAAATTACCTTTCTTGAACAACTACAGGTGTAGCACCAGCCTTTCCTACGGGGAAATATTTGGATGTATTTCTTTTCTTTCTTCTAATGGCATAGAAAGTAGACATTTCAAAACTATGTGATAGTGTCTTGTACAGTAGAGACAACTTAGAAAGTTGCAAAATTGTTACCCTAACACACTGCATTAGGAAAAGACAACAGTAGTATTAATATTTTGCTATTTTATTGTACTTTTATTGTATTTCTCTGCTTAGAAAATTCCCTTATCTGTGATTTCACAGCGGTGCACAATGCTAATTAACACATGCTTCCAGCATCCCAGTTAAGCACAGCCTGGTTCTCCATATGTACACCTAGGAAAGAGACAGACAAAAGGGTCTGATCCAAAGTCAACTGCAGCTAATGCAAGAAGTCCTGCTAGTCCCATTGGCAATTTCTCAGCTGCACTGTACTGGCAATTAAAAGCAGATGGGTGCTGGAAAGCCAACCCTGGTGACCAACACCTAACCCAGGGTCACATAATGAGTCTCGCTCAGGCCTGAGAATGGAACTCAAATCTACTGAATTTCTACCCAGGGGTTTAGCCACAAAACCACTACTCTTAATTTAAAATCAAAAGGTTTTGAAAGAAATATTAGTAAGGTGCAAATTTTTCACTTCAGGGGAATATATCGTTATTCAGTTAACCACTTTTTTTTTAGATCTCAGACCAAATAAGTAACCAAAGTTCTCTGCTATGGTGTTAATTAAGAATTTTTATTCATACCTCTAAGCAATACACTAACCTCTAAATGATGCTCCAACTGCAGCCTGAACAGCAGCAAAACTAAAGTACAATTAAGGTTTGCAGATCTGCCTACATTGTAGCTTTTTAGCTGTAACCTCTGCACCCTGTTCTGTAATTAGTGAACCAGCTCATAAGTTCTCCAGACACAGACATTTGTGAGTGGATTGAAGCTTCTTTGCAAACTCTGGAGCAACAATGCCAAGAAAGCAAAGCAGTTCTGAACCAGTGAAGCAGCACTACCACAAACAGCACCTGCCTACCTGGCTCCCCTTTGCAGGGGATAAAAAAAAAAAATTCAGGTGATATTCCAGATTTTACTGTGTGAAAGTATGTGGTTGTGTTCTTTCTTAGGGCTCTGCTGCAGTAAAGACAGCCCTGTTTTCTGGAGCAGAGTAGATTATTTTCTTGTGGTGGAATAGGTATGAGAAAACTTTCTCTGGAATGTTCTTTCTTGTGGGGTGTTTGCTGGCCTGAGGAACGGGGGCATGTCTAATGACCCCAGGGGCAAAAGAGGTGGTTTTGGTGGGGCACCCTGCACGGGAATGGCATTGCCAGGTGGCAGAATGAGTGTGAGAAAGTGGTTGTGTCACTAGAGCAAAACCTGCCCTAGTTTGTCCCCCTTCATACATCACTGTTGTGAGAAAGTGGTGCAAGAAGGTGATTTTACTGGCTATTTAATGTTGGCCCTCTGCTATTCTGAGAGTGCTTCTTGGAAATGTTTGGCCTGTTATACTCCATACCAGGTTTGTGATGTTTATACGAAATGCCAGTTTGTGATCAGAATATGGAACTTACCCATAATTACTTCACAAATCCTAGCAATTAAACAAATCTCCAAAAAGCAATTCTGAAAATGCATTAAGAATGTAGTCTATGTTTTTTTGTTTTGTTCAGAATAAACCTTTTATTTGCCTTTCACACAGAGCTTTTAGAGTACACTTGAGTCATACTTTCATACAGTTCTCCAGAACCTGAGAGCTAGCAATATAAGGATTTTTAAATTGAAGTTGGGATTCTCAAATAATCTTAAGAGCCTGAGAACTGGGGCTGTAGGAGAAATAAACATCACCAATCTAAATATCTTGAGTCTGATAACACTGAACAGGGATAAACCAGAGATTTATAGGTGAAAGTAATACAAGAGGAAAGCACAAGACGAAAAAAATATGTAGCTCTCTAGGTTATTTAATTTTTCTATTTAATGTATGGATTAGGAAAAAAGTGGAAAGTTGCTGATGAGAATGTAAAGGGAGAAATGAGGCAAGTGTTTTATTTGGGGAGGTTTGTGCTTATCTGCTGCAAGTGAAACATCTTGTTATCAGTGTGAGTGAGAAGTGGGGTGTGTTTATAATCAAAAGATAGCTCTGACTGTGCCAGACTGTTTGGCTGCTTGTTTGCTACTTTAGTTTGACCACTTAAACTGCTTTTGTCACCGTGTTGGGTATCCTCATATTTCTGAGAAAACAAGTTCCTTAAAAAGCCTTTTCTTTGCAGTCTCTAATTGCAAAGTACTATAGAAGTCAGAGCAAAGCATCTCGTGTTTAACATGTGCCTTCAGTGTTAACAAAGGAATAAAAATCCTACCCCGATCTAGTAAAAACACATGCTGTTACTTTCTTTGGTTTTGTCTTTTTGGAGTTCTGTAAACAAAGACAGAGTTACTGAACGTGTGGCTTTGTGCAAGCTGTGATTTTTGGGTTTGTGGTAACAACTGGAAAAGCAGGAGCACGCATTCCCCAAATTCAGGGCAAAGAGATCTTCAGCAGATTCCTGCATTCTGTGTGGCCTCTACAACCAGGATCTTATCATCAATCAGAACTAGTGAAATAAGCTCTGGATAAATGATAAAACTTTAGAAATATTGATGCAGCCATCATTGCAGGAGGCTTGGGTTTTACACAACTGGCTCTTGATAATACCTCTTTCTTGGGAAACCACGACGTATCCAGGCCAGTTATCTCAGCCTAACATAATTGTTATTATATGACTGCTCACATAACACTTAGACAGAACAATTGTACTGATCTTTGGATAGAAACTCTTCAATTTCTTCATCCATGGATTAACAATAATGGTGAAAAACGTAAGGGGTTTTGTGAAAAATGAGGCTCCTGTATTCTTATCGTGGCTTTTCTTTTTAAAAATTGTCAAAACTCAGATGTTTCATTCTATGCACTTTTAGATCATCTATTGGAAAGTAACTTGAATCTTGATAGGGTGTCCTGAGGCAAAGGCTCCTGTTGAAATTGAGGGCAGTAGATGAGAACTCCCTGAGAAGCCTGGAGAGAGATCTTCCAAAATTCTGTTTGCAGGTTTGTTATTGGTTTGTTCTAATTGCCCAGACAAATCTGCTTGTCACTTCACCTGAGTACAAAATTGGAACAGTAAGGGTCTTCAGATATTGCATGTGTGAATTTTACTTATTTAATATTTTTAAAATGCTCTAAAAGCCCTAAGTATTTTTATTGAAAGTATTTTGGAAGCTGAATTACTTTATTTTTGCTAATTCTATAACTTTATAGGAATGATGTGCTGTATGAGACAAGCACTGAAGCATAATATGATTTAACTTTTGCTTTACACAGCTTTTGGTATTAATTTAATTATTTTCCATTGAACAATGTAGTTCACTATATGTTAAAATAAGACTAAATTTGCTTGTTAGGGGAATAAGAAGGAAATGATCCTTCAGGCAGTGGCCCTGGGGTTATGCTAATTTCACTCATTTGTTCTATATAATTTTGTTGGTAAAATGTTTTGAAGAGGAAAATTTTTAATCTTTTGTCCAAGGAACTTAATTTTCCATTGTTTTTAAATTCACTTTAGAGTGATTTCTAAGAAAAGAAGACTACACCACATAAAATATTTCACAGTTAGGAACCAGCAAACATAATAGTCACATTATGCTTGGACTGTACAGACTTGCATCTGATAAATACAAATAACCTCCCCTTTCAAATTAACATGAGCCAAAAGTCGACTGAGTGATCTGATGAGGTACTGACAAATTCACATCCTAACCTAAATGACATTTGTCACACTGAAGTAGAAACAATTATTAATAATTTTCATTTCATTAGGAGCACTACAATGAAATGTCAACAACTTCAAAAGTGTAGCAGAAGTGTACAAATTAATTTTGATTTTCTGAAGTGTAATTATTTTTGTAAGTGCCACACTGTGTAATCACTTTTGGCGCTATTACTTGTGCAATCAATAACACTTAAATGTGCTCAGCTGTTTTCAAACATGGTTTCCTAAGGTCACCCTTTACTGGCGTGGATGTTTCGATGGAAGAATGTAAGGAGTCGTTTTTAACTGGTCAAAGATGTAGTGAAATTAAAAACAAATATTAGTGATGTATATATATATATATTTTTTTTT
>VZRF01006729.1:720542-921853 GCA_013396875.1 Vireo altiloquus | reverse complement strand
TCCTGGGGCTCATCCTACTTGGCAAATGCAACCTGACTGCAGAGTTAATTATATTCCCTCGGGCCAGGCAGTCAGGCCAGATCTGGCCTCACATTAGCCAGATGAATGGTTGGTAATCATCTAGAGGAGTACATCGTTCCCACAAGCTCAGGCAGTCCTCAAGTGCCAGCATTTGTAATAATTCACAACCCTGTAGTGCTCGAGTACAAAAAGACCACAAGAACACACATCCTGGTGGAAAGTTACTTTCCTACCTCGTGGCTTAAGGTTTGTTTGGTTTTATTTGCATTCTGATAGGTTTCCTCCAAGTTTGGATGGGAGCATTTTGCTCATGTATCTGTTCATTACTTTATCAGTTTTCTGGAGATCTCCAGGATCCTCTGGGAGCCTTTGCCATCCTTACAGCAGGGCAGGAGCAGAGGTGGTTGGTTGCCAGTTCAATGTTCAGGTTGATTTCTGGAATCAACAGCAGTCCCTTAAAGGATTCAGTTTCTAATTTAGCTTGAGTGGCTCCTGGAGTTTCTTGCTGTAACTCAGATTTCAACCCTAATTTAGCTTCATTTGTAGAATTGTATCAATGGCTTACTCATACTGGAAGATGGAAGCAAAGCTGATGTAACCAGAGAGAGGAATTGAGACTCTACTTAAACTATGAAAGTTACAAATCTCCCCCATTAAAAATGAAAATCCAATAAAAATAGATTGACATTTCCTGTTGGATTAGTAAATTATCTATTACTATAAAGAAGTAAAACCAGGAAAAGTGACTTTATTCCAAGAGAAAGTTGGAAAATGTACGAAGAAAGAAGTGTCACAGTCAGCAGTAACATCTCTTGACATCTACTACTAATTGTCATTAAAAATAGTGTTTTAGCCATTTATAGCAACGTGACAATTTAAGAATACAGCAGATAAAGCCATTCCAGGCACTAACTTATTTAGAGGCTGAATATGCTAAAATCCAGAATGATATTAGCATTAAAAAAATACACATTATTTTAATCTTTCTAGCTTTCTTTCAGTAGTTGTTATCTGCATTTGTAACTTTTATGGACTGATAAGTTCAGCACAATTTGGGCAAGTTTGTTTTGCTATTTAGAAGTGCATGTATTATACAAGGATACACCATTAGAAATGAAGGAACTGTGTTGGTTTACTGCTCAGTAATTGTACCTGAAAATTATTGTTTGAATAATTCACTTTGTCTGAACTCGTGTGCAATATAAATCTCAATTTTCAACATTCTGAAATTTTGTTTGATTTTTGGGACAAACAGAGCATTAAAATTTTTGCCAGTCCTCCAGAGCCCCCAGTTTCTAGGCAGTTGTACTGGACCTGTGTTACTGGGCTGACTGCCAGGAAGCCAGGTAGGGTTTGTTCTGCTTGAAACTCAGCAACTCTGCAAAAATGTTTGAATTTTGGTGACACAGCAAATGCTGTTGCAAAGTATTTTGCTGGAATTTTCAAACTAAGGACAAAGTCTATATATGAGTTTGCTTGCACCTGAGTGCAAACATTGCTGCAGATACAGGAACAGTTAACACAATTCTGCCTACAGCCCACCAGACTACCCTCAAAAAGATGTTTGAGCCATATTCAGTAGATGAAACAGAAATGTTGTTTGTGTGTTCTAATGGGATGCATTCTAAATCCCACAAAATGATTATGAGATGATTTTGTCACAGAGTATTGGGTTTAAAAGGCAGCATCACTATGTTGAAACTGGAAAATGAAAAAAAAATGAAGTAGACCTTGCCAGCTGCAATTACATCTTCTAGTCACTGAAATGTAATATAATTCAATGTCTGTATTAGCATTCAGCATTGTTAATTCATGGGCAAGTAATTTAGTTGAATTCTCAATGAGAAATTGAATTTGAGGTGACTCAGCAGGAAAATCAGTGTGTTCTGTAATTGAATGGAAAATAGTTGAGTTATTGCTGGCAGCAAGCTTGATGTAACAAGCCTTTGTATTACATGTGCCATGAATAGACTGAATGGTTTGACAAGGATTACATTTATTTCAGATAATGAAGCACAATAAAATGTGGAGTAATTAAGTACTAGAGAAAACTACATGACCTAAGTCCTATGAAAAAGGTCCCAATTCAGAGAGAAGTTAAGAAGCATCCATATAAGCAATGTTTATGGTAGAGTGTTTCAATTTGGACACAGTGGATTCTGCCTTGGTACAGGAGATGGTCAGACAGTGTTTCTTATCAGGTCCTTATCAGTTTCTTTTTTATACTTCTGTGGTTGGTTGTTTGCAGCATTCACATCGTGAATTTGAGTGGAGGAAGCAAAGTGACAAACATCCCCTGAAAAGCAACTCACCTGCTGGAAGAGCTGGTAAAGGAGCTGCTCTGCTTTAGGGATGCAGCACCTCTCATCTCACCTTCTGCAGGATGTGATGCAATAATTTACAACAGGCTACTCATTCCAGATCAAGCTGTCTGCTGAGGAAAAGGTGAGGTTCAGCTTTGTCTCATCCAAGTACAGGACAAGTGAACCAAAGTCCTTCCAAATGCCTTCTTAGGGCACTTATTCAGGTTTTATAGTCAGTCTCAAAGCTGAAATGTGAAGGCTTTTGAAAAGGACTTAATTCAAGACTTGTTCATGTCAGTAGATTTGCCTTGTAAAAGTTTTTGATACACCTAATGCAACTTTTGTAATCTGGCTTGTCAGATGACTCACTAAACACAATGATTAAACTTGTGGTGTATTCCCCTAGATTGTTTTCCTCTAATATCCACATTTTTAGCCTAATATCCATTATCTACCTTAGTGTTTGGATTTTCTTCTGTGAAATGTGCAATTGTGCAAAATGTACTTGTGGAAAATATACTTAACTCCAAATAACAGAGCAAGCAGATCATGTGTGACAGCTCATCACAGCCCAGGCAAAGGTGTGCTAAGGAACAGATGAGTATCAATAGCATTACAAGAACTCTTTTGAATGTACAGGTGTCTGCATTTTTAGTTTGTCAAATGCTTTAAAAAGGCTGCTAAAACCTGATTCAAACATAAAAGCAGATGCATTCTTTTGAACAGGGATTAGAAAGCAAATAATTAATCATACATACCTGAGGATTTATGTAAGCAGCTTCTTAAATAAGAATCATAAACCTACAAATGCAATCTCCCCACCTACTTTGCATTCTCTTGAATTAAAAAAAAAAATGTGGATTTGTTTGGTAGATAGCACTTGACATCAAAAGAAAAATGCCAACATATTCTCCTGGTACCATATAGAAATAAAAATATTCTTAACAAACATCTTGTGCTGTTTTTAACTAGGTAGTAAATGCTTTACAAATGCTGGAGCTTGTAAACTGTAGTGCTGATTAGGTAAATTAGGACTGGGGTAACTGGAGGCTGTGTAGGCCTTCTACACAATGGAAGTTTGTTTTCCATCCAGTAAAAAGATGGAAATTTGCATGAGGGTCACGAAGAAAAGATTGGCTGGTCTGAACAGGCTTCTAAGTATTATGGGAAGTGTATAAAACCGACTGGTTCTGACTTTAAGTCAGGTGAAACCAAGTTGATTTCACAGTTATGTTTTCGAATCCGCACATCAAACCAAAATCAAAAGGTCTGGATCTGAGGGAAGTGAAAGAGAAAAACAATTTTTTGCATGAACAGCTACAGGATGAGATCACCAAGAGTCACACAGCTTTAGTGTTTGGTGCCAGTCTCCACCACACACTGTAAGAAAGGTTCGTACTCTGCTCTGCTGAGTGACTCGCTAGAAGTTCATCACATGCAGTGAATTCCATGGGTTAACAGAGTTTTTATGAATAAGGAAATGTAGTTCTGGCAACACTTCTGGGATTTGAGGGACCAATGCTTTACATATCAGTTTATTGAATTTAGACTGAGGTGCCAGAGCTGTAATAAGAAGTTTAAGCTTACGGCAATAAAGCTACCTGCAGTAATATATTTAGGAATGAGAGCCCAAACTCCTGCAAAGAAAAAATGACTCACTCTTACTCAAATTTCAGTTCTCATTTGATTTTTGTCCCTGTTACTTCTCTTGTCATACTTCATGAAGCTTTTACTGTCCTTGCACTCCACTTCTCTGCCAGTTAAGCACTCAAGATGTAGAATCAGACTTTGTTGTAAAGATGGAGGAATAAAGAGAAGCAGGAGAGAGATGGGGTGCCTTGCCAGCTCCTCCAGGGGTTCCTACACCTGCGTGGTCTCTGGTGCTCTCTCTCAATTCTGCTGGGGATTGGAAATTGCTCTTTTCCTTTTCTGGCTAACATTTTAATCTTGTTGCTGCCTTGTCACCGTGTTCATGTATTGCAGCCTTGCTTTTATAGCGCTGAGCTTGTCTTCATGGGTTCCTATTTCAACATATCTGCTGATGAAATTGAACACTTGGGGGTTTGTATTTGACAGCTGAAGAGGAAAGAGGGTGTCTCTGATCCCACTTCCACAGAATTCCCACAGTGCCCCCTACACTGAAAGGCTTTAAATGTATCTCTCCTTTGAACGTTTGACGCCGCTAACAGTAATGCTTTTGTAGCATCTACAACTCTCTTTATCTTGTTCCAAGAGCTGACAGTGTCCCTAGAATACTTTTAAAAGGAGAGATTCTTGGATAAATTCTTGCACTGGTATATTTCTCCTTTTTTCCAGAATGCATCTTATGAATATATTCCTTGAAAGGTGTATTTCAGCAGCTGTTACCTCATAAACTTTTAACCCTGTCCCTTGATGTAGTGGTCCCTTTCAGGCACACAGAACTGTGGAGGACAGACACTCTGTGCTAACTAAAGATAAAAATGCTGCAGTAGGGTAGGACAGGTCTCTTTTTAAGGTATGGCTGTGAATGTCTGCTTAGAAAAATCAATGGGGTTCAAGTACCACAGGGTCCATGTCCTGTGGATCCATCCACATGGATTTTTAGTTGACTTGTAATCTCCTTGGTTCCCTCCAAAGCTGTGAATTTTCATGCCTCCTCCTCAGATGCTAAGCAAGTCAAAGGTTCATCCTACCATCAAAGACGAACGATTTAGTGGGAAGAGATTTGCATTGAAACATTTACAGCGATTGCTTGTGGCTCGCCGCAGTCTATCGAGCCCCTTTTTAAACTTCACAGTTGTAAACCCATTTTTAAGCTTGTCATTTGGAAACAACTCAACGTGAGGAGGTGAAAGGAGCATTTTCCACAGCGGTCTGGAATGTAACAGGCAGTGAGAGGAGCAGAATGGGAGAACTGCTGTGAAAGCCTACAATAAGTGGCTGTTTTGTAGCAATCTTTGAGTCTAGCATCTCAAAAGCTGCCATGGAACAGTAACTCCCACTATTGCTCTGAACTTCATTGATGAACAGCAATTTTCTGTGCAGCATTTAAACCTTTACACGCACTGGAATTCTTGTCTGAGTACCCTGATCTAGTTTTTTTTTTTTCCTACCTGGAAAACACCTTTGGAATTTTAGTGTTTCACTATTGAGGAGCAAATAAGTGGGGCATGTTTTGGCTGTCTCAGTACTGGAGGATGTTCATAAAGCAACTGCATCCCAAAAGGATGAAACCAATCATGCTAGAATTAAATACATCACTGAAGCAGAAATTATGGTATTTTTTTTATAGAAGCGAACAGGTGGTGCTTTTAATCCAACCAAAATTAACCCATGTTCAATAATTTATGCACTCAAATTGACTCTAACAAATGCTGCTTAATTATGCATTCTTGGAAACATGCTTTACATTTGGTTTCAAATTGGAATTTACATCCAACTATGGTTATCTTCCCACAGCAGTTTTAGTACGTAATGAAGTAAGGAGTTCAGGATATAAAGAATATTCAAAGTAACTTTGCTCTGAATCCAGCTGCAATTGTCTACATAGTGTAATCGTCACATTTTCCAGCAATGAAAATTAAAAAAACTCCTATCTTTAAAAAAAAAAGCTGTTCAAAGAATGTTCTCACAAAAAGAAAATAAAAATAGAGCAGCTCATTAGATCTGTAGCTTGACTCAGGAAAACATAAATACAGGAGTCAGTCTGTGTTTGAAGTAGAAAAAAGGAGGACAAATACACAGGTTGTCAGTAATCTTTAATGTCTTTCCTTTGTCTCACTCTGAGGCACAAACAACCGAAACTATTGAAAGATAGGTTTATCTAATTCATGCCAATGGATTCTCTCTTTCCTCCCCCTGATTAGTACTTGGAATAATCTTTCTTTATTGATGTGTTGCACGCTTTTTTTGTGTGCATATCTTGCTGATTTCTTCTGAAGAAAAATTACTGCAAGATGATCAAATATAACTTTACTATGCAGTCTGGAGGAAACTCTGAAAATTATTTTCTTCTGCTCTTAGTGTTGACATAAAGAACTATTTAATGTATTTTTCTTATAACTGGAACTGGAATAGTACTGCAGGAGTGAATTAGCATCAGTTCTAATCTTGCCTGGGAAAAAAAATCAATCATGCTTTTAGCTTTTTGTATGTTAGACATCAATGAGATTGTTCACACGAATAAAACAAATTTTTAATTTTTACACGACTGAGCCACAGGACAGAGGGCTGGACAAGGTAGTAGTGCTTTAGTGTTTTTAGTGTACAGTTGATCAACTTTCAGGGAAACTGAAATTTTCCTTTTAAGTCAGTCTTGTAGTCTATTCTCTGCTGCCACACAGGATGCCATTGATTCTGTAGTTGTATTACTAAAAGGAGGTTTATGTATTTTTACTTGTAGAATTCAGGAAGGAATGCAGTGGAGAAAAATCAAAGCTTTTTCTGAAAATCCTGGTCTCTACTCGGCTGGGAGTGTCCAGCTGATGTGTCCAGAGTTTGAGCAGGTCTGGTATCACCCTTGTAAAGTTTCTATCCCAAATTTCAGGGAGCTTGTGGATGAAAGCAGAAACTTCATCCTGAGGTGCAAGAAAAGTTCCCTGAGGCTGACTTGAGGGAGAAACCCAAACTGAGTGAAAGGTCTTGGATAGTGTGGAAAACTCAAGGACGTTTGGGAAACTGAGGCAAATACTGAACTGGAACATGAAAGTTCCATCTTCACCCTCAGCATAAGCAAAGTTTTTATTCCAGTTCAAATTTTGAAACACGGCAAAGCATTGCTGTTGTAAAGCAGTCACTGAAGCCCTTTCACAAAAGGTCATGAGTTGTTAGCATGAGGAACAGCATCCAACCAGAAGCTTTTTGCTTGTCGTATCTCGTTACATTTTTCTTAGCATGTTTCTATACAGAAAGGTAGGTGAAAGTTCCCTTCTGTCAAGGGATGTTTGTAGGCAATGGAAAAATTAGATCCTGGGTGACATCTAGGGGATGTGGTGGGTAGGCAACCAAGGCTGATGTGAAAAATTAGGGAAAACACAAATCTGTAGGCACCTGTGTTTACCTCTCTTTGCATCTCTTGTGTTTGTAAGTACTAACATACATAAATAATGATATGTATGAGGAGAACTGAAGGGACAGTTTGGTTTGCTGTCCCGGGAAAGCTGAGGTAGAGGAGTATAGAAAGCAGCAGCATCCTCAATCTGCAACAAAAACAAAAAAGGGAGCTAAACACTACTTTTACTTTCACAAATAGCGAGCTAGAATTCTGGCTCTCTATTTGTCTACAGTTTTGAAATAATACTACAGTAAAGATCTTTATTATATAATAATTACTAAATAAACTTAGCAGTTACACTGAACCTTCAAAGTTTGATGCTTACATTGTTTGCTGTGCAGGTCAAGGGAGGCAATTCTGCCCCTCCAGTCCACTCTCATGAGATTCCCACCTGGAGTATTCCTTCCAGCCCTGGGACCCCCAGCTGAAGGACATGGAATTGCTGGAATGAGTGCAGAGCAGCACAGAGATGATCACAGGGCTGGAGCACCTCGGCTCTGGAGACAGGCAGGGAGAGCTGGAGTGGATGTTCAGCCTGGAGAAGAGAAAGCTCTGGGGAGAACTTAGAGCCCCTTCCAGCGCCTAAAGAGGCTCCAAGAGAGCTGGAGAGGGACCTGGGGCAAGTGCCTGAAGTGACAGGACAAGAGGCAAGGGCTCTAAACTGAAAGAGGTCAGATTTAGATAAGGTGTTAGGAAGAAATTCCACCCTGTGAGGGTGGTGAGGCAGAGCTTGCCCAGAGAAGCTGTGGCTGCCTCACCCCTCTAAGTGTCTGGTGGGGCCACGAGCAACCTGATCTGCTGGAAGGTGTCCCTAGCCATGGCAGAGCATTCAAATGAAATGATCTTTAAGGTCCCTTCCAACAGAAACCATTTTCTGATACGTAGTGACTGTACAGAATGGAATACTAGGGCAGAACAAACGAAATGGGGAATGAGACTGTTCGTGGCTCTCCTGTTATTCCCATGACCAACAAACAGTAAATCCAACCCAAACCTCCTTGTCTCTGTAGTACCCTCCAGTTTACAGTGCACAAGTTCAATTTTTAGAGCTCTCATGAATTGTTCAGTACATGCTGTTAATTATCAGCCAGTGTGAATCACCAAAGTCATAACCTGACTCCTAAATGAGTTTCCCATAAATCTGTTCTATTCATTAGAGGTCAAGTTGATAACGGCTAAGAAGGAATATCAATGCTGCATATCAGTCTATAAGGGTATAATTGTAACTGAAAAAACCCCAATCTTCCACTCTCTGTGCTCTAGATAATTTAAGTCTGCAACTCAAAGCCCTCAAGTGACTTATTTCTTAACAAGATGCTGTGAAAGATGAGAACAAGAAAAAAATACCCTGCAAAATAATTATGGACATTTTCTGAATATCTAGTATATCTGTGGAATAGAGATGGAACAGTCTAAGCATTTGTTTTGAAAATTTTAAAGAGTTATGACCAAACTTTTTCCTAAATACATTATCCATTATAGAGAATAATTATCCATAGGAAATATAGGAGATATTATCCATTATAGGAGATGGTTATGGACAAGGTTCATTATTGGAAGGTGATAACAGGATCAATTAATATCAACATTCAGATACTTTATGAAGATCTACTCTTGCATCTTCATATTTAAAAAATACCCAACTTTTCTTCTTAATTTTAATGGTTGGTTGATTGGGAAAAAAAAGCAGTTAGAGCATTTTAAATTAGAACATTTCTACTGTGTACACTGTAAGGTCACATCAATTTGAGAAAAGCTGCCGAAAAATCAAATTATGAGCTAGAAATGTAATAAAAATGTACTCTGAAAATAAGTCATGTAGCTCATATATACCACATTTTTAGAAAGTTACATTTGTGAGCTTTCAATAAGGAATGGAATGCAGTAGAACTTTTGGGAGCCATTTTAATTTATTATCACTTGCAATTTGTGTTTAACAAAAACATGCAAGTTGTCTTTGGAAGAGCATTGATTCAGGCAGATTTAATGGTCTGGGCATCAAAAATAGCACACCAATAATCAAAAAAGTCTTTTTTGTTAACAGGCAGGTCCTTTTTGGGTACCCAATTGTCATGTCATGTATAGCCCCATACTTCTGAATTTAAAAAACCTGACAAAAATTAAATTGATCAGAAAAAACTTATCCTTTTTTTGGAGTACAATGCTTTAATTCCTGGTTGACTTGCAGATAGGTAAAATCTTGTACCAATGTGACAGTTTTTTGAAAAATCTGGGGACAACTGCTGGCTAAATTCTATATATCTGGGCACATCTACATGGTATTTCTCTGCTGCTATGAAACGGAAACCAAAATGGAAATATGTAGAATTTTCATAACATGTAAATGGTGAAACTTTGAAAGAAGTATTGACAGAGGACTGCAGGATGGGAGGTGAGGCAATGAAACAAAATCAAGGAACTTTGAGATGAAGAAAAATCTGACAGCTGAGGTGTACAAATTATTGATAAGATTATAGTCAGTTTAATGGATCCAATTAAATATAATTGACCTAATTTTATCAGCAAAAATGTTTCTGTTCAATTAGCGTAAAATCAGGACAGCACCTTCATCAAAAGCTCAGTATTAGCACTTTTCTAATAGACAGCATCTACAGAGGGCACAAGTCTTCATCTGTACAAGAGTGTCTCTGTTTGGTTTGTTTTAAGATTTCTTATATCAGGGCTGATTTGGTTTGAGCCACATGAATAAATTGCTAAAGTCTCATTTTACTGACAGGTGTGACAGGAACTGTATGAATTGTTTATTGTATCATGTTCATGTGTCCTACCCTAAAACTCATCAAATTAACTGGAAAGTCATCAGTTGACTTCAAACAGGCTTTTAAATAATGCCCACAGATAAATGTGCACACTTTGTACTGTAGGTCTTCTCAATTTTAAATTTTAATCTTTTAGTGCTGTCATGGAATGAATGTGCAGTTCTGAGATTTCAGAGCCTCTTCACCAGACACTTCTCTTGAAGATTTTAAATTAATTTAATCCTCCAACACGAAAGGATCAGAGGCTCTCCCTCAAATTTGGACTCTGCCATTTGGGAGAAGAGGAATAACTTGTAATTTTTGATTCCATTCCTGAATTTGGTGGGAGATGAATGAGGCATTTTGAGATTCTGCCTCTTCCTCATTAAAGAAGAAAAAAGAGGTTGTGAGAGGTGTATAAATCTCATTTGTTAACTTTAATCAGTTAACTGTGAGTGCTGTTAAGGATTCGATTAAATAATATGTTTTCTTAATCAACATAAAATCTGTTATTATTTAAGGATAACTGCTGTTCACCAATTTTTTTCTCAGTTTTAATTACAAGTTCTTACTCTTGTTGTTTTCCTTAGTAATTCTTCGTCTATACAGAAAATTATAGCAAATTTAACAAGTCCTAATTCAAGGAAATGTTATTTACATGACCAGACCTTGCTCTAAGGTTAATGGCTCTTTGTGCCTGGATTTGATCAAGGCACTTAACCTACCTCCCACCTCCAGAATGTTTAAAACACATCTCTAATAACTTCATGTGCTTCTCTTTACAAAGATGAAACCTTCCTGTGTCTGGAATCCTTTCTTCCTGAGGTTGGTTTTATGACAACATTTCACTCTTCTACCACAATTCACTTCAAATTGTCCTCAGTTTTTGTTGAAGATTGCAGTGACCCAGCTCCCATCTTAGAAAATCCTTTTCAGCTAAATTCTTACACCCTGAGGAAAATGTCTCTGTATTTTGCTTTAGGCATTTTTAGCCATCAATGGCAGGACTTTTACAAAAGATGCTCCAAGGCCATCTTTAACCTCTTTCTCCTTTCACTCTCTGGGTGCTGCACAGCAGCTAAGGGAGTTTTAAATACATGCCAGTATGTGTGGAAAAATAATCCCTGATAAGTAACTGTCTTTATGTATTCAATTTCTGTTCACAAAGGTGGCTTGAAGTATTTTCCATATATTTTAGAGTCAATAATTATTGGTTAATAGTGCATTTTGGAAAATGAGTTGGGAATATTTGACTAGATTGGTTATTTATGTTGCATGTTTTATTTTTATTCCAATTAGAAGTAGGATAACAGCATGAAGTTTTCTCAAAAAAGCAACTCTATACTTATAGTTAGAACGTTTTTTAGCACATCCAAAAATATTCCTTCCATTTCTGTGCACTAAAGTTTTTCTGACAAATGAATACTGGAGCCAGGAACACAAATGAAGTGAATGTTAAAAATCTTACGAGTATTTTACATTATCTCTTCTGATCTACCTCTATAGCAACTTCTGTAACACAAAGCAAACAGCATTTCTCAGAGGAAAAGAAAACGAAGGAATTTGATGCAGACCTGTTGGATGAGTTAGTAAGGGTAGAAATACATGTTTACTGCTAGAGGCTCCCAGTTCTTGCAATAATTGGTGATGTTCCTAAGGGTTTACCTTCAGGAGTCGTTTAATGCCCATAAATCACAGCTTCCTTTCCAGGTAAATATCTGGCTGTCAAGGCTGCAGAGAAAAGCAGGAACCCAAGCACACCCTGAAGTTAAAAAACCTGACTAAACAAACCCTTAGAAACAGGTGAAGTAGAAAGATAAAAGATCAAAAGAAAGTGAATTTCCATAGTTTTAACAACACGGGTTTTTTTGAGGCTCTACTTGTTTTCTGAGCATTGGGTTTATTAATGCTGTTTTTATTTGTATGCTGATGACCAGAGCAGTTTTTAACTCTTAGAAAATGAGCCATCTGCATTCCAATGGGATGCTCTGGATCCCACTTCTAGCAAGGGATCTTGCTTTGGAGGCATTATAGATTGGACACTGAAAAGGATTGAAGGGCTTGGAGCTCTTGGTGTTCACATAAACAAAACTTGACTGACTGCAGTTGTTCTGTGGCCTGTCTTCTTTGCCTAAAATTTATTTTAAGATGCATTTTGTTCAGCAGTAAATATCTCTTGTTATCCTTCAGAGACATTGTTTTCCCCCTTGTCAGCATCTTGCTCTTTACATACTTGAAAAATATCCTTAAACCTCAATCCTTTTAATTCTGTATTTCTGCCTTGCTGTGTTTAAAATGACCGTGACTTACCTGTTCCTGTGGTATTTTTTTACCTTCAAGTCTTCTGTTCTCCCTTCACATTTTCATCATCACTTCCCCAAAGTGCTTGCTCTGGACAAAGACATAGCTTGGGAGCACAAATAACCCTGAAATGTGCTGTACAGGAGTACATTCCTGGACCAAAACAACACAAAGCAGTGGGATAAACATGGGAAAAGAGCTGTTTTCACATAACACTGAGCAGGGAAGAAAGGTTAAAGCAAAGGCTAAAATGAACAATTCTGCCCAATGCGCTTCTTGTCACCTGAATAGAAAGGGTGGAGGTTGAGTGCTGGTGTCCTGTGAGGAGCTGAATCATTCCAGTGGGACTTCAGTGGGCTGGACAAGGGGTCTGATGTAATTAGAAAAATCAGGTGTACTTGTGGGAGCAGAGACCCTTGTTCAGGTCCTCTGAGAGAATTTTTGTGTTTTTAAGGCCAGCTTTGTCGATAATCAGCATCTAACTTGGGAGATCCGTGAGGGAAGTGTGGCACTGCTCTTAAAAGACTTTTCTTTGCTGTCAGGATCCCAAGCTGCTGGTGTTGCCTTTGGCTGTCTGCTCCCTGGGTTTCCCAAACCCAGACCAGGGGTGTAAATTTGACTCTCAGGCTCTGCACTGCTGCTGATTCATTTCCAGGCTTCAGGATCCACTAAATCCCTGCCATGAACTGAGACATGGCAGAGCCAATGTGGAACTTCTCAAACTGGCAACCTGCAAGAGTTCTCATCTGAAAACCACCCAAAAAACATCGTGTCTCAGGGACTCCAGGGCAGAATCTGGGCCTGAGAAGGTGACCAAATCCTGTGTGATGTGGATGAGGCCAGACTGCCCAGAATGTGTCAACTCTGGTCAGTGTGGACATCACCAGGGTTCAGCTGAACAGCATCTTGCTGGAGAAAATGAGACACAGAAATGATTGCTGACAGCATAAAGCACATTGCTTAGCTGTACACTAAAAAAAAAAAAATCAGGGCACAGAGAAGTCTCAGAAGCACCATCTGCTGAATAAATACCCACAATATGTATTTTATAATGTATTTAAATTGAAAGATCAATCTAGATTTACTTTAAGTTGCTTTATCTTATTGTGAAAATAAGAGAAGTCTTTAGAGATGCTTCGCATGCAAATTAATGCTATTTCAAGAGTTCTGGATAGCTGGATCAGCATAGTACATATAGAGGGGAAAAAAAAAATGGGGTTTTACATCTGTACTTGCAGAAATGAGGGTTTGACACCCCGTGATTCACTTCATTAAAGTCAATTATTTCCAGACCTCTCTTCAGAGCAATAAAATGTGGGGAAACATTAAGTAAGGGAAGAAGGAGTGCATTAATGTCAGAAAAGTTGGGAAATTAATGTGACCCTAAATAATAACCCTTTAGGCAGTACTGTTCATACAGTACTGACCAGGGCACTGCCAAGAGCTAAATTTGAATTGCACATTGTGTTACAAAACCAGTGTTCAGCAGTTCAGATGAAGTTAAAGTTCCTTTTTTCCAGAAGTAAATAGAAGCAGAAACCCAAATCAGAGCACACCCACCATCCCCATGGATCACAAGTAAACTGTGGATGGATGTGTGCACATGTAAAACAAATACTTGTTTATGTTCTGGGGGAAAAAAAAAAATCATATCATTTTCCAGTAACATCAGCAGAATCTGTAAGTGCAGTAGTAATTGTTTAACCATTAGGAAATTCCCAAAATGTAGATTAAAAAATGTAATTTTAATAATGGGAATTGAATTGCAGGTTTTGTGTATTTGTTTGTATTTTTTTTAAACCAGCAATTTCAATAAGTGAATAAATTTGTTAGTTAAAATACACTGTGAAATTTATCTTTGTTATCTGCACGATTAAGCGATTCTAACTTATTGCAGAATTATAGCTAAATAATACACCAACAATTTTCTGATAGACACCTTTTTATGCAGTGAGGCAACAGGGAGGTGAATCTTAGCGTATGACAAAGTGCACAGAGAATTCTGGGCTTTATTCTTCTTACATAAACATTCAGACACAAATACAAATGCTTCTTGTAATTCTCAGCTTAGCCAGACTTTGAACCATGTGTGCAGGCTTTGTCACCTGCCGTGGATGTGGGGAGAGCTGGTTTACACTGGGACCATTTGAAGTGTCTGAAGAGCAGCTCTCAAGCTGATGAGATTGTAGCTGGAACAGCAGTATCTGTGCAGTGAAGCCTCTTTAAAAACAGCTCAATAAATAGCTCTTTTCTGTAGCTTATAAAGGAAAAGGGGAAGCTGAGTGTGATTCTGTGATGCTGGCTTAAAGAATGTCATGTGCTGCTGTGACCTGCCTTTCTCTGGGTCTCATTAAATGGCCAAAATACCTAATTTTTTATTTATATAATAGTTTGAGAGCTGAGGTTTGAAATATTTTGGTTGAGAAATGTTACTAGACTACCTCATGGAATTTGAAAATTGTGGTTAAAAAAAAACCTATTGGATTTGTGAAAGGGCAGCAAATCTGATAAAACCTCCTCAGTGTTTCTTCCATCAGACTTAAAAAATTTTCTTATTCAATAATCGACTTCAGGAGCAGGGATGAAAGGATGCAGCTCTGCTCACTTCTCCTCACTCTGCAGAATGAAACACCAAGTTTGTTTGTCTTAATGATAGCAAGGAGCGCCAGATGTTGATTTTCAACACACATTCCACATTTAATTTGTAATTTCATTAGACAGATCAGTTAGCAGCCTTTTCTACTTCCTCTTTAATTCTCCTTCAGTAGCTTTCCAAGAGCTCCTTGTTTCTTTTACTTTTTTGTCACTAAACTGTAGAAGGCTGATGAAACTTTGAAGGAACTGGGTTTGCAATATTGCAAAATACTTGCTTTTCAAGCTACTTCTCTGGAGTGTGACTTGTGAAAAATGTGGGAATGATTTCAGATCCTAAAAGCTTTGTATGAAAGCTGTCTCTGGACATATCTGTTTAATAAGATGGCACCGTGCTAATGAAAAGACACCTCAATATTTTAACCTTTGAGGATGGCAATTGTGAAGCAGCTTTCAGTGCATGGGTGTGTTCTTCCCTACTTCTGGAAAGGATTGTTTTGTTAATCGAGGTTTTTCACTGAAACAATGGTGAGTGACTTTCTGCAGTGAGAAGAAAAAGACACTTCTGAGGTATAGAGATGCTGTAAAAAAGAAATAAAAGCCACCCAAGCAATTTCCCTGCTGATAGAGTTCTGTTAGTGTTTTGCATTATTTAGAACGTACAAGAGCTAAATTGCTGTGAAAGATAATTGATGTCATAACAGGAGAGTTGAAGGCCAAAAGATGGTTGAAATTTTTGACAGGCTTTTTATTTTTACCTTTAAGGTTATAGTGTCTGAGAAGCGAGCAGACATTCTGTCATCCTGCAGCAGGAGTTTGTTCTTCATTTGACTGTGGTAACAGTGAAATCACATTTATAATAACCAATGTACGTGTGTGTGTACTTTAAAGGTATAATAATTGGGGGTGTGACTACAAAGTTGTCAATGGCTTTTACTGTTTTGGAATGTGTTACATTTTAAAGAGACTGGAAAAAAATACAATATAGGTATTTCTCCAGCTGAAATAGGAAAAAACTGCAGAGAGACTTAGTGCAGCAATTCAAAACAGAAACCTAAAATAATACCTTTATTTTTCCCTGTTTGTAACACTGTTGCATGCACAAACCACATATCCTAAGAATTATTATCAGTTTTCTGCCTTCACATATAAACAGCTTTCAGAGTGAATACGAGCCAAGCTTTAGAGAGGCAGTCATCTGTCCAATAAAAATAGGATAAGAAACCTCAAGTCTTTCAGTAGATAATTTCATTGTAGGTTTTAAATACTCTCTAGGAGAAAGGTTCAATGTACAAAAGCTTTGAGCAGCTGAAGGCTTATCTGAAACATTTCTAAAGAGTTGGTAAGAGCAGAGAAAGGGAGTATGAAAATCTTCTGCAATATGCCAAGGAGAATCTTTCACAATGGAGTTTGACAGAACACTGCTGAATTAGGGACTTTATTTTCTATGTTAGGTGCTTTCTATGCATCAGGTTTGCTCCTTCTATCCTGGTTCTAAAGCGTTCTGCTTGGAAAATTTAGTTCAGCCAGTTTTGGCTCAGAAAGAATCTATTGCTTTCACGATTTCCCAAGTTTATACTTAGGGCAGGGGGAAGCATGGAGTTAAGCATTGTTACAGCAAAATGAACCAAATTCCCAAATTTTAGAAGTGAGTGTTCCTTCTCAGATCTTGCTCTGACTAAAGAGAATTCCAGTTTGGTGTGAAGTTGTTTTGCTGTTGCTAAAATTGTCAATATTTTTCTTCTCAAGCTCAGCTGCATGCCAGGGTAGTGGGATGGAGTTTATGTGAGATCAGGGTTGTGGCTTTTAATAACTTGAAAATAATTATCAGCTTTCACCCAAAACCAAACCAATTCCCCAGGGCTCTCTGAGGGCTGGTCTGTTGAACTCTCCCATCCCATTTTGGGTGATATTTGGGAATACCCTGACAGCCCAGTGCCCTCTCCAGCAGCCACTGGCCGGGAACAGTTTTACATCAGCCCTAATGAGTAGCAGATGAAAACCTACAAATACCAGTGACTGTCTCAAGCCATCCAATTCTCACCCCAACTCTGCACATGTTAACATGTTGATAATGACATTTTCTCTGGGTTCAAGTGCTTCATTATCGAGATTAACCTTCATTTTATTCTTCATTCTAATATATATCTTCAATGTTAAATCTTCTTCAGGGATCTCTTATCATTTCCTGAACCCTCAATTTAGCAAATCCTGCTTAATCATGCCCTTTTATTCTATTCATTTCTTTTAAGGGTATCTGTTCTCACCTAGAATTGTCAAGGAAACCATCTTTGGTTCAAACAACATCCCCAGAGCTTGAAAGAGGAGTGTTATTAGATAGAGGAGTGAAATTATATTTTAATTTTCTTCCTAAATTACATTAAATTATGTATGATCTCTCTTTTGCTTAGTGCATCCTTTAAATTAGAAAGTTTAAATGGAAAAGAACTTTGTTTTCCATTACTAATTCCCTGATAATTAAGTATATACTGACTTTGTTTCAAAAACCCTTAAAAGTTTGAAGTAGAGTCCCTGAATCACCAGATCTTGTAACAAAGTGTAAGAATACATCCCATCCTGTATCAACTATTATTTCAGTTATTTTTTTATCTTTAAATGACAGTTCAGTGCTGCTTCACTACTCAATTTGTAGGCAGGACGATGATAGCACTTTTACTTGACAAGAAAATAATAAGTATTTATCTGGGAGGTCCTTGTTGCTTTACTCTATAAAGAAATTTTTCCCTTTTCTGACCCCAAGCTGGAAAACACCATCTGTCCTTTGAATAAAAAATAAAAATATCAAGTTAGAGCCTTTTGAAATCCAGAGAGTAGATCAAATATACTAAACACTGTAAATCTAATTTAAAACTCCAGGTGAGTAGAAATAGAATGTATAGATTATTATAATGTTATCAAGTCTCTTTCAGGCATATCTCATCTTGCTTATTATCAGAGTTACTTAAAATGTGATGCAGGAGGAGCCTCCAGGCAGGTGTCAGCCCTTCCTTTCCCTGAGCTCTGAGTGAGCTTCTGAAGAACAGGGCTCTCACAAATAGATTTTAATGTATAGACAATAGATTTTAATAGACAAATAGATTTTAATGGAATGAACAGGGCAAGGGGACCAAGGGACACAAAGGCTGTGGGGATTAAAGAGATCAAGGTAATTGCAGCAGCTCTGCAAGCTGTCCACAGCACTTGTATTTGTGCTATCCCAGAAAGGGGAAAACTTCCTTCTCTGGGATGGAGTGTAAATCACAACCTTTGGAACAGACCACAGAGGGGGTGTCAAAATGCAAAGCAGGTCCTTGTGTATTTAGGAATTTATTTTCTAATCCACCTCTTCTTCTAATCCAGTCCTGGCTGCCTCCTGGGGTTCATTTCTTCATCTGCTTCACTTCCAAACTACAAACAATTCCCATGCTCTTCCTGGAGCCCTCTCTGGCAAAGCTTTGGGAGCATGAAAATAGTGAATTTTATATTACACAAAGTATAGAAATAGAAGTTTTAGAACTCCCTTGGACCCATCTATTGGTTTGTTTGTGTTTTTTGGTTTTGGGATGGTGGTGCTGCATTGGTTTTTTTTTTTCCTTCTCCCTGCTTAGTGCAAGAGATTAAGAAAGAAGATTTCTCACTCATTTTTCCACTCTTATGGTTTCATTAAATCAAAATGCATTTGGTCTTTAGCAGGCATCAATTCTCCAAATGTTTTGTGGAGAGGAAAAATGCATTTATGTCTTTGTAGCAACATTAAACAAGGCAAGAAAAGTGACAAACATCCCATCAGGCTGTGTAATTATTGCCTATCACTCCTGCAACGTCTTCAGCTCTGCATTTATCTTCTGTACTTCTTTCTCCAGTCCTCCAGCAGAGTGAATAAGATCATCTACACCTACACCTGAAAAGGGAACAGAATTAAATTATAGACACTCTCTTTCAAATTTAATGAGGAGTAACATGGGTGTTCCAGAGATGGAACCTGGATCTTGTTACCTATAAACACGAGAAATATCTTAAGCTGAAGACAAGACTATTTTTCACATCCTGAGCCCAGCTACAGCCCACTTGGATGAATCACAGAACTACTTAACAACATCGAGAAATGACAGGAGTGACAAGTAATTGTAGCAGTTTATTTCATTTTCCTTTGCTGATAATGCAGTAGCTGAGGACTCCATGAAACTACTGTAGCTGTCCGGGAAGGAAAAATAAAGTGTGAGCAGGGGGTTAGTGGAGGAAGACAAGGCAGTTACATTCTACCATTTACTTTCTTTCCTTTTCTGGTGAGATATCTTGATCCTAAAATAATATTTCTTGTTCCATTGGCTTTATAGTGCCTGTCCTGTTGGATGAGTGGAGGGGAAAGAGGTGAAATTCAAACTATCAAACAAAAAAAGAATGCTCCAATATCCAGACATTTTTAATATTAACCCTGGCAGGATTACAAATGAAACTGCTGCTGCACAGGCATTGTGAACTGCCTTAATTCAAAACCAAAAATTTCCTAATCACAAACAGAATTTAAAGATTTGCTTTAAAATTATTTTAACATTTTAATAGCACGGTATGTACTAAAATCCTGATATGGTGTTAATTTCAAATTGATTCTTCTGGTCTTGACTAACCTCTAGCTGCATGAGGTTTGCACAAAAGACTTAGAAGTTCATTTTCTGGTTTAAAATGCACAGAGAAGGGAGAGGAGAAACATTTTTCTCCCCTCTCCAGCCTCTGTACATATTTCTGTTTCTCAGAAATAGTACTTTAAAATATATATTAGTAAAGAGTGGTGCAGATATTGGCATCGTTGTGTCACAGTTGTGTGCTCCAAAGCTCTCCCACTTTTTGTGTGTTTATGGGAAGAGTTCAGTGTTTTATATCTGCCCCTCAGCTTCTCCAGTGCTCAGGTTAACCTATTAAATAGTCTTCTAAATATAACAAATATTTGATATATCACTATCTCCCCTTGGTCTTCCTTATATCAGATATTCTCAAAAGCAATATCTCATCCTTTCAGATCACAATTCTCCCTTTGTACCTCCATTTCCTTTATCACTGCTAACTTTAGGATCTTTTGTATCTCCTACTTGAGGTTTTATTTTTTCTATATTTATCAGATTCCCTTGTTCTCCCGAGAAGGTTTAGGTGGTTTTCCATTTTCATTTATTGTTTAGTGGGTTTACTTCAGGTTTTTGTGCTGCCTTAATGTTAAAGGTAACAATTAATGCAAATAACAGAAGATTTCCTGTGCCAATATCAATCCATGGTATTGGTAAACATTGGCATTTCTGTGTTAACCTATAGCTTAAACCTCAGAAAATGGATTCTTTGTTTTGCTTTAGTGTTGCCTTCTAGAATTTGCTGTGCACTTTTTCACAAACTTTAAGTTTTACAAGTCAAGGATATTTCTCCAAAATTCTTAGGAATGAGGAGTTTACTGTGATTTTCATGGTGGGTGTTGATGTGGGTGTTGAGATTTTAAAAATAAAATAAGGAGAGCGTTAGAAACTTTTGTGTAACGAATGTAACATCCATTGTTCAAGGGCACGATGTGTGCCTGGGTATTTTTCTTTATTGGGATATTTTTCTTTACAGAAAACTCTCTCTGAGCCGGTGGGTGGAGGTCAGAACAACATCTGCTCTACCCAAGGAGTACAATCTTTGCTGTTGCTGGGGGAATCAATTGAGCCTGTAATAAGGAGAGCTGCAGTATAGACAAGATGCACAGAAGTTATTGATCAGAGCCTAAGCAAACCTGGCCATGGAGCTGGTGCTGAGGCTGGCTGTGCCTTGGGCAATTTACTGCCCATGGAACAGGAATTAGCAGCAGCTTTCCTGCCCTGTTCAGGGATAAAAACATCCCACGCTGCAAAGCCTTCAGGTAACAAATGATGTTATTTGTCTCAGTTTAGCCAGGATCCTAATAGTTGTAATTATGGAGGTGTAAGGGAAGGCACATAAGTTATCAAAATATCCATATATATATAAAGTTTTCTGGTGCAGAAGAATTGGCAAATAGAAAATTCAAGTTTCCAAAGGTTTGTTAGAAATGTAATTTTTTGAAGGATACTTGTGAACTGGTGAAATTAGGAAGCCAGTGTTAACTAGCAAACACTTCAAACTTGGCTAGTTCTGCTAGAACTGTCTGGATCTTGAAAGAGAATTCCTAGTGTGACTTTTAGGAATATTAAAATATCAAAAGCTTCAAATGAATACTGATTATTTATCAGGGACATTGCTTTTGACATCAGTCCTTTAAAATATCTTCAAACAGTGTGTTGTGCTGCTGGCATATTTGAAATACAATTTTCATGGCTGCTGGTGGTTGGGATTTTTGGTTGTGTTTCTATTTTGCTGGGGTTTGTGCCCTTTTTGGGTCTTTTTTTGTTTTTTTTTTCCTGCCTTGCACCCTAAAGAAGAACTTGTCCATGTTAAGGGACATGGGTTGTGGGAGCAGCCCTGGGGTTGTGTGTGCTCTGCAAGGCAGCACAGATTAAACTTTGCTTGTCACTGTCAGGGTGAGAGAGTTTTGTAACTCACTGAGAGGAAAACACCAACTCCCACATCAGGCACTGGGTGCTCTTCCTCTTCCTGCTGCCAGAATGGCAAAGCACAATAAACTGTAAAGATGAATTTATGGGAAATCAATTTTGAAGCTGTTGTTCTGGGCAAGCAGTGTCTAATTCAAACCTGCTTGATTAGTAGCAATTTTGCTTTCATTTTAAAACCCTGTGACTATAGGTGGAAATGGGAGAAGGTAAATCCAACATTGGTCCCTGTTTGTGTTATCCTCTAGAGAGAATCGAAAGCAGCTGATGGAAGCTGTGCACAGCACACCAAACTCCAGAATGATTTTTTTTAACCTTATAATTTTCTTTGAGGTGGTAATAGGTTCCTGTTACTTAAAATTAAAAGATTGTACTGCTAAATGCATGTAATTCACACTAAAGCCAAAAGAAATATAACTGTAAAATGCATTCTCCTTAATTACTACAATAAATGTTGTGTGTTTTGCTGTTAATGTATTTGTGCATTTGAAATTGTCCAATGCTGTTCCTCTTCTGAATACACACTCGTGGGAACCTGGTTCTCAGAATTGTTTGCTCTCCATCATGCCAAAATTTTTTGCAAAAAAAGGAAGCAAGCCTTGCTTCATTTATATACCAAACCTAGAATACTGAAAAGTGATTTAATTAGTCCATTTTAAAGGCTGTTACTTACAGAATGATTTTTTTTTTTTTTTAATTCTCTGTCTCAGTGCTTAATTTGGCTGAAGGGTTTTGAATGAAATTTGAAAACAGTATCAGATAATGCATTGGAATTCAAGGAAAAATATGCCCAAAGTGTCTAATGTACATCGTATATTTAATTTTGGATGGTTGCTGAGCCTCTTTAGGGACTGACCTTTCCTGATTCCATGAAAAAGTGTCCACTTATCCAAAAAAAGTCAGGAGACAAAGTGGGAGAGGATCTAGTGCCTGTCTCTGGTCCGGTGTAGGTGACTCAGACCAGGTGTCTCACAAAGTAAACTCTCTCAAACACCATCACCCCTGTGTGTTTCAGGGCTCTGTGTGCACAAGAGTGTTAATACAGCAGTTGCAAACTAAATATCTGAGGGCACCAGAACATAACCAGATGTGACTTGCACTTTACAGCTACACATAAGCAGAAAAACAAAAATTTAAGCTATAGTATATAATCAAGTTGTCAGACCGTTCCCTTCTACCGCATAATTTTAGGATATGATGCAAATGAGCTTTTAAAATCGATTTGGGTTTGTCAACACTGTTAATGAAAATGTTAATGCCTTGTTAGCTGTCGACTAATGATAGTGGAGGTTCTCATTCCTCACTTAATGGTGGCACCAAATGTAAGAAATCCTGATTTATGGGCTGCAAATGGAATCTCAGAGCGAGCTTTGCTGCTCCGAGCGCTCCCCCCCTGCCTGTGCGTGCTGCACGAGGTGGGATATTGATGAATGGGTTTATGACTCATTTGGGGAGATCTATGAAGGCACTTACTTCATAAGGTGCCATTTTATCCCAGTTGTGTTCGACCCACTGCAGCTGACTCATTGATTGGAGTCAGTCAGGGGAAGCAAAAGGCACAGGCTTAGGGAATGCTGCTGGGGAAAGTGCTGATATTTGTATCTTTTTTTTATTTTTTTCCAAAGACTCAACTTTTGACAATGTTCCAATGATTGCTTTATGGATGCCTAATTATTCTGTCATTAGATGAGGTTTTGTAATTCTGTTCGGAGTGGCAAAGTCAGAGTTTCATATTAGCAGATGCTGTTTTTCCTTTTTGCTGTTTTTTTTTCCCTCCTTCTTTGGCAGTGTTTTTTGGATTTTTGATTGAAGAAATTGAGCTTTGAGTCTATACACATTCATGCATCATTTAGTTTGCAGACCTCTGCTCAATTACAATGCAAAGCAGAGATGTAGAGAGATCTGTATGAGAACTCTTTTCCTGAAGAAATAATACAGCTTTAAATGCTGGTTTGTGGATGTGGTTTAGCATTATTGGCATGATGAGCAATTAATATTAAGTGCTCTGTTTGCTTTCAGAACTCTACTTCATGAAAAAAAAATCTAAATTTAATGCTGAAAATTTTTTCGTTTTAATATAGCCAAAAATTATTTTGGTCAGTGCTTGTTTCATGCTGTCAGTGGTAGGGATTTATTACTCTGTATTTATAGTTAAAACCTCTTCTCAGCTCTAAGTAGCTTCTGAGCCTAATTTTGCCTTTGATTTGAAAGAAGAAAGGTGTGTGTGGTTTGTTTAATTGTTTTCTTTGTGGTTTGGGTTGAATTCCTAGGTTTGACAAGAGAAACTTTCAGTCAATAAATGAATTAAGATTTGCTTTCCACTGGAATCTTTATTCAAAAATAAAACTGGTCATATTTATGTTTCCCAGAAATAGTACTTTAAAATATATATTAGTAAAGAGCTGAATTCTGTTCTTCTTCACTTGTCCTTCTAAACCCGTGATGTACTGGAGCACTGAAAAACCAAGCAAAGAACATTGCTGTTCATAGTGAATTGATACTGAAAACATTTGATAAAAGAACTGATTTGTCCTTTTCCCTGCTGGGTTTAGATTTCAGTTGACAAAAAGCTGTGCAGAAGTAGCTGGTCATATATCAAAGAGTTTAGATCTAATAGGTCTTTGAACAGATAGTGTAAACATCTGCGAATAGAGGTTGAAAGCAGAGATGCTCCTTTATAACAAGAGATGCCTTTTTAATCCTGGTCAGTGCTGTAAAACTGCTGTCAATAAGCAGAAACTTACTGCAGCTGGTGACTTTATTAAACAGCAGATTTGAAGCCCATTTTTCATTGTATTACTATGCTAAATGCTCTTGAAGTACACCCCAAAATAGACTCAGACTCCTAAATGGACATTGGAAAAGTCCTGAATTTTTGGTTAAACTCTGTTTCTACAGTCAATTGTGCTAATGTAAGACATTCCTCCATACAGGGGCTCTTTGTTTGTTTGTTTTTCCTGTTACCAGTTGGGAAGGAGTTTGCAATCAGCAAAAGTTCCAAAATTTAGTAAAAGAATGGACTTCTTACTCTTTGTAACATTGTGCTAAATTATAAACTTACTTTGCCTAAGTATTAGGGTTTCTTATGAATATTTTTTATTGTGTTGCAGGCTTATTTCCTGGGTAATTTTCGCTACTGTGACTAAGAGAAGTACTTCTGTATAACAAATCCAGTTTGTAGCTGGTGGGACTCGAGGTTGCTTTTATTCAGGATAATTGATTAACCTTTGGTTACCTTGATTCTTGAGAAAATCAGGGCAAATCTCCCTGTGCCTATCTTAGCCTGTTTTACTCAAGTTAGGCTGAAGTCTTCAGACTGAAGGGAAAATGGTTTTGGTTTAGTTTTTCTTTTTATTTTTGAAGAGGAAATGTTAGGGCTCCTTGATGCTTAGAGAAGAGTTTTACTGAGCTTGAGCTCCTAAAGAGAGGACAAATTAATTCATAAGGAAATCTAAAAGCATCAGATTAATATAATAGCAAATTGCAGTTCTCAGAGGGAGAAGCACATGTATTTACTGATTTCTAGCAATGCCTCAAATATGTTCTCTGTGCTTTTGTTTATTATGAAATCATTTTTCTCAGTACTATGACCTAATCTTTCATTATTCTCTTAAAGAATTCAATTTAATCTCACTGTAGCTTTAATATAATATTTTGATTAGGAACACAAACGCTTTGTTAAACTGGATGCTTTTGCCATTTCCTCCAATTGCAGCAGCAAACTGTTCTTGCTCATTGGATGAAACTTCTTTAAAAGAAGTGCTAAAGGTAACCTAAGGTCTCTAGTTTGTCTGAGGGTATATCTTCTGCACAAATGTGCCCTGATTTATATGTTAGAATATAATGTTTGCTTGAAGAAGGTTCAGATGTATCTAAAATGTGATTCTGGATAAAGCCATTTTTGGGTTTTTTTTTCAAGCAGACGAAATATATTTTAAACTAATCCCACGTTTAGAAAACCTTACCACAGTCTGATGGCTCAAGTAGCCAGAACCAGTTTTATAAACCATCCCAGCACAAGCTCTGTGTCTGCCCTGAGGTGTTACAGGGGACAGCAAGAGCTCGAAAAGTCCTCCTGGGAGTCCTCTCAGGGTTGCTGCAGGGAGGAGGGAGCTGTGGAAGGGGTGATGCTCTGCTGGCAGTGAGGGGAAGGGGCAGTGGGAAGCAGCCTTGAGGGATGGCTGGGGATCTCTGCAAGGTTATCTGGACCTCTCCTGCAGCCATTCCCAGCTATTTTAGAGCTGCCCTGCTGTCTCCTGTTTTTGCTAACAGTGGCTTTCTGTCTCATCTGTGTTTTGGCTCCTCACACCTTCGCTCCTGTTTGTCTGTTACCCTGTCGTGAGCCTGGGAGAGATGAAAAGAGAGGGAGGCAGAGGAAATTTGCTTTAGATCGTGCAACGTCCCTTGTTTGAGAGCCACAGTTTGAGCATGAAAATAATCTCAAGAGAGGGCAGCTGAGCCGTTTGAAAAAGAACCTAATTTTGATGCAATCCAAGTGATAAGTGTGCTACTCAGGAACAGCAAAGCACCAGGTGTCTGACAGCCTTCCTGCTGAATCAGGGAATGCATCAGGGGCTAAGGAAGTCAAAGACTTAACAAATGAGTTCTGTTGCCTTAGGAGAGATGTGTTGGTGAAAAAAACAAACAAACAAGGAATTAAGGCAGGCAGATGTAAACATAAATACTTTTCTGTTACTTTGCAGAGAACCCTTTTACAGCCCTGTATTTCTAAACATCCTTATTTGTTATTATGTAGAGGAGCTGAAACCAAGGATTCTCACACTATAGATTCTTGTAGAACAAAACCTTTCAGTTCATCAGCTTATCAAGGCAAGCTGGAGATTGCTTGAATACACACATTTCTCTTAAATGCTAGTAAAATATATGTTGCATATAGGCAGCAAGGAATCTGGGGCTGTGCCTGGTCCAGCAGAGTGTACAAAATCAACTTTTGTAAGGCCACCGTGGGATGTTTCCCCTGTTTAGGGAAGAATCTGTAATTGTGTTTTCCATCTGCTTTGCCTCTCTTTTGCCTTTTACCTTGTGCATTAAAAAAATACACATGTACACAGCTAATGTTTTGATAATAGGCTTTTATTAAATCAAAGACATTCAGCTGATATCTCTTAAAAGCAGCATATTTGAAGCTGCCTGTGTTGGGTATCATCAGATTTAAAATGTATGGCAAGTAAATAAGAACATAAAATTGATGAACCAGAAAATAAAAAGGGTTCACATGCTTTATTTTGTTAGTCAGCACGGCAGTAAAATACCAAGGGATGTTGAGATGTTGTCTCCTGATATGAAGCTAAAAACGCATCATTCATAACAATATCACAGCAAGGCAGGGAGAAGGTTTGTCCTGTGCTCTGTGTTCGTGTTTGCTGCTGACTTGACAGCACACAATTATTTCAGTTTGGCTGGGGAGTAATATTAAGATCCCTTCCTTTCTTCAGAGGTTTGGGCACTTAAAAAATCTTTTCTTAGTATGTACCACGTGCTAAAATATACCCTGAAAAAATATACCTGAAGTGCTGTGGCTCACCACGTCTGACACATTGAATGTGTAGCTTTGGATGCAAAGGTCTGATGAGGTGACACAGTACAAATCACAACCAATGTTTTGGGAAGAAAGGCTTTCAGATGTTGTTTTCCTGGGCTTATGGGTTTTATTTCCAAATCCTGACTTCCCCTGTGGTTGGTTTTAGGGAGTATGTTGGAACTGTAAAGGTGTCACTAAGCTTTAATTGGCAGTTTAGACAAGTCATCCATGACAAATAAGTAAATAGCATAAACACTTACATGCATTGTGCAGTTTTCACCCCTGAAATTCTACCTTCACAAGCACATTATTTTCTCTGAGCACTACAGAGAGACATCTTTTGGTTCTGCTGCTTAAGGTGAAATTTAAGCCTGGCAAGATTGAACTCCTAGCCACTTAAACCAGTGAAATCACAGTGCCAATAAATTAACCGTGGTGCTGAATTCACAGAATTCTGCCTCTCTGTCCTTTTCCTCTGAGCTCAAGGACAGCAGAGGGAGACCAGACAGCATCAGATGTCAGGGAAGCACCTTTGGAGTGTCCATGGATATATGGGGTGCTGTTAGTGTGGGAATGTTCTGCAGTTGGGGTGATGGATAGAAGGCTGAATATGATCCACCTGCCATCAGAGCTGGACAAAATTACTTGAAGTTTTTTTTCCTGCCATGATGTATAGTTTATAGGAAAAAAAAAGCAAGATATATTTGAATGTTTATAAGTGGGTGTTATGAATGCTCCTGGCCTTAAACACTGGCAAGTTATTGCTGTGTGCAAACATCCTTTACTGGAGGCAATGTTTGCTTCAAAATAAAGCCTCCCACTCTGTCTTGTGAGCAGTCCAAGACTGTCTTCTGCAGTGAGAGTGGTGATCTGAGGAATCTATGTATAGCCACAAGCTTGGTGGTGCTTGGAATCGTTGGTATTAAAAAGGCTGTAGATACAAACCCTGTATTATTTTGACTGGAGTATCTGAGTGATGCTTTCCTGATTTAATAAACAATTCAATTGGGACAATCCATATCCTTGAGGAGTCCAGTAAATATTAAATTTTTGACAGGCTTTGCTATTCTACTTAAAAGGACATGCCTTTTTAAAAAACTTAAAATAAAACAAAAGAAAAGGAAAAAAAGGGTTTTTTTTTTACTTCCTTCTCTCATGTTTCCAGTCACCTGCTTTTCATTTATATCTCTTATTTAGGAAAAGTTTTTAGATTTTGCTTAAATGCTTTCTGCTACCATGCTCCTCTCTGAGAGAACACCTTTCATCTTTGAAAAAACTGGAAGAGCAGCACCAACTGGGACTGGTTGTTTCCTTCAAATAATCCTTAATGGGAACTTAAATCACTAGGTGGATAAGTGCAGAAATTATGGCAATTTTCCCAATTGCAGGAATAGCTTTAGATTTGCCCCTAAGTTTGTTCTGGCATAATTCCTAATTTGTTTTTCTAGATGGTCAGTCATACCCTTGATTACTTTTTCTGCATGTGCCAACTCCATCCCTGCTGCTGGTATCTCTATTTATTTACCTATTTAAAGGTTCAGTTGCTTTAAGCCTGTTTCTCTTAGGATGTGATACTCATTTTTCAAAGGTAGTTGTGATTAGAGAGAGCAGCAGAGCCTGGTACAGAGCTCGTGGAGTCCATGGGAAGGTGAATGCTTTGCTCAAGCTATAGATCTGTTATGATTCTCCTGATCTTCCTGGTTAGACTAATGTTAATCTCCTAGGAAGGCTTATAAGGTTATTTTTCATGTTTGATTTTCCTTCTGCTGCCTTCTTTAAAAGGAGAGGAAAAAAAAATTACCCCCAAATTATTTTATCTACTTTATTCCAACTTTAACAATTTTATACAGTGGAACTCCAGAGCATCTCAAGCTGCTCATATTTGAAATGAAAACCCCTGCAATTTGTAAACTGTCAAACTTAATACAACATCTTAGTGTTAATAGGATTTTATTGACTTCTACCATCGGCAGAGGAAGAGGTTGATAAAGTGCCACAAAGGAAATGAAGATACAATACTCATTTTACTTGCATCTCCAGAGCTGTGTAAATTTGATTGCTGAATTTATGGTAATCCAGCTCATTGGCCATTGCTCTTCTGGGGAAGTGGGGACACGAGAGGATTTCTGGAAATGAGAGTGACTTTACAGAGCTGCAAAATCAGACTTTGTGGAGATTTTGTGAGAACAGATTAAAGTCCAGGGGTCTGGTTGCTGTGAGAGAACACAAGGCTGCACTGTTTTATTTATTTCATATGTTTTTGCTGATATTCTGCCTGCTTTCCTTTTCTCTGCTCCCACGGGCAGCTTCATTTGCACAGCTCTTTTTGAGTGTTGTTGATAGAATTAGTGCAGCAGAATGAACAAGACTAAGAATATTAAGAAAGTCAAGCAAAGTGACAATGAGAACCTTGTGACACTTGCAAATTAAGCTGCTTTTTTCCCCCCTGTGTTCACTGAAGGCACAGCCAAATATTCACAGGGTTTAAAATGTGTGGGGAGCGAGGAGAGGTTGCAAGTTAAATATGACAACAAGCCCTTGGAGAGTAGAAAAATACCCCATGAAAAAAACCTCTTTTCACTATGGTTAGTGAAAAGTACTAACCATAACACCAGAAACAAAACCATGGTCCTTTGCCTTTTTAAAGAGGAATTGTGTTTGAAGTGACTTACAGCTTTTTGATGTTTTAACCATTTTGTAAATGTGGAACTGAAATAGCTTGGTTTTTTAATAGTAAATTTTACTTAGCTAAAAGTAATAGCAAAAAGTTCACTACATTTCATCATTATTTTGTTTGTTTTCTAGAGTATTTAAATGTCAAAGATTTTTGACTGATAAAGCCAGAAGTATTTCAGGTTACAGGCAATCTTTACTAATGAAATATCAGTATACACTGATATGAGTATATAATCTCTGCTGATAACAATAGCATTTAAATATCCATTTTTTTGATACCAAGACACAAGGTTTTGTTTTCTGACTCCTTTAATTTTGTCACTACTTCTTTCAAATCACCAGCTCTTATAATTTAATTCAAATAAAGAACCATAAACTTTCTTTTAAAATAAAAAAACTCTCGAAGTTTCTGAAGGAACTGTTCCCTTTAAAGCTTCTTGGAGAGGTTTACAGGGGGTCTCAATTGCAAGAGGGGTTGCTCGCATTTGTTTTTTTGCTTCTGCACATTTATTTCCTCCTGTATGAGCATCTTGGAATCTCACATATTGATTCCAGCTCTCAGATTGCACTCAGGTATTGCAGCATGACCCTGCCAGTATGGGAATATCCTGATGTGCTTTTACAAACATTTACTCTTCCCCCTGGTGTGATCCAAGAGCTGTGCTGGATTTCCTGTACCACTTCTGGTTTGTGGGATAAATTCATTTAACAAGGATCAGAAATTTAAAAAAGAAAGAGGCAGCAGATAAGGCACTTTGCTAACCTGACTTTCCCCAGTTGTTATAATTTCCTATAATTATTAAATTTCCACAAGTGATCTCCAGTCCTACTGAAGGAAAACATATGTTACATAATTCATTGAGCCCCAAAGGCTTTTTACATATATTATCGTTTGTGTGTGGGGGGAAAAAATCTGTTTAACACTCAGGGCAAATGATTTCAGTATAATTAAGGAAATGAATTGTGGCAGCTAAATTGCAAAAATTGAATAACTAAATCACAATGATCTCTTCTTTCTTCTTTCTTTTTAATTTTCCCCCCTCTTGCTTCAGCACAAATTGCAAATGGCCCAGGCACAAACTCCACTGCCTGACTGTTCTTTTTTTCAGTCCATCACTGAAATTTTGCATTTTATGACAGTTTTACCACTTGAACTAAAATTACTGTGTGTAAATATTGGTACAACTTCCCCCGTGAGCTCTTCCAGAGCAGGTGAAAACTTCTAAGAGGTATAATGGCAAGAAGAATTCTCAGATCTGCTCAAACAAAATATTTCTTCAGAGCCCTAAGGTGGGGAAGTGAGTCAAGCACCTAAACACAAACACATTTTCATCTCAATGCATTAAATATAGGAGGATTCTGGAGGATGAAGCCCAAGATTCTCCATTATTCAAGCCATGCAGGTCTCCACAAGGAGCTGTGCATGAGGAATTCAGTGTGTCACAATCTTCTGAGCGTTCAAGCTCCCAAGAAAAATCCAGGTAATTATTTACACAGAAAGGAATTATGGTTTTGAGAACACTAATACAGCTGAACAAAATGAATTAGGAAAACAATTAATTTATGCTGAATAGAGGCTTTTTGGCTGGAGGGAAATTTCATCCAGCAGCTATGTCACACTAAAGCTAATAAATGGCAGATCACTACTTTTTTAACACTGAGACATTGCCTGGCAGTGTTTTAATTCAAAGGAACATGTAGCAATCAATAAAGGGAGCACTTTTATCTTCATTGATTCCTTCTTGACAAACATCAGTTTTATCTCTCCACCTAATGTTTGCAGCTTGATAAAAATGGAATGGAATTATTTATGCAATGTGAAGGACTGTTAGACTTGGATTTATTGATAGCCACGATCAGGTTTTTGTTTACCTCTTTACAAATGGAGGCCACTGTCACAGAGTCTCCTGTATTTGCTGCACTCTGACACAGACAAAGCATCAACATCATCAAATATCATCATTTTCTGTCAGCATTTATATGGAATATGGAAGTGTGAACGTTTGGGACATAATGGATGACAGGCTGCACTTAAGAAATTCTCTTGAACAATAATGGAGTAGCAACTCTCCTAACAGGAATCAATAAGTTGCTTGCTGTGTATGAGTATGAATTAAATGTATTCAGAGAGAGGAGCCTTGCTCAGCTTGCTCAAATTTCAGTGACCTGGTTAATAAGGTGTTTGAGGTGTATTTGAGTATTATGATAAAGTAGAGGGATTAATGGATTGCTTTTGAGAATCCTTTTCCCATTCATGCAAATTTGGTTTTTTTTAAGTTGATGCAGAAAATGTGCAGAGGAAATTCAGGACCGTGGGTTCAAAAAATGTTTCTTGGTCGGCAGCTGAGCATGTAAAATGAAAAAGAATGTGTTTTGTGCCTTGCACGTGACTTCTCTTTTTAACTGTCTGATTTTTAACATTGTATTTTCTTGTATTATTAATGGTGAAGCAGTGTAAACACTGTGGTCTCTTAGGGAAGTTCAGCAGTGGTGTTACAGAACTCAGTACAGCACAATCTCAATACTGGCTACATCTGATTTATTTTTTGTGGTTTCAAAATGCCTTCTGTGGCTCATTCAAAAGTTTCTCTGCTTTCATCTCAGGAAATTAGTCCACTTTAATCAGACAAAATCGTGTATTTCATGAACAACAGGGTATTACTCAGCAGATGGGCCTTTCATTCCTTTAATTCAGAAGCAAAAATGCCTAATGAGATGTGGTTTAAGATTTTCACATAACCTAGTTACAATCTATTTTCACATATTTTATCCACCTGGAGTGTTCTTTTACTCTGGCTGCCCCTATTTGCCCCTTCTTTGCTGGAGCAGTTGATCCCTGGAAAAAACAGCACTTTCTACAATAATGCCTATAATTGGACTGTAATATTGCTATAATTATTCTGGGATATGATTTTGGATTAAACTTTATAGAACAAAGTTTTTGCTGGAGCCTGAGTTTCAGCACTTTTCATTTTAAAATGAAGCAACAAACCACAAAGGAAAGAGAACAATGCAGATCAAGCCAAGGCATAAGTTTCTATTTCAGTCCTTTCTATGCAATAGCAAAAAAGCTATTTTTTATCTCATTATGTCAGGAATAAACACGTCATCTTCAGGAAAGGAAAGAGTGAGATGTAAGCCTGGGAAAGTGAAGGCTGTAAGCAAATGATTAAAGGTTAAGCTCATGCTCTGAAGTTGTGCAGACAGTTCACCCCTGGAGCTGGTTTGACAGATTTTAGGTCGGCCAAGAGCTTTTCATCAGAGAAGTTGATTCTTTTTCACTAAAAGAAAACGAGTTCTTGTTTCTCTCAGCTTCCTGGAGTTTGGTGGTTTGATAAGATCTTCTGGCATGGCCTGAAATAACCTGTGATGGATTCTAATTATCACCATCCTGGGGTGTCATGATCACTTCAGTTTTCAGTGACATCATCTCAGGTGATCAGGAATGCTTTTTCTATACTGAAATTCCTTTAAAAGCTTCCCCCCACCCCACTGCAATGCACTTCAAGAAACAAATTTTCTTGTTTTGAACTCTGAAGCATTAAGAGAAGTGCAGAAATGTATCCTAACCTCTTAAACCAAGATCTGAATAGATAACCTGATTTATAGATTTGAAAGCTCTGGAATATCTCAAGTCCATACCTCAGGTTCATGTGTAATTGCCCTGGAATGCCTAGCTGTTTGTTTGGGGGTTTTTTTGTTCTTTTTGTTTAACGTAAGAAATCCTGGTGAAGTCAGACTCTTGAAATGTGAGATTTGTTATTGGGGAGTGAGGGCCATGAGCTCTGTGAAACAATGACCTGTGCCAGGAAGGGACTGCTGCAGTCCCTGTTAGTTGAGTTGGGGTGAACTCTATTATCATGGACATTTGTCTTCACTTGGAGAGCATCTGAGAGGGAGGGCTGTGAGATTTTTGTGTCAGACATGAAGCCTACAGCGAGTATCTGCCAAGTTACTCAAGTGCACATGTATCCAGTGTCTCCCACTTATGTCACTTTTATGCAGAAAAGACAAGAAATTTAGTAATTCCCAAGTTATGTTACATTTGCTCTAGTGTTTCAATTGTTTCATTTCTCTGAGCAAGTCTTTTAAAACAGAGTGTGCATATATCTGTGTGTATATGTGCATACATTGACTTTTCTCCTTTTATATAAACAATATATTGCTTGAAAATTGAAAAATAGAGTGAATCAATGTTTGGAACACACAGCTTGAATCTGAAATAATCTATGGGTGGCTGCAATGTTTCCATCTGTAGCTGCTTGTCTGAGAGGAAGCAGTTCTGTGTGAAATCAGCACCCAGAAAAAAGATTTTGAAAGTGCTGCAATGAGCATCAAATTGCCTGCTTATGTCTCTACCCTGTTCAGGTGATCCTGTAGCTTCACAGTTAAATAAGCAGCTCAGAAAATTTTACTACAAATAATAATAATTCTCATGTGAAGGTACTTAGTGATTCATAAGGTGAAATGAGTTTTCATTCTTGTATTGGCCTAGAGCAATTCTTAGGGCAATGCTTTAACTCTGGGCCCTGAGGTCTTCAGCAGGACCTGTGCTTTGGCCTTTGGGTTGTTTGGTTTCTGGCTATTGGATATAAAGCTGGTAGCAGAGGAACTGAAAACCTTGTTAGAATTAACCTCCTTCCCTTGGAAATCTGCAGTTTTACCAAGCTCACAGCATTTGCTTCTCTGCTTTCAAGCAGCAAAGCTGCTCAAGTAGTTTGAGGGAATTAGTTCAAGGTGAGCTACCAAAGCTTTGAGGGCTTGCTTATTACACAGAACACATCCTAACAAATTTGGTCTAGATATGTCAAGTAATGAGAAGAAAATACTCCTAAAAAAAGGGCATTTTCTTGTGTTTGATGATTTGGATTTTCCTCCCTCCCTCCCTCCCTTTTCCCCTGTTTCATAAAACCAGAATTCACCATTTACGTGTAACCCAAACTCATCATGGTCTCCCCTCACCCCCAAAACAACACTTGTGAATGTTTTAAATGAATAACCTTTTCCCCATTACAGTTATTCTGGTGGAAGTTTAAAGCTGAACTTTGTACTAAAATGGTAGTTTTGTTGAATCAATAAGCTTCTATCCATTTTTCATCTCTGGTTCTAGAGGAAGCTTGTTTGCACTGTTTGGTTTACTTTGAATGTTAAATATCAAATCAGCTTGACATACAAGCTAAAACTTGGGCAACACCTCCGTGTTTCTCAAAATGAGTTTTAAATTGTTTTCTTTAAACTGAGATTAAATATGCATTGGTTTAGGTTCATTGTTCTTTATCCTAGCTATTTTTTTTTCCTGCCCCAACTCTGAGAAAATGGATTAGAAAATTTACAAAACAAATCACAAAGTTTCAAAAAGACTCATGATTTGCATCTTGGGCCCTGTTCCATAAAGCATAAGTTGGTTTGTACATATGCACACACATACATAAACATGTCACTTGATGACTGTGTTTGATTAAAAATACTGACAGAATATTCCTCAAACTTTTAATTGTTATTTTTCATAGACTATTCCTTGCTTTGAGTGTTTTTCTGTGGCTTTAAGTATCATTTGCACATAACACCATAAACCCCAGCATAACATACAGGACACAGTGTCTCCCAACAGCAATGCCTAGAAAAATGTTTATAATGTTTTAAAAGCAGGGGAAGCATTTCTTTTCTATTAATGTAAGATGCATCTAACAGTTCTTCTGATATTCAGAAATATGGATTAAACAAAAGGAATTTTATGGTAATAGAAGCAAACACTGAGGTGCTTCCCCAGTTATAACTGTTTAGGTCCTTTCAGGTCGTGCTCTCAGCCTGAAAAGACTTTCCCCAAGACATTCAGGAGACTGGAGTTCACTGCCTTATTTCCACAGAAGTGCCTGATTTTTTTTTTTTTTTTTTGTAAAATGAAAATTAAATCAGGTAATTTAGGAGTCTAATCCTTAGCACTCGTGGAGCAAATCTTCTGTGTCTTAGTGGAACAAATTATTCTGCCTCTTTTGGGTATCGCTTTCTGCTCATTGAGGTTAGATGAAAAATAAATGTTGCTGATGGATGGGGAAGAATCCCTGTGGGCACAGGAGTGAGGTTGGCTCTGCACCAGCTCCCCAGACGTGGCTCTTTCCCTGGCATCCTCTCTCGGCAGCAAGGCTGGAGTTTCCTGCTCAGGAGAGGCCTTCTCGTCTCTCTGGTGTTCCATTTGATGCATATTTTAGAAACTCATGTCACTTACAATACTGAAGATGGATTTCTTATGCTCTTCATCTCTCCCTGAAGTAGTGAGTAGCACCAGCCTTGCTTCAGACCTTTTTCTGCCCTCCACGAACTTCAGTTCATGTTTCCATCCCAGCTTGTTCTATTCCATATTGTAATGCTGGTATTTATTGGATTATTTATTGGAACATCCTAGCACTAAATTTTCTATCAGATAATTCTATACCTTGCAAAATAATTTATGGACTCTCTGCATGTTTTTTTCTCTTTTGAATTCTTCTGTTTCTTCTGTGCTGGCTAGCTGTATATCACTTTGGTTTATCACTGTAACTGAGCAATGTAATAAAGCATTCCGTTGTTTCACTCCTCTATTTTCTCCTTTAAATTATACATCCTTACAGTTTTGTTATTCTCTTTCTAATGTCTTCACTCTGGGTTATACCAGGTCCTGATTCACCATTCTTTTTCTGCCCAGTCCTCTCAGTTCCTCCCTGAACACCCTCTGCATCCCTACCTTGTAATGTTTTTCATGATTCTTCCACTAAATTGAGATTTGAAAAGGGTCTGGCCTTGGCCCTGTGGCTTGGTGCAGGCAGGATCTTGGCTCTTGGAGCACTGGGCCAGCAAAACTTGGTCAGCAGAACAGACTGAATGTGCACAGGGAAGAGATCTGTTGAGTAAGACATTGCCGTGCTGGCTATGACTCATCTGAATGATATGTTAAGGTTCTTAAAGAATAAATCAATCAGCAAGCATGAAACTGCAGAGCACAGCTCCAGTTAATTTTATAAGACCTTGTCTTAAATCTGAGTGTGTGTAGCAAAGCTGATTTCACATCAGCAAATCCCAGTGCCAAGTGTCACTGTTGGGAGCCTTTACCAGAACCTCTCAGGCTCACCAAGTTCACCAATGCAGTAAAAGAGGAGAGAAATATCTTGTGTCGTGCACCAAATATTTACTACAATCCCCTGCTCAATGGGAAATAGCATGGAAGAAGAACCTAAAAAAAATGGGGCTGATTTTAACTCCCTGTTTTGTTCCGGCAGATGGAGAAATTTGACCATCCCACTAGTAGACAAGGTTGTGGATTCTGGTTTTTTGTTTTACCATTCTTCCTTGGATAGAAGCAGAAGGAATATTAGTCCAGAAGCCAATGCCAGTGTTTATGGAAGCAGAGAATTTGTCTGTCCACTTTGGTGATGATAATTAATGCTAATGTAGTGATTAAGCAGTGAAATTATGTGAAAATACCTGCTTGTGCAATTTTTGGATTGCACCAAATAAAATTTACTTCTTTCCTCACTTTTGTCAAACAGGAGTTAGAAATAATTTCATCAAAGAGAACATGGCACACTGAGTCCTCTTACACCATTAACCTGGAAATACACCTGGAAAATAGCAAACTCTATTTTAAAATTGGAGTTTTCCAGCTGTAGTTTAAATTCTGCCACTTCTGGTTTGTTCCCAAAAAAGCAAGAGGGTGTAGTGTGTTTACAAAGGGTGTAACTCAACAGCTCTGAGCACTGACACTGGAGCTCAAGGAGGTGTAAATTAATTTACTGTAGATAGGCTTTATGCAAGTATGTATTGTTTTCTTCAGTAAATAAAGAAAAGCATTCTGCTGACTCTGGAGATTATCACTGTTTATCCTCAAGTTACTTCCACACCAAAATTAATATTGTTCATCAGGTTTCTTCTTTGGAATGCCTCTCAGTTGTAATTCCTTCAATGGACAAGAAACAAATTAATGGGAATTCTAGATGGTGTGATTTCTTTTGACATTTATTCTTATCTTCTTAGTAACTGGACAATCAGCTGTCTCATGGAGGTTATGTTTTCTTCCTCTTTTTTCTGGTGACAGAATTGAAGTGTGTTAGAAGAATGTTCCTGAGGTTTCTGCATTAATTTAATATTGCTGGTCTGGTGTTTAATGGTTTATTTTAATACAATCTTTAAAATTTGTCCAGATACTCCTATGCAGACTTGCTTTTAAATGTCAAGGATGGACAGAATTGATGCAAAGCTCCCTGTTTTTCCAGTAGTGTTGGCTCCATCCAGCTGCAGTTTGAATAACTCTTCAAAATCAAGGCGTTGTTGGGTTGTTTTCCTCCAAAGTTCAGAGGAGGAAAATGAAACAAAACTCCTTCCCTGTGGAAGCCCAGTTCTTGCATAAAAACTGTAGGATTTTTAGGAACACTTCTGGCAATGTGGAGACATTTCATGTTCTCCTTGTGTTTAGTTTAACCCTGAATGCATAAAATGTAATTTATGCACCATGTAGCTGTGCCTTGAGATGTTTTCCTAATTCCTACCTACGGATTTCTTAAGAACTGGGTAAAAGTTGTCACCTTAAATATTCTGAGACACCAAGGAGGTGTTTCAGCATGTATTCATATAATTTTACCTCTTATTTCTTTAAAAGCGTATTTTGCTTTCAAGTATTGGTTGACTACATAAAATCATTTGGCAACAAAGGCCTGAAGTTCACTGCTTATCCTATGGATAAGAAAATAGCTGCACATTTTTTCTGTGTCTGATAATGCCAGAGGTAAAGGGTTCTCTGAGTCAGACTTCTGAAGACGTTTAACATATCTGGCTTTTGATATACCCGTGCATAAAGTGGAGATAAGAAATCTTGCATTGGCTTCAAAACTAGAAGAAATATAGTCTGAGCTACTTCTGTGAGGCTCTGTAGTCTCAAGGGGCTGTGAGGAGGGAATTGAGGCTCTTTTGTAAGGCTGGAGATCTCCCAGCCCCAGAGTGTGCAGTGGGAACTGAGAGCTTTTGTAGTGCATCAATCCCATTTGAACACAACCAGGACCCTTCTGCAAAAGAGCTTAAACAACCAAGGAATTGTCACTCCTTGGGTGCTTTTGAAAACAGAACCTCAGGAAATGTAAAAGCAAACTGTGAAGGGAGAACTTGGTGGTTCAGAAGCAGGAGCAGCAGGTGATAGATGTGTGACAGGCAACTTCTTCCCCTGAGGTAAAACACAATTAACATCCAGGAAATGCTAAATGTGAATACAGGATTTTAATGAGAAAATCAGTTATACCCAGAAGAAAACTGTAAGACTCAACACTTCTGTCCATCTTTGTTAGATTTTCTATTTTTATATATTTTATATGTTTATGACTCTTCACTATTTTTATATTTTTGCATGCCCAACCCCTGTAGCCTACTTGTAGTTTGAATGCTGACCTGTCACCCAAGGAAGATGGAGCTGATTTCCTTTGGCTTCTTACTAAGGTGTCACTGAGATAGGATTTAGTAGCTGTCAGGTATTTCAAAACAACCTAAAAGGCTTTGATTTTAATTTAATAACAATAAGGTTGTGTCAGGCAACAATCCGAACATTTTGGATGATGCAGCTGCAATGTTTCTGGCCATGTGGTTAAACTCACCTGGGCTGTACTTGTGTGTGAAATTAGGAACATATTTCTATTGAAATAACTGCTATGGATGAGTTATTGGGCTTGACTTTGATTCCAAAGGAACAGGAACATTGAAGATGATTTTGTTGGACTTTTTCCTCCGCTTTCTTCTGGAAAATCTGATTAAACCTCTTTCTAACCATTTCTCCCTAGAGGTCTCATTTACTACTAAAAAATTTTAACGTTGCTTTTGAACTGCAAAAAAATTGCAACACAAGCAACATTTTAATGATTACCTGGTTATATTTAACATCCATAAAAATTCTCTTGTTTAGGGAGCTCAAAATAATTGAAAATATATTGGTTTTAAATTATGTATGGACTGTTGAAGTGGAGCACAATCAGAAGAAAGCTTCCTTGTAAAACAGCTTTGGCTGAAATAAGCCTCCTGTCTGCCTCAATTATCATGGGCGATTTTTTTGAACGTTGCATTGTACTTGGAATGTTGTGCACAAGAGGTCCTTCCTCAAACACAGTAGACCCTTCTGTAGTTAAAGGTAGGGTTCTGTACCTCCAAAACCCAGCTGCTCAAGGGACTAACACTGCTCATGTGAGCAGTCAAGGGGAGAGGGCAATTTTTTGGCTGCTAATGAGTGCGACCAGAGCAGTAGCACCAAGCAAACTACTCCCAGTGCTGGTGGTGTGGGATGAGCAGCTGGAATTCTTCCCATCCCTGCTGCTCCCTTGTGTGCACAGTTCACTTTGAACTCCCTCACCTGCAAGGTGTGATGCAATCCAGAGCAATGCAATGCAATTTTCCTAAAGTCATTTATCTCCAGCACTAGGTTTTGGTCACTTTTTCTTGCCTTTCTTGCACCCAGTAAAACGTTGTGGTGTTAGCAGGTGGCATTAAAACAGTCTGTGGGCAGCTGTAAGACTTGATTTATGTCTTGGTCTGATAGGCTGTTTTCAGCAGACATTCTTCAGTAAATATATTCTGTTTTAACACCTAAAATGTGCAGCCTGAGAGGCCCCAAGGTTTGAATTTGTGGTGTGGTTTGTTGTGGTTTGGAGGACACATCACAATGTTCTGGCCCAGGGAGCAGTGGAAGGTCAGAGAGTTCATGGTGGAGCCTTTCTGTCCTTGTGTATTTTGTGCTGGGGTGGCAGCACATCTGCCACAGCAGATGGAAGGACAGAAGTGTTTGTGCAGGGAAACCAAAGCTCTCATGCTGAGTGTGAACTCTGTTCTGCTCTGGGGTGGGAAGATGAGAGAGAGAGAGCAGAAGAAAAGGGGCAGAGCACTGACCAGGGACGTGGGTGGCTGCTGGGACCGTTAATTCCAGCATGGACAAGGACACAGCAGGGATTTTAACTCAGGTCTCCCATGCCTGATATGTGTCAGACTCACCTCAATGACAGATTGAGTAGAGTGAAGAAGCTGTGAGTGTTTTTGTCTTTCCCTCAGACTTGTAGAATCACAGAGTGGGTCATCCTGTCCTACCTCCCTGCTTGAGCAGGACCATCCCAGAGGACGTGGCACAGGATTGTGTCCAGTGAGGGAGACTCCAAACCCTCTCTGGGCTCTCTGCTCTGGAGCATGGCCACCCATCCCTGTTGGAATGCACTCCTCTTCAATAAGGCATTTTGCATTTATTTCTTAGTTTGTAGAGGTACATACAATTTGAAGAATCTTGGGTTGATCCAGTGTTATTTTAAGGAGACAGTGTTCAGACCGACTTTTTTTTTTCCCCCCTTGTATTTCTCTACAGACATAGGCAGGTATATATTTTAAACTTTAGAGACAAGTTCCTTTCTTGTTCAGATAAACTCCTTTTATCTATCGAACCAGTCTGAAATTTCAAGAAAGCACTTGTATTTGACATTTTTTTAAGAGGAAGCATTAGACTAGAACTAAAATAACGCATTGTGATGTTAATACATTGCACGATAAATAACCCATTTTGGTGGTGTAACATCAACACGAGCATTCCCCCTCACCCACATGCCCTGCTCTGCAAGGCCAGTCCCAAAAGCTCTCTTCTTTTGATGGATTCTAAGTCTTGGAAAGCCAACATACTCAAAGATGTCTTGGTAAATCAGAATTATCTCTTTTTATTATGTTTTGTGCGTGCGAATTTTATTTTTATAAATCAAGTACTTTATAAAGGGTACTTGAAACAATTCAATGAGAAATGCCTTTCTTCAGAGAGCTCTAGATCCCTTTTATCATTCACTTCTGTGATGAAATTTTCCATGACTTGAATTGATCTGAATCACAATAAGATAGTATTAAGTTAGTGCTTTTTATGTTCAATGGACTATATAGAGTTCTGGCTCAATATTGTTTTCATACTCACAATGTTACAAAGACTTAGCATACAAGAAAAACTTCTGTGGTTGTTACAAATAATGTTCTGAAAAACATTTCATAGCCATCATTGTGTTTCTGTAAATATTTTAATTTTGACAAATTTTTAAACACATTCAAAAAACAGTCACTGAAAAATTTCTGCTCTTTAGTTGCTTCTCTGTGGCCTTCAGCTGAAATGGATGAGTGGGAAAATGTTCCTATTTTTTGTGCATCCAGGATTTCATGGTGCAGTCCTCAGGACTGTTGCAGTTGAGAGTTTCCCTTCTGTTTTGCCAGCTGAGTTGGGCACTGCTGTTACTACGATTTAAAAGGGAGAAGTTTCTGTTTCTGATGTTGAGGAGCCTTCAAGAACTCTTCAGGCAGAGTCTACTGCACATAGATGAAGTCAAGACAAAGTGACAAAGACAGCTTGTTCCTGAGGAAAGTTAAATATTTTTTCTGGCTAATTTATGTGACACCTAAAGGAAAAATGCAGAATGAAACATTCTGTAACACTGAGTCTGCCTACAACCACTGCTAATGGAAATGGACAGTGACTTGTGCACTGTCTGATGCAATTTATGATATTATTCTGCACTATTCAGATACAAATATTGTTTCTCATTTGTATTTTATTTTCCTTGTGCAGTGAAGCAGCCCTGACAACTGAGTGGCATCTTTGAATCCTTTTTTTTTTTTTATGGCAAGTATCAATAGCAAAGCATGTGTTGAAAGACTTGATGTCAATTCTGACTTTAGAGACAAATTCTGAAGTGTTTTATCAATTCTCCCAGTAAATGATGTCTGCACAGATCTATGCTGAGCAGAACTGCTGTTCCTTGCTTTCAGAGCAGACACTGTCTGTGCTTCTGCCACCACCAAAAAGGCAAAGGCAAGTGCAACCAACTCAAGCCAAGAGGAGTGGGAAAAGAGGTTAAAATAACCTTTGAAACTCTAAAAGGATGTATTCACCAAAAAAACATGTAAACACTCTGTCACTCCACCCCAGCCCTGTTTGACTAACGTTAAACATAATATTGTCATTTTGCAGAATAGGAGACTAATTGCAATATTCTGTGCTCTGAACGTAGAACACAATCAGACACTTTAGTATTGACCAGTCAATATATTTTCCCATCTGCAGGGGCTGCATTCCCACCTTTTAGAAATAATTTAGGTGCAGATTGCAGAGCCACTGCAAAGCCACCCTGGAGATTTGGCTGCTGCCTGACACATTGGGAGTGCAGCTGACTGACAGCAGACCTCTCCCCATGGCTTGGGCATCCCAGAGTAGCTGGAAAGGAGATTTAAACAACCTTTAAACAGTGGGGAGACCCCGTGATGCTGGGGGAAAAAACTGCTCTATCCTGATGCTTCTGTTCCTCCCGTTCTGGAGAGGATCCATCAGGAATGTGGAGAAAAGCTGAGCACCTTCCCTGGACATCACACCTCTGCTGGGGGCTTAATGCTCCTGTTTTGTGTCTAAAATGCTTCCTGCATTCATTGAAATCTAAAAATCAGAACTTGCTTGTTAGCTAATTGCCCTAAAACGTCTTTAAATGTTTTTTGAATTGGGAAAAAATACCTTTCAGCAGCTGGGTAATAGCTGCACTCTGTGCCTATTTTTTTCTTTTAAATTTATATGGAGCAAACTGTGTCACTGTGCTGTGTATCTGGGTGCAGAATGATTATTGCCTTCCACAGGAAGCTTGTGGAAGGAGATTTTATTCTTTAGAATGTATCTTGGAAGTGGGATATCAGAATGATTTTTCATTTGTGTTTATTTAAGGGAACACAATAAGGAATAAAAATTTTTCTTGATTAGTCTGAACATTTCCAATTGTGTATTCGTTGGCATAGTTTCAGTGCACTTTTGCAAAACTTGAGAGTAAGAACTAGAACTTGCTAGCAAAAAAAAACTCATGACAGAATTCTCCCTAAATGATTGCCTCAAGTGCAACCACTCAACCTGTATTTATTCATTTAAATGCAGATTTTAAGGATGTCATCCTGTTTTTAATAGTGTCGCTATTTCTGACACAATACAGGAGCTGTTGACAATTGGGTTCTAGGAGGTCTGTGAAAACACAAAGTTGATTCTGCCTTTTATGGGATTAATTCCTACTGAAACATTTAAGTGACCTTGTGGTGTTTTTGCTCACGTAGATTTTATTGTTTTCCCTCACTCTTGCAGCTTGTGCAGGTAAGCACCTTATTCAGGTACTCATTCCTGAACACACGAGTGCTAAAGTGGAGAGAGATGGAGAAAAACCTGGTTTCATTTTGCCTCCCAAGTTGACCAGCAGGTCTGTGGGTGACCTGAGTCATTTTAGTTGCTGAAATATATTTTCAAGGAGTGAGCAGACCCTGAACATCTGAATTATCAAACCTGATGGATAAGAGCATATTTGAATTTGTGGTTCTGCATTTAAGTGCCCTCTTGACCACATGCATATGGAGCACCAGGAGAATGTCAGTGGCTTTCCTACAGCTTTGCAATTCAAAACTGTGCAGAAATGTGACTCATTTTCATATGCTGAGACACTTCAAGCCTCAGGACCAATTTATTGGTGCTCCTGAGCTGCTGCTTGTGGCACCAGCCTGGTGCAAAATGTCCCCACTCTCTGATTGTAAAATTTCTACTCATGTCACCTTTTTCCTGCCCCTCCTGAGCTGTGGCCTGACCTAAAGGAAGGAGAACCACGTTGGAGGCTTGTCATGGGAGTTGGATGTTTATGATGCAGCACAAAACTGCTACATGTGATTTTTCTATGGATATAATTCATCTGGATTTTGCTTGTATTTGCCTGGGATTTTTCTTCTAATTTTATTAAGTTATATTATTTTTTTTTTAATATAAAGGAAAACCTCCGCTAATATTGTGTGTTTTTATGCACTGTTTTTCTACAATTAAATCTTGGGAGTTCTTCCCCATTAAAGTTCAAGGATCCAACATCCCCATTCACTTCTACACTGGCCATTATGGCCTTAGATCTCATTTTTAGGGAAATTGTCTCTTACTGATGCCTTATTTTGACAGGAAGAAAACATTTTTGCAAGCATTTGCAGCCAAAACATTTCAAGTGCTCTCTTTTCTATCTCTTTCTCCAGCATTCCCTCACAAAAATTCTGTGAGGGCAACAAACACAGAGATGTGATTTATACCTTTTAATTTTTAAATTTTTTTTCATGTTCTCTTAAATTAAATCTAAGCAGATGACAAGGGGCAAACATCTTCTCTAAAGAATTTGAATTAGGGTTATTTCCATTATGGGACCTGAAATGAAAATTTAATTTGTACCACGAGACACAATCATGTTCAGATCCCTCTCCGGACTCAGCACAGTGATTGAGTGGGAAAAAAATATTTAAGTGGCTTGAAAATAATTTAATTTTTAAGGGTGGTTTGGATTTTTTTTTTTTGTTTTGTTTTTTTTTGTTTGTTTTGTTTTGGTTTTTTTTTTTGTTTTGTTTTGTTTTGTTTTGTTTTGTTTTGTTTGTTTGACTTCCCTTCAGCTGCAACTTCAGTCTTAACCTCTCTCTTCTCTTGGAAGTCTGGGATGTGCAGAGGAGGAGATGTTTGTTCTTCATTTCCAAATCTATACAAGGGAAGGAACAAAGGGAATTAAATTGTGCAGGTAAGTTAGAAAAGCATTAAAATTAAGTGCTTCCATCTCAGACTTACAAGTTGGAAGTTGGAGGAGCTGAGCAGATGGGAGAGGATCTTGCTCACATGATCACCTGTCATTGACTGAATTGTTAATTAATGGCTGCTAGACAATATTTGTAATAGAAGTCTGCATAGAGAAACTGGTGAAAACAGTACTTGCTATACTTGTTACTTCAGCAGGAGTAAAGAAAACACATAAAATTGTTAGGGGAAGTCATACAGTAATTTACCTGACCACATAAACCACTGCTGCTTTCAAAACCACTTTTTCCAGATGACAGATTCTGCCATGGATTGTTCAGTTTTATCAGGGATTTATTTTCTCCTCTGTACAACCAGGAACATTTTAATTATTTTTGTTGTTGCAGAAAACAATACTTCTGTCTCACAAATGAAAAAGAAAAGGAAAATGAGACCAGAACAAGCTAAGGTGCATTTCCACTTGAGCTTGGAGTGTGATAGAATGAAAATTTTGCTGGGGAAGAGGAAGCATGGGCAGACTTTTCCTTTCTGCATGTTGCCAATAGTTTTGGTGCTTGAGGTGATTTTTTTTTTGTTTCTGTTTGTTCTATTTTTGTTTAAATTTTTTATTTATTGAGACTAACTCCTCATTTTTGTGGCGTTTCCAATCCAGTGCAGATCCTGCATTCAGGTCCTAGGAAGAGCTGCTTGTTTTCCCTCTGCAGAATAACAGCAGCCAAGGCCAACTCTGCATTCACTGCCCTGGGCTGGCTCTGAGCAAGGCAGGGCAGTGCTGGACACCACAGAAATGATGTTTTGTGCATCAGAGATAGGAACTCACAGGGGTAAAAGAGATGTGATGTCCTCAGGACAGGTAGTTTTTAATGGAGTCATAGAACTGCACAAGAGATTAAACCCTAATTACTAAATAATACAATATTGGTGACAGAGAGAAGCTTAAAGTGTTCATATTTCCTTTATTTGTCTCCCCTTTTATCCCAGGCTTTCTGATTTTAATTCTACTCTGGTGTTTTGTTTGTTGGGTTTGTTGTTGTGATGGTGGCATTTTTGATTTTTTTTTTGTTTTGTTGGTTTGGTTTTGAGTTTTTTAAGCTATATTTGTATCTTTCGTGCAAGGCTTAAGAAAGGTAGAAATTAGAAAATTATTTATTGAGGGAAGTTTTTGAACACTTTTTGTACCTTCAAAGGCAATCATATTTGGCTCCTATCAAATTTTGGTGGCAGATTCACTCATCCCCAAAGAGATATAAAGAGGAGGATGGTGGAGTAATAGCAAAAATTCACTTGAAAATGCTCTTACTAATGCTGCTCTGAAGTGTAACTATTCAATTAAAAGGAAAAATAATGATGCTTTTATTAAACAAAAGAGCACCAGCAGAGAATATTACTAAAGCCCAAGGACAAGTGTAACTCTTCTACCAACAATAATGCAGAATTTTTTGCATATATTATGGATTATATTCTCTTTTCAATGCACATGCATTAGCATTAATGGGCAAGAAGAAGATGATAGATCCATTTGCACTTCTACCCAGTATCAGTAGCAAAATTCATTACATTCACACACTCCCTGACTCTTTTGATTCCTTTTGAAATAAATCCAAATATTCATCATTCAAGGACGTTAGGGAATAAATTATTTTCCATTTCTAGAATGTCCACAAAAAGATCAAAATTATTTCATTTGGTATTATAATTTACTCAACAAACTTTGCAGTTTATTTTCCTTTAATTCCATGGGTTGTGGAAAGGGTTTGCTGTAAAGTCAGTTTGCTGTAGATGCTGCTTGGGAAGGATTAATTTTGTAGTATTGTTTTTTCTCCCCATTTAATTATCCAGTGCAAGGATAAGAGGAATGATTTTTATCACGTGATGCAGCTCTCAGTGAGGCATCTGATAATAACTTTTTGAGGGGGAACTCCTCTCCTTTGCAGCCAGAGCAATGAGAGTTCAGCATCCAAAATCTCTTTATGGTATTGCTTGTGAATCTCTGCAATTTTCTGTGGCCTTCACCTTAGCTAATGGTGAAAATAAAAATTTGCTGCCTCCTCCCAGTGAAAAACAAGGTTTGGGTTTTGTTAGGTTGTAGTTTCTTTCCCCAAAACAAGGCAGGTGCAACCACAGGGATTTCCACATGTGGAGCTCTGAGTTTTCTCAGGATGCTTTTATCAGCAGCCTAAAATCCTTTCCTCTACAGTTTTCCATAGGAATGTGGGAATCAGTGGGAATTGGCACATTACAGATGCACTTCAAATCTTTCCAGGTTTGAAGTCAGTGGGTGTCTCTCTGCAGTTTGGGATCCATCTGTTACTATATCAAATAAAGTCTGGGGGAGAGAACTTAACTGGTATGGGTTTGGTTTGCAAGGAAAGGCTTTGAGGGTGGAACACTGGAGTTGCAGAGATGAAAATGTCTGCAACCGAAGGAAATATAATGGAAGTTCAGCTTTTGGTATACTTTTAATGTTGGGGAGTAGAAAAATGCTCAAAAGTATTTGTAGGTAATATTGCAGATGTTCTTAAAATGAGAGACTTGACTGCAAGGGCAAATATAAAGGGGCAGTGGGAATGTAGAAAATAGTATTTTGGGTTGTTTTTTATTTATTTTTTTTCATTATTGACAGGTTTAAGTCTCTTTAAAATCCCTGCTGGAAGAACCAGAGAGAATTCCCTAACTGAAGATGCTGTGTACGTGTATATATATATATACACATATATGTATATCTATCTAAAAAATAGTATTTCCAAAAGCAGCAAGTGGGGAAAAAAGTGAATGTTCTGTAAAATTTAATTGCTTTATCAAGGTTTCCACTTCTTTCTTAGCAAAAATGTGTAATTTTAAAGTGATATAGGCCTCAGGCAATGGATATTTACTGTCAACAAATTATGCAGGATTCAAATATAATATTTTTTTATTTTTCTGCCATTCAATACAAATCTTTTTGTTCCTATGGCAACCTTGATGCAATCTGAAATGTACACAGTATCAGACACAAAGGGTTGAATTCAGGCCTGGTATCTCTTCTGGAATGAAAACTCCTCCTTAAGCAGTGAGATTATTCCAGAGCAAAGGGACCAACCAGTGAAATAAAATCAACCCTCTCAATTTTTGGCACATTTTTCTCAGCAACACTCGGATTGGAGCAGCAAAGGAGGACCATGCACCAAGGCTGACCTTTCTTTGTACCTCAGATGGAGAGCCAGTACTGTCCTGATCACGTGGAAGTGATGAGAATTCCCAGAAATCTGGGAAGTTCCTCTCTGTCCTCAGACCTCTCAGGACCTGTGGCACATCACCATGTGCAGGCTGTGTTCTTTCATGGCTCATCAAAAATGTAAAACTACTTGTCTTGAACTCGGGGGCAAGTCCAGGACTAGGTTATGGAGTTACCTTCTCTGCCCCTTTCCATACATCACAACTTTTTAATTAGTGGATCTATTGCTGCCATTATCACATCTGAATACCAGAGGCAATGTGTTCTCTTGCAGAGCATGAATAAGAGCAAGGCTTAGCACTAAGCTTGTGCCTCCCTCTAATACAGATACTAAATGATTCATGTTCCAAATTTGCTATTAGGAAGAGGGAACATCATAACCTCCTTAAGTTCTTATTAACTGATTTTACTTCCTTTAAAATGTATTTTGTTAAGCAAGCAAAACATAAAAACTTCACATACTCTGTGATTGATGACCTTTCTCACGGAGTCTGTGAACAGGAACAACTGAAGAATATTGGAGCAATTAAGAAGTTTCTGCACAGGCTGTACACTTATCAAAATGGCTCAGACAGGCATTCAGGTGGATCATTGACCCTTTTCCCTTCCCTACTGTCAAATCAGCTCTAACAGCACCCACAAAGACTATTTTAGGCACATCAGCAAAATGCCACTGTGAACTTTGAGCAGCAATTATAGGCATAAAAAATATTGACCTAGCAGTGATTTAAGATGAACTCCTCAATAGCATCTGTCCAGACACTGATATCTTATCAGGTACTATTTCTCCTCACCTTACAGGTATTAGCTGTTGAGGAAGAATTCCCAGACAAAACCCAGACTTTTAAATGTAAAAGCTGAACTGATCAGAGTGGCAACAGAGTATTTGTGTGGAACATCTCCCTTTGAAATGCCAGTTACTAATGCAAGAAGTTCAATGGAATGGAAAGAAATTTAGGCCAGATGGCAGTGCAGGGAATGTCTATTGGATATTAATGTCTGCTGTTCTGGAATTGTTTTTTAAACGTCTTTTTTTAGGACTGCAAGAAAGGAAGAGAATTTGGGCATTTTTGCTCTTTTGCTGTTGATGGCATTGCCTTCTAAAACCTCTTTTGAGTATTTACTGTACTGTCTTGATGCAGTGAGGTTTTTATCCTGATTACAGAGTTATTAAAAAAATATTTGCTTTAGTACTTATAAGCCTTAAAATAAAATCCTAGAACAGTTGACTGGAATCAACCTCTGGAGGTGACCTGGTTGAGACCCCACTCAGAGCTGATCAGGGTACTTGGGGCCTTGCCTGGCTTCTGCTTGGGGAATTGATGCTGATATCAAAGTGGGAAGAACTCGGGAGCTGTCATTGTCCATGTTGGGATGCACTGAGGCAGGAGCCTCTGGAGCCCAGAGTGTGACCTCTGAAGGCCTTTCAGATAAATCCCTCCTTTATTTCTGTCTATTCTCTGTTTCTAGGGAGCCATTTAAGGCATCAGANTTAGGACTACAAGAAAGGAAGAGAATTTGGGCACTGAGTCAGGCTCTTTTGCTGTTGATGGCATTACCTTCTAAAACCTCTTCTGAGTATTTACTGTACTGTCTTGATGCAGTGAGGTTTTTATCCTGATTACAGAGTTATTAAAAAAATATTTGCTTTAGTACTTATAAGCCTTAAAATAAAATCCTAGAACAGTTGACTGGAATCAACCTCTGGAGGTGACCTGGTTGAGACCCCACTCAGAGCTGATCAGGGTGCTTGGGGCCTTGGCTGGCTTCTGCTTGGGGAATTGATGCTGATATCAAAGTGGGAAGAACTCGGGAGCTGTCATTGTCCATGTTGGGATGCACTGAGGCAGGAGCCTCTGGAGCCCAGAGTGTGACCTCTGAAGGCCTTTCAGACAAATCCCTCCTTTATTCCTGTCTGCTCTCTGTTTCTAGGGAGCCATTTAAGGCATCAGAGGAGGGGCAGTTTTGTAGAGGGAACAGCAAATGCCAATTTGAGTGCTCCCTGAAGTTGAGCCTAGCCTGGGTGCTGCTGCTGCCATGGTGCACGTGGCAACTGTGCCCTGATGTTGATAACTCTGCCCATTTCTGCACAATCTCTGCATTCTCCCCATTCCCAGCTTACCTTTTCCACCATCCACCTGTTCTTTCTCTCCAGAGCCAAACCCACAGGTTCCCTTTGACTCCTCGGTAGCTCTGTCTGGGCTGAAGGTGGAACATCTTTATCTGCTAAATGAGGGAGCTCGCTTTCCACCAGAGACAGGCTGTTTCTTTGCTGAATGCATACAATATAAATCAAAGTATGTGCCATTATTAATAAATAAGGCATTGGGTAGGCTTTGTCTGGAAGTCTGGTTGAAAGCACTGATTATGATCCAATAACTTTTGAAAAATGCATAGTTGCCTTTGGGATATTGAAGCATGGAATAATTAAACTGCAAGTTTGCAAAACCAGAGTTGTAGCTACAGACAGGGACTATTTGCAGCAACTGATTCACTAGTAGAGTTACATATATTTTTTTTTTCTGATTTATTGATAAACATTCCACTTAAGGATTTCACAATATAAATGAATTATTGAATATTTTCAGTAGATACGTTTCAAAGCTGTGTTAGTTATCGAAAATCAGTGGTGATTGACTATGCACTTGGGGTCAGTGGTGCTGATATTTAGAATTTTAGGACTATTATGGGCCAAATAGAAAATTAATTGACTGCTATTGAAAGGAAACTTTGCAGCAATGCTAAATTCAGATGCAACATCTATTGTTGTATTGGAATTGAGCATCTCCCAATTATCTTGAACTTTAATCGTTGCACTGAAAGTGTAATTGTGCTGTAGCTGATTACAAACAGGAAAGTTATTTCTTCTGGCTGCTTAGTCTGGCAATCACAAGGAAAGACTGGAGCAAATGTGCTTTTCTTTCTATGAAACCTTCAATTCCTGCTTGGATGCTTCCTCTGTCGCCAGAGAAAAGGAATCTGGTCCCTGATACTCTGTCTTCTGTAGGGTCAATCACTTGCAGCCGTGGAAGTTACAGAGGAGGGAGTTTAATGTTTTATCCATATTTTCTTCCAATTCCATATTTCAGTCACATCTGTGTACTTCCCTTTTTATACAAACCATGCATTTACTGTGGGCTGTGGGTAAGGGTTTCCAAAGGTGTCATTAGAGCAATCTGCCAAATCTCCAGGGAGAAGCACTGCCCAGTGCCTCTGTGCTGTGATTAATAATCCCAGTGCATCCTAATCCATCACAACTTTATGAGTGTGTTACCTTGCCTGGGAAACAGATAATGCTGTTGCAGGACAAGAGAGGATTTAACACTCAGCAGTAGTGATAAGAGGAAAAACAGCATATAAGTGCAGAATAAAACAGTTTTCTGTCACAGCATTAGGCTGGAAGTACATTCTGGTCTTGAATTTAAGAGAAATCTTTAATTAAGGATGTCATTGGCACTGTAATCTTTGGGTTTGATAGCCTGGAGATTGACTTTTACAATATGTGGCACCCTTTTCTTTAGTTTGCAGATTCTCAAACTAAAAACCTTTCAGCAATGTGTACTTGTTCTTCAAATCTCATCTCAGAAGGATGAATGTTGCAATTAACAATTCAGAACTCTTTATATTTTAGTAACCACGCATAAAAATTAACTCAAGCAAATGCAATTTAGAAAAATAATAACATGTTTTCCAAATGTTTCCTACATTAATCGTGGTGAAGATGGTTACTATAGTACCACTGCTGGATTTTATTGAAAATAAAGTAATTCAGTGTGGTATATGTTCTCTTGAGAGCGTTTCTGCGTGTTTAAAAGAAGGGAAGGATGCGAGTATGAGACAGCAAGAGAACCTTCTGGTTTTTGTTGAGTGAATTCAGTGCTTAGTAACATTTTGATACAAAAGCAATAGAGCAGTGTTTATTTTCAGGAAAAGGTTCTGAACTTTGCTATTTGTCAATGGATATTTCTAAAATTTCCGTACATATGAGAGGCAAAAAGAATAAAGGATGTGTACCAAGTTTTCCGCCAAAATAAATATTAGACCCAAGACAAATAGTTCACCCAGGTTATTAACTGTGTGGTAAATAAACCCATTGAAGTTTGCTTGCTGCTGTTTACCCAAGGTATTTTGCTGACATGAGGCTGAATGTGCCACCCAGACTTCTAATTAAATGTCACCGAGGAGCCTGTAAAAAGTTTGACTCCAAAAACACACACAGGAGTGGTAGGACAGAAATTTTTGGTAAATGTGGTTATAACTTGTTTACAAACTTCTCAAACCAGGTTCCAGAAGAGTTTGTGCACACTATTCTTTAAGGGTGTGTAAAGGCTTTGTAGCCCCTTTCAGGCAGCAAAGAAAACTCTCCCTATTAAATGGATGCTTCTGGGTAAGAAAACTTCACTCTCTGGGTTGCCTGAGTGAGGATAACATTCGTGATGTGGGTTTGATGTCCTAGATTCTCATAGTCCAGAGGGAATCTAATTCAGGGCATCTTGGTTTTTGCACTTTTCTGGTGGTTTGTTTGTCTGCTTCCCCACTCTGTGGAAATTTGCCTTCACCCTGTTTTCCTGCTGGATGTGAATTTGATGGACCTGTTTTCCTGCTTTGGACCATCGTCTAGTCGGGCCTGATATTTATGTTATTGCTGAGTAAAGCTGAACTTGTTACTCCAGGTACACCATCAACATTTTCTCATGGTCAAATTATAAACACATTACTACCAATAAATTAGATCCACAGCCATTTGCCAGTGTGTGTTCAGAGGAAGTTTTATGTGAAAAAAAAAATTCAAATTTATTAATCTCTGGCCTGACACACACTAAAATTCAAGTCAAATTATAGGCACAAGACCAAGTCCTGTCTCTGTAAGATCCTAGAGGAGCTCAGGGGAGGCTGTGGTGTGGGAGGCAAACTGGGGAGTCTTCCTACGGAAGGAAAGGGCTGAGGAGCTGTGCAGAAGCAGCTTTCAGTGGATGGGATGTGAGGAGGGAGAGGAGAAGAGCCTTGGGAAGGGTATTGGTGTGGCTGGCAGCCAGGATGAAAATAGTGCTCCTGAATGTGGGATGGGTTTGTTTTTAGCACCAGACCAGCTGGGTAGAAGTCTTTCCAGTGGGTTGGCTTCTGCATATGTTGCATGGCTGTAATTTTGATATAAACTGTTTTATTAAATTGGCACATTTGGCACAAAGGCAAAGGATGAAGTTAACCTTATTCCAGGTTAAGAAAGCCTTCTTAGGTTTTGGTCTAGACCCTTGAAATGCTAAACTTCACCTTATTTGTTAGAGAGGAGGTTCAAAAGCCCTTGTTTTCTTTCCCACTGCATGCAGTGTTCAGGAGGGTGACGCAAGAGAAGGCAACAGGAACTCAAGTGGCCTTTGTGGCACCTGGGTTACAGATGAAAAAGAAGTGCTAAATCATATCTCACACCTCAGTGTTAATTGCTTACTTTACTGCATATTCTCACATTAAATGTGCAGCACAAATATGTTTCTCTTTAGCTGCTGTGGATGATGTGGTTTGCCAAGTGTTTCTTATTGTGTAACGTAAATTTTCTTTTTGTGGCCATATTTTATTTAAAATTATGCACCAGGTGCCTCCAGTGAATGTGTGAGTTTTGAACCAAGCCATTAGTGCTTATTTAACTTCAATATGTGAAGAAAACATAAAACCCAGCTCAATGAATATTTTAGGTGTCAAGTGGAATCTTCTAATTCATAAGAAAAATATATCTCAGTGTGGAAATTTCTGAAAAGCTTTAGGAGGATGCTGGGGCAATCCTGCCTCATACTGGTGTAGGAACTTGGAACTGATTGGCAGATCCAGGCTTGTGTGGCTGTAGGCATCTCATTATAGAGATATATTTATATAGAAGCAGTCGTGTACAAGGTTTTGTTCCTTAATTTTGCGTTGTACTCATCAAGTTTTTTTTTTTCCTTCTGGTCACAATCAAAGCTGGAGCTTTTCTTTGAAATCTTGCAATTCACATCTGTATTAAATATCTCTTAAGGCTCATGGGACACAAAAGCAATTGTAGATAAAAACCAAAATGGATAGATTGCAAAATAGCACCCAGAAGAAAAGTAATTTTCTGAAATTCCTAAATAAATTGCTCTCTAATTCACAAATAATGCAGTACGTATCTAGGTTGTTAGAAAGAATGATTACTGAATACAGAGCTCAAAATTCATAAGAGAGCAAAAGCATATATGAGATTGTTGAGAAAAATGAACTATAAAAATACAGAACTTCTAATATTTAACTGATTTCCTTCATAAATCACTTGCTGCTAAACGCAAAACAGTGAGATATCAGAAGCAAAATCATTTCTTTAAGGAAAATAACTTTCAAAACCAGTTGCGTCTACCATAAATCCCACTCCAAGTAGTGTAAATAAAGTCTCTGGTTTGCATATTAAAGAACACCTCAGACTTTGCCTCTCGCTCTTGTCAATCAGAAACAGAAATCAAAAAATTTCAATAGATAGAAGATAAATGTTGGTCTAATCTTGATGTAGATTAACATAATAATAAATGCTGCATTAGAATACCATGCTTTCATCCCCAAAATATAGCATGGAAAAAGAGGAAAGAGTGCTAACAGTGGGGTCCAATGGAACATGCAGAGGAGTAGAACCAGAGTGTTCAAACACAATATGCTAAGGCAAAAAAACTGTTTCATGCTTTTTGTCTTTTCATGAAATTGGCTTGCAGATTAAAACTGGTTTTTTAGAATTAAGCTGTTCTGAGATTCAAATATTTCGGCACTTTGAAGTTTTTTGGTTAACAGGAATTATTTCCTAACCTTATCCTTCAGATCTGATGGATGTACTTTGCTTACTGGTGTCCAAAACACTCTTCTTTCACCAGAGAAACCTTTTCTCCAGAGATAGCTAAAACAGAAAGCCTCCGAAAAGTCTCAGGAAGAGAGTGTATTAATTGGGATATGGGGAGCATGAAGGGATGAAGTATTCCCTGCTGTATTCTGGTGAATCAGCTCATTTAGCAGCTGATGATTTTTTGGCACTGATTTTTGCCTTTTTTATGTTACTCGTTGTGTCAATGGTGATTTCATCAAAGAAGGACCTGACAACCAAACTCCATCAACAGCCCCAGGTTACTGTTGGTTCTCTGACCTTGCTTCATCTAAGCAGGTGTTATCAAAGCATGCTTCTCCTATTTTATTTTTATTTCAATCCCCTTTATAGGACCCTCTGCCTCTGATGTAGGAGCTCATATATTTTTGTTACCGGGAGGCAGAAATTTTTGAAACTCTTTGTGCTCCATCTTGTTATTGCTGCTCGGGCAGCTTTTGTGGTGGTCAATATTATATGGGTGGAGTAACACAGACATTTTCCAGACTCCATCAAGTGCACAAGGACACAGAGGGAGTGGGAATAATAGCCATGGCCATCTGTGTTCTTTGTTATTGTCAGTGCAGAGACAGTGAGCCCTCTCACCATTGAGAGCTTCATATGCACCATGGCAACAGAGGGATGATTATAAGGGATGCAAGTCAAAGAATATCAGAGATGTATAGAAATGAAAGGAATTCCCTGTTTCTGAACCCAAAAGCCAACCCTTAAATAGCTGTTGGTAGTTGTATTTTCAGGGCTCTCAATTCTTTGTTCTTTCCTCCCCATTCCATCTCTAGGGATAGAGGCAGGAAAAGAACTGCCAGTGGAAGCTCAATGCAGGCAGTGTTAGCAAAGTTTTAGGGAGAGAAGTGACTTTAAAAGGCCAGAATAAAGACAGGGTAAGGAGAAGCAGAAGCTGCATGTCTGAATCCATGAGGTGTTCAACAAGATCCGAATATGTAAGCATGGGTTTGGCACAGGTAGAGTTGAATTTGTCATTCTTTACTTCTGGCTGGTTCCTATATTTCTGAAAAGTTTAGGGTTAGAAGTCAATGCTAACAAGATGCAGTTAATAGCTCCTGATCCTGAATGATTCCTGATATAGGAAGATTCAGAAGGGTAAGCAGAGAATTGACATAAAAGCCTTTTGAATCCTTTAGTCTTGATTTCTGATTTAGAGGTGCCTGTGTTAAATCCAAGGTTGTTTTTTCAGGATTAGGAGCAGTGAGGCTCCCAGTCTGAGTGACTACAAGAGGTACATTCTGGGAAGTAAGAGAGACCTAGAACCAGGAATTTCAAATTTCTTGGTCTTTTTTTTCTCTTAACAGTTGATATTGCTGGAGTCAAAAACAGCAAGACAATATAGAGAGAACTTTGACAGCATTTGCTGTGTTCCAAGGAGGGTAACAGAGACTTGGTGACAAGGACTTCCAGTGACTCAGGAGTGACTTGTAGCAGGTTCTTATAACTTCATGTCCCTATTGGAGCTCCTCAATATCTCTGAAAGTTCTGTTCTCAGTTGGAGAGCAAATGGGCACAGTCTTGAAAGGTAGCACACAACAGTTCAGCTGAAATGAGCCTTTTTAATTCGGGTAATTCCTGATTTTTCAGGATTGCATTTCCTACAAAAGGCCACTTGGAGTTATTTGGCTTGACTTTTCTTTTCTGAAGGAGAGAGAGCCTGTAGGTGTTTCCAAATGTTTTTAATTTTAGTATGAGGTAAGTGTTTTCCTATCAAAAGACCACATTCTCACAGCTTGGAAAACAGCTTTGGTAACTTCTGCTTCCTAGAAAGTGGAATGAACATTGGGCATGAAATTTCTGTAAGATGTAAAGGCCTGCTTTGAACAAGAAAAACCTCTTCAAGAATAAACAGTTTACAGTGTGTAATCAAATGAATAACGTGATTCTTGGGGAAGAGGGATTTTTTAGCTGCCCCTTCCACAGAAGGTAGAGAAACATTAAAAATACATTTGCCACTGATAGGTTGAATTCATTTTAGCTGGCATAAATGGGACAGATGAGCTATTCAAATGTCTGATGAGTACTATATAATGAAATATTTATCACCTTCTCATGGTCACTGCATGAGAAGCCAATAATTTGTTTTCTCTCAGCACTGGTATTTTGTGGCGCTTATAATAAATTATACATTGCAAGCTCCCATCCTTCACCCTCTTTCTATTTACCTATCTAGTCTGAAATCTCATTCATCAATGTGTAGCTGGGTTGGGGACAAAAGTGAGGCTATAAATTCATGTATTCTAAAGAATCATGGTATTTATAATGCATAATGGTGGGGAGAAACATGGCTGGGGTGTGACTACTGGGAACAGGTGACTTTTGGAGCTGCAAACTGGGAATTGAGAAAAATTTTTAGAAATATATACATACATATATATATAGGCAGATGTTAGTCTTGATTGTGCTGGCTGCTGATTTGGATTCAGAATAATGCCTCTAAACAATCAAAGCTCTCCAGATTTTAGCCCCATACCAAGCTCAAGCTGATGCCACAGATTTAATTCTTCTCATGACTGTCAAATTCTCTAATCCAACTTTTGATGTCAGAGATAAAAATTACCTTTTATTTGCTTGGCATTGATGCAGAGGATAATGAAGGAAATATTAGGATAAAAAAAATATTCCCAAATGCTAGTCTTTGTAGCATTTAGGTACAAAGTCTTCAATGTTAATGAGGAGGTTTTATTTCAAAAATTGAAAACTTGACCCTGGGATTCCTTCAAAATATGAAGAAAGTTAGCACCTTTAGTTCTCAAACATCTTTTTTTGTTTTTTCAGTGTGAAGGGGCAATGGAATTCTTGCTTTGCATTGCCAGATTTTAGCCAAGATCTCTTGTTTTTAATTCTCCAGAATTCCTGCTGAAGACATTAGGGTGGAACTGTGCTGCTGTATGAGAGAGAGTTCTGGTCTTGTGACAAGTTCTGGTGTGTTAGAAGGTGGAAATTCTTGTCTTTTATTCTTGCTGCTTCCAATCAGAAATCGTTTGACCTCAGCACAAAGATAAGACCACCACTTGCCTCACTTATTCAGGAAACTAAATCAGTCAGCGTTGAGGAGGCTGGCAAAGTTCATTATTCACTGCTCAAAAAGTCTTTAGAAATCTATCATTTCTGCAAAGTCTATAAGCCTGTAAATTAATTTCTCATGACAAAATCATTTAAAATGCACAGCCTAAAGGATTTTTAAATGACCTTCCACTTGGATGATACAGGGAAAATAAACCTAGAGCTTTTCTCAATCAATCCAGTTGAAGTCCTGTGCACATTTTGACCACACAGGCCCAGGGTCAGCTGCAATTTGGGGGGGGTTGTGTTGCCTGAAGACATGTGAAATTTGATTCACATTTTGTGTTAATGAGAAGCTTTGGCATCAAGATTTCTGTGCTCCTGGACCTGGTGTTTCAGTTTAGCAAAGTCCTCTCCAAGGGGTCAAGATTGCAGGTCTTGGAAATCCACGCTTAGAGTTTAGATTTCTCCACATTTTTAAAGGCACAGAAGTGCTACCAATCCAAATATTTTTGTAAATTGACAGGGCTAACTTTTAGTTACATTTTTTCCCCCCCTTGGAATAATTTCCAGCATTTTCACTGAACAAAGGTTTGCTTCCTTTTTTTGAAAACACTGTTGTAAACACAATATACCAGTAAATTCTTCATACCTATATAGAAAGATTCTTCTTAATGCTGTTTTCATAGTGTAGAAAGAGTTCCACAAAGATTCTTGGAATTAAATCTATCCTTATGAAGAGAGCAAAGGAAAGAAATGACAGAAGTAAAATCTGTTATCAGGATCCCTGTGTACTGAGTAAACACAGAGCATGTGTGTTCTCTGCATATTTTATTAATACATAAATTAGAATCACTTTAATAACTTTTCATGGAGTTAGAGGAATAATTTGCTGCAAAGAAATTACCCAGTATAATACACTTTTTCCTTTAATTGCTTCTGTTTGTATATCCATGTGCAGATAAATACATATAGGCATAACTGCTAAATGTGTTTATAGATAAATTTTGCAGTTATGCAATTTCACTTTTTATTTCTCTTGTTAGACATGGAACACTTTGATTAATATATTAAATATATTGGTAATTTTTAAAAATGAAAATAATTTAATTGGATCCTAAACTAATAATCAAGTTCTGAAACATCAGTGTTTTACTAAATTGCACAAGTTTAACATGGAATTATAATCTTATAAGTAGCTGTTTCTTGCCTTTGTCTGGATAACAAAAGTTAGTTTAAAATACAACAAAATACACGTTGTGAGCTTGGCCACAGTCCTGACATCAAAAGGTATTAAAATGTTTCTAAGAAACAAAATGGGAACTAAGGCATTATCTTAATCAGTTTTAAATGCTGACAAAACGTAGGGGATATAAATAGGAACTTGAAAATTAAAACCAGATGCTTGCATATAGAAAGGCATCAATATAAAATAGAGGTATTTACTCCTCCAGTAAATACAGAAAGGAGTAAACTTGAAAAGACTACTTGTTAAATTATTTTCTATAAAATATTCTGTTATAAATCAAGGAAAATATTTGGAAGACATTTTTAAAACTTTGTGGGCTGAGTGTTTATGTTAAAAAAAACCTTAATTTTTTCCTTGAATTTTGACTTCAGTTTCTATATCTACACACCTGTATTTTCCTTTTTTTTTTTTGTTATTGCACACTATTTTAAATATCTATTTCACTATTATGTAATGCAGTCCCTCCCTGTTTCTTAGGAGCAGGTTTGCTGGGAGAGGGAGGCTCTGAGGGAATTCCCTCCTGCAGTTAGAGTCACTCTTTGCAGCCAATGCTTTGATTTATTTGAGTGACCACTGAGTTGCCACCTCCCTTCCCAAGAGCACATCCCTGGGATTATGACAGATTTCAGTGAGGAATTGCCACGGTGCTCACTCTATTTCATAAACTCCTGCCTAGGCTGGCCCTAAATCTGTGTTCCCAGCCCAGCTCCTCTCTCAGGAAGGGGAGCAGCTCTCCTCAAGCACAGCCTGGCACAATTTCCTTTCCCACTCTGGGTGCAGGGATGGAAGAGCCTCAGACTGTGTCGTGCAGTTGTGCTGATAAATAATTTAATGACAGAAAGGAGCTCAGTGCTTGAACTTTCCTCTTGACCTAAGCTGAAACAGCAGCCTGGGTGAATTTCTGCGTGAGGCCACGCAGACTCAACTTCTCATCTGATATGCAAAGCCAGGATTTCCTAGTGCTTGTCACCTCCTGATCCCTTGCAAATATTTGTGCTTGTTTCTGCTGGCGTAGAAGTTCTGATATCTGTGTGTTCTGTGAATCCATAGCTCTTGTGGGAGTTGGAGGTGAAGTTGTCAACAGCTTGGCAAATGTGGAATTACTCAGGGTGTGCTACAAATAGTAGAGGGTGTGATGATACCTTTGTCAATAAAGGCTGAGTGCAGACACGAGCAAAGACTCATAGAAGAGAGGCTATTGTTCAAAATAGATTTCTAATTACACCTGTATTTTGCATCAATACATGGGAAGGCTCTTTTGATAATTGACTTGTGTGTAGTTGTACAGACAGGGCTTGTTCCTGCTTTAGGGAGGAGAATGTGCTGCCGCAAAGAAACAAAATGAAAGGTGTCCCTCCCCAAATTCAGCAAGGGCTGTTAATGAATTAACGTAATTTTGGCAATATAAATGTTTAAATACCACCCTCCAATATCTTGAGTGACTGTGAAACTTCAAAAAGAGGAGGAGGAAGCTGAAGCACTCACTTGTATGTCAACAGAAAACCAAAACTCTCATTTTCAGGAGTACAGCAGAGGGAGTAAGTAAAAGATGAGACTGTGGCTTTGTGAGATGTCACCTATGTGCTGCTTTAGCATTTTTATACAAAAAGTGGTTTTAATTAAAAATTGTCTTCCTGTTTTTTCTGAAAGGATTATTGTTATGGTAGAATTAATATTAAACTGTTCTAGTTAGAAATTATTACCTCTATTATTATTCTGATGTTTAAAAATTGCCAGACTGTTTTCTATCTGTTTTTTTAATGTCCCTTACTAGCAAGTGTATGTGATTAATGCTAAAATTTACTTAGGGATGAGCTTATCCAGCCAGTCATTTCCAGGAGCAGTTATTATCATGTTTTTTGTATTGAAAACATATTAAAACTCAAAGAGTTCAGAAGCATAAAGCAGGCACAAAGCAAAGCCTATTATGGTACTGTTTACCAACAGATTTATAATTACAAAATAAATTAGGCATGAAATGGAACACTTTTCATTTTCTGCCATAATGGTATGAAATATTTGATGTTACTTTACAGATTATTCTGGAATAGCTTTGAAAGTGAGTAATTCTGAAGGTTGTCATGGTATTTTAGCAGAACCTAAACATATCTCCTTTAAAACACCCATGTCCTTTTTCCCCTGTAGATAATCAGAATGCCCAAGGAAGGGAGAGAGGCTATTCCAGCACTCAGTCTTCCAATCAGAATAATAATAATGCATAAAACAATTTCATAAGAAATAAAAAATGCTAATGTTCTCTCCTTCATAAATATCTTTAATTATAACAGCAATACAAAATTATGGGATACCTCTGAGTGGTTTGGGTGGTTTTTTTTAGTGGGAAAGCTACACCTGAATACCTCAAGTTCTGTGTGCCTACAATTCTGGTAAAGTTCTGTACCTTGAGAAAAACAGTTTACTAAACTTGGCCATGGAAACCTTGCATGAGCCAAATGTTCTGCCTGAGCAAAGTCATTCCTGGTTGTGTTTCTCAGCATCCTCTTCAGCCCCACATCCTGCATTCCTTCCCTCCAACTGTTGCTTTATTTTTATCTGTTACACCTCTGTTTGAGAAGAGCTTTAATAAACATCCTTTCCAAAGCTGATCCTTGACACGTGGTCCTTAAAAATTTGGTTTGTTGACTAGGATTAAAAACTCCCAGCGCCACTCTTTGGAGCCTTGGAAGGGACTTTTCCACTCTCTCAGGATGTAGAATCTGCCTCTTCAGGGGTCACAAGCACTTCTCCTGTGTTGGTGGCTATTGTCTGTATTGTTTATCCCCAGAACCAGCAAGGATCTCCCCCAGCCCTTACCCTGTGTGAATTACTGCTTTGTGCATCCACCACCAGCAGCCCACTTCAATCAGAAGCTCCTCCAAGGCCAAATTCCTGCCTCCCCAAGTGTGGGATGATCTCTGCACACCATTGCAAGCAGCAGGGTCGTTTCTGTAATTAATACCTGAGTTGGCCTCAAAGAATAGGCTGTAGGAAAGGCGAGGAGCTCGGTGTGAGGTTTGTACGTGTAAATAGTCACCGATGGGCTGCAATTTGAAGAACTTCTTTCTCCTTATTTTTCAACAAAACTAACACATATGTTTCACACAGAGGAAGTCTGGCTGTTTTCCCTGTTTCTGCCATCTCCTGATTTTTCATTTTCCAACACTCATTCAAATTCAGGAAGATAATGAATATTCAAAAATTCATCTCCTGTTAAGCAGTAGGATTTTAAGAACCTAAATGGTGTTTCTTTTTTTTTTTTTTAACAGTTCCAAAAGTGTATTAAATGTCCTCAGTTTTCTTAAGAAGAATATTTTCTAAAAGTTGTGCTACACCACCTGAGGGTGTTGCTCAGCCTTTACTCCTGCTATCTTCTGGCAAGCACCTTGCTTGTTCAGGGGCATTTTTCCCCACCCTGTGTAAGGCTCTAAGTGCTTAGTTTGCCTCCAGAACAGGAGGAAATTTTCAAATCCTGTGTTTTGAGCGCTGGAGGGTGACACCAGCATTGCCCAGCCTGGTGTGAGGTGTCAGGGCAGCCTGACTGTGCCTGCCAAAGGCTCCTTGGAAACCTCCAGGAGGATGTGCTCCTCTCCTCCTCTCTGCTGTAAGAAATTTAGCACTAGCAGGGCTTGCTGCAGCCTTCACTAATGCTGTGCTTTTGTTTCCTTTTTCTTGGGTTGTAGTGTTCATTTTTATTCTTCTTTTGCTTTTATTGCAAGGTCCTTGGCCCTGGAGTCTTTGTGCTGTATTTGGCTGACACAACAGGGTCAGGTCCATTACAGCCTTGTGGTGACTCAGGTTTAGGCAGGCTGTAGTTAAATCAGATAATGTAACAGCTCTTTGTGTTCTTTCTTGGAGTCTCTGGGGTTTAGTGATCTCCTTGGCAGGGTTTATTTAAGTCGGACTGGCCAGTCTTTGGAGCTTAGTAACTTCTTTTGTTAAATGTAGATTTACTGTAAGGATTCATTGCCATAGCTGTCTCCCACAGAGATAGAACAGAAGGTTGTAAATCAAACAGATTTCAGTGTAAATTATTCAGAGTTTTTCTCTCTTCATTGTATAAGATTCTCTGCAGAATACCATGACCCAGTGAGCTACTGCTGATTATCTCTTGAGGTCCAAAACTATATGTAGTTCACATATATTATATATGTTCCTTTAAAATCAAATTAGAAGGAACATGTTTGGCTTGGTTGCCTCTCTAAGGAGAGATGCATTAATGAATGATTAGCATGCACTGGAAGCCTCATTGCTGAGCTAATGAAATCCAAATATTTTGAGACCTAAGCCTATAATGCAGCTTGATGGTTCTGCATCATTGTTGTATTTTAGTGGGTTTAGTACTGTGAAACTTTACATGTGAGTAGTTGCTGCCTTTATGATTGAAATACTGACTTTATTAAGATTTGCCTGAATTGACTTATACACAGAAGAGTTTGTAGGATCTGTCTGGGGTTTTGTGGAGGTGAGGCTTGACTTGGAGACACAGAAGGTCCTTTTGCTTTGTTTACATCTAAATTTCTAAAGTGATGTTGGCTGTAATTACTGGGTAGAAAGAACAGGCATTTCTCACTTGGAAAGCAGAAGCAGAGAGTTCCTTGGCCGAGGGGGACTCCAGGTGTTATGTCTGTGCAAAGTTTTATTTTGCAGATGTCTGAGGCAGCCTTTATTCACTGTCCTGCTGCCTCAGCCATCTCTTTCCCCTTCTCATCTCTCTTTTCACTGCTGTGCTCTACAGCCCTTTTTGTTTTTCCTCTGGCCTTTCCAACTCCAGTGCTGCTGAATGGTTCTTCTCCCTTGATATTCCTGCTCCCCACACCCTTGTTATGTGTATTTCATACTATTTAAACAACAAATCCTTTAGTTGCCTCTATCCACGTTGTAGTGAGCTCCTCAGCTGTTCTTCAAATGACTTTGTTTCTGCTTCCTGGGATGTGAAATGTGTACAGTTGGATACAGAATTTTAACTCAAAAATAGAACTATGAATCAATTAAGGAAGAGCAATTACAAAATAGGAATCTCTGCCTCCCTGCTAATTAAACCTGTGGAAAAGAGCCATATCTCAATCTGCAGCCACATAAAAAAAATATTGTTTTATTTCTTTCTCTCAGAGTTCTTGCTGCTTTCTCCGACAAGCAGAGCACACACATTCTGCTGCTGTGTGGCAGTCAATTCTCCAGGTTGGTTTTTCACAAAAATTATTGTAAATGCTGTGCTTACAATTGGATTATTCCTTCAATTTGTGTTTCTGGTGGGGAACTCCAAGTCATCTTCTAGCAAGGAGATTGGGACTCTCTGCCAGAAGGCAGGGGAAACACAAAGGTGTTTTGTTTGAAAAATGAAACCTAAATTTCTCATTTAAAAGCCAAAGAACAACATGGAAGTAGAATAGTGATACTGGAAAGTAACGACTAAGCACTTGTTTGAGTCAGATGCAAATGTTTTCATTTGCATTTTTTTCCTTTAAATTATTTATTTCTTATTTTAGTCCAGATGTATGATTTTGGGGATAGAGTGTTGAGCTAAATCATTTTAAACGTGATTGCAAAGAGGGTAACTGAATGTTTCCTTAATGAATGCATGTGTGGTGCTATTGCTGTGATTATAGGCATGGTGTGACTGGAATTTGAGTTGCTCCTCCTTCCCAGACTTGCATCCTCATCTTATTTCCTATTATATTCAAGGCACCTGTTTTTCCTGTTAAGAATGCGAAGTGTTAGCTGAAATCATAAGAGGAGCTGCAGGAATGTATGAAAAGCAGCCACCTAGCATGATTTTAATAATTCTGTAGCATTTATTACATTCTCTGTTGAATCACTTCTTGATGTTGATGGCATAATTTAAAGTGACAGAAAGGAAGGAACACGACCTTTAATGTCATGACATGAGTTGTCACAAAAAAGGAAGGATGAGCTTAATTCAGCCGAATGGCTTCCCAGGAAGTCTTGATACATAATAAACCGAGATTTATCTTTGGCTGAGATTACACAGCTCAAGCTGTGATTTTTCTTTTAGATGAAACAAACTGAGTGAAGAGAAGATGAAAATATTGTTCTAATTTTGATCTTCATATTACATTACAGCAAATTAATTCTAGTTTATAACAGGGAGCATGTAAATTATGGTAGCTTGCAAAGGAGAGCTACATACAGTGATTGCTAAGGTGTTTTCCAGAGCAGGATCCAATGTTCCTCCATAAAGAAGAGGTTATGTTGCTCTATAAGCTTTGTCATTAGACACAAATGTGCAATCAACTGTCTAGAGGCACCACATTTCCCTTCTGTTGCTTAGAGTCCTCTTGTACTGATCAGTTTTTGTGGTAAATCCCAGAAGGAGCACAGATGTTTTCAGTTGTTGTCACCAATGATGTCCAGTTGGTTTATAATGTCAGTAGTGAGGCTGAGTCATCATTTAGTTTTTGAGGAGTTGCATTTAAGGTGATTTGGTTTTTTGGAGGTTTTTTTGATGAGGGGAAAGTCAAGGCATTTAAAAATAATTACATTCTCTTTTCAAATATAAAAATCGTTTGGAATTTGCTTCCAAAATAAATCTTCTATTTTTAATCAAGGTTGTCTAGAAAGTCAGCATAATAGGTTTGGAAAAGAACATACCCTCTTCCAGAGGAGATCATATGGCAGCATCATAAAAACTTGTTTCCAAAAGAAGTGTGTATCGGTTCAACTTCAAAATATTGTATCTCTCCATCCTCTTTTTTTTGGCTCAGTTTGTTACAGGCTGCTTCAAAACTGTGTTTATGGGGAATTCAGAGAACAACAGGGAACGATACCAGGCCATCACACCAACATTTCATCCCTGATGCTGAATTTTGGCCTGGGTGTTTTCTGTCTGAGTCTGGGAGAGCCAAATCTGAGCATCTGATGGCATTTCCTCGATCCAAGCAGCAGCATGTTCTCTGTTGAATTTAAACCAGAGTGCATCACTGGCAGAGCCTCCTTCAAGTATCTGGTTTTTCATGTTAGTGTTGCTTCTGGAGTTAGCTAAGCCTCAGGGATTTTTGGAATTCCTTGGTCAGCAGGTTTTTTGTCTGGAAGACCAATTTTATTGTTAGGTTGGCTCTGATTTGGGCAGGTGCCAGCAAAGGCCCCAGAGCTGCACTCAGTGTGCTCACTGCCCTGCTGGCACTTCCAGGGAATTCATTAACCAGCATTTTTCTGCTGCCTAATTGGGTAACAAATGGAGTCCATTTGGACTTGACAAACTCTGAACAGCCCCATGATCTCAGTGCTGTATCAAACCCAACAGCACTGTGAGAATTTATGAAAGTTGTAATAATTATTCGAGTGGATTAAGTGCCAAAAATATATACAGGGGGCAGGAGACATCCCTTATCTGGGCTGAGAGAATGCAAAACACAAGCTGAAGTTTAATTTTCTGTGAACCTCACTTATAAAATAGTAGTATCTTTTTTGCCATACACTAAATACTGAATACTGAAGCACCCATCTAAGTAGAACTATTTACTAATTACTGGTTTTCTTTTCATGAAAAAATCCATTAAGAATAAAATATGAAGTGTCTTTATGGATGCACAGTTACTGAAAGCAAGTACAAATAAAAAAAAAATCTTGCAAGAAATTTTTGTTTAAAAATAGAATACTATGTTCACTTGACTTAGGCAAAGTAATTATTTGGGGATTTCAAGAGAATATATAATTTACAGATTGCAGGATATTAAATTTTTCAACCTATCAAATGCTGAATAATAGTATAAATTAGAATAGGAATATAACTGCTATGTAAAAATAAGAACACAAAAAATTTAAAAGAAAAAGCAAAAAAAGCTTGAGGCAACAAGAAGTGCTTCTAAATGACTCTGTGAAGTTTCTGGATCAGGGTCAAAGAGCTTGAACTCAGTTTGAAAGCTTTTTTGCTGCAGTAAGTGTGACTCCCTCTGTGAGTGCCATGGTTTCAAAAGGCACTGGTGACTGAAAATCAGAAGATCTGGTATTTATGGCTTTGTTTCCATAGTTTGTTACCTGCTGTAGAAGATCACCCATCACACAGAGCCTCGGGTCTTGAAACAGTCCCAGAATCAATTCATCCATCAATGGATTCACACCACAACCCCTTATTTCAGAATGATCCATCATTTCCTTAAGCAGGTTATTGCTTTTAGATGAGTTTATCCTATCAGATGGCTTTTTATTTTTTGGTTTTCCTAATTATACCAGCACGTTGATGAGGAAAGTAAATTGCCAGCTGAAATGCTGGCTAGTGTGTGTGGTACAGGAGCATGGCTGGATGCTGCTTGGATTTCTATATCATTTTAAGAACAGTGCCAAGAGCTAATGACTGTGATTTGATCCTGCATTAGCAGGGCCCTTGTTATTGAAAGGATTCATCATGCATAGAAATTATTTGTGCTCTAGCTGGAGGCCATATTCTGTGCTCTCAGCACTCGGCGTGCAACATGCTGTCTTCATTTCTACTCACTTACCCGTGAAACAAATGACAGAAGGGAAGGGACAAATGCAGCCTATTTGTCATTTTCCCTCTGTGCCTCCTCTCCCCCCGGATCAATAGAAGGATGGAAGGAATAAAGAACAATCCTGCTAAATGCAAAACTAATGAAAAACAGGGAAGTGTGGAGCGACCTTTTTGGTGGTCTCCTTTTAAAAAAGGCACAAGGCACCAACACTAAAGCCTGCTGATAACAGACTCAGAGCAGTTTAAGGTCACTCCTCTTTTCAGGCCCACTGTCTACCTGTCAGCCCTAACTATTAACAAGGGAATTGTAGCTCTGCTTCCTGACAGCTGAGAAATCCCTGTAAAGTTCCAATACCCTCACGCTGTTTGAGGGGTAAAGCTCCCCACAAGAGGCCAACTTCCCTTGGCATGTCCCTGGTAATCCCTGCTCACGTTCAAGGGAGCTGCCTTGGCATCACAGACAGACTGAGCTGAGAGCTTTACTTCTGCAGGGAACACATAAAGAGCTCCTGCCACAAAAAGGCACCAGCAGAGCCCAGGCTGAGTCCTCCACAGCTGAGGGACACAAGAGGTGACTGAAGGGTGACTGATCTTGGCTGATGTGACCTTTGTCTCACACAGCCTCCCCTTGGGAATCTCCACTGCTGGTAGTGTATTTTCCATGGACAAATTTCTAGGAGTAATGAGAGATGAAATTTTAATATTTGTTTCCTCTAGGGGAGATCCAAGATTTGTTTTAGTACAGCTCCCAGACCAAATTCATAAGGAAATATTGTAGTCAGGGTACAGTTATCACCAATATCTTGCTTTATTTTCAGTGATTTGAAATAAGCTAAGGGCCTGAAACCAAGAGCATGTGTATTTAAGTGTAGCATAGTTCCACTTAAGCAAGCTAAACTAAGATGAGGTGTCAGCAAAGCTGTACAAAACTGGATGAATGGCAGATTAAGTGAGTAAACTTAATAAAGAATTGGCAACTTTTAAGTGTAGATGAAAAGTGACCTTATTAAGTCACCCAATAATTCATCATGCCCTTGCATATCTACATAGCACTGCTACTGCAATATTTTTTGTTAGAATTTAAAAAAAAATAATTAAATCCTTAGGCTTTTGAAAGGACTATAACTTTTTTCTTTCTTTAACATAACCCCCACAAGGTAATAGAAACTCACATTTTACAGTAGTCCAGCAACAGAATACATTGTTTTCCTGCACATGAAGAGTTTTGGGTATGGCAGCCTCTGGTAGCACTTGGTGATTTTTAACCTGAATGTCGAGAGAGTTTCTGTTTCAATTTAATTGACAGGTGAGCTTGTATTTTAATTGAATCCAGTCCCTCATGACTAGAAAATAAATGTCTTTCTGATAAGGCAAGATTGATCAGAAAATAGGAGCTTTAGTCCACTGTGTATGTCATGGATAAGGAAAACACACTTTTTTACATTGCGTTGTTTCCAGGTGACTTGGTGCCACTTTTCCAGTTCTAATTTTTGGTATTAATTGAATTTTGAAAATCTTTCCCCTAATCAAGCCCATATTTAATTGTTCTTGCTTTCAGTAAGTTCACTTATTGCCAAAGCAAACCCTTGCTCTCATCCCCTACCATGAGTAATTAGTTCTATCCAACTAAATCTTGTTACCACTTTGTCACCATTAGTTTTGTCCCTTAGAAATGTTTAGGTTCATGTTTTTCCCTTGCTCCAGAAGCCACACTTCTCTGGAGAGCTCACTATTGCACATCACATATTCTATGGGCCCTGAAACTTTTGCCTTGAGCCTCAAAATAGTGCTGAGATCCCAAACAAGGAATAATGTTGGAAGAAAGGGGATTAGAACGTTGCCATTTGGGAACACTGAAGACTATAGATGCTGTTTGTGCTTTTGGGGTTGTCCTCCATATGCAGGAGAGAAACACATCACAGCTTCTCAGATCTGGCAGTGCAGTAAGAAATGAGAGGTTTTGGAGTTGGTGCTGCTCCTGTTTTCCTGTTTCAGGTGCTTTGTAACAAAGAAATGTATTTCTAAAAAAAATCCAGTCTTTTCTCCCTAAATCTTGCATCCTCAGGAGAAGAAAAAGACCACAGATGCTTGTGAAGGAGCTTGAATAGCCCAGAAGACAATATTTCTTCAGATGTGATGCAGCAGTGTTGGTCCTGAGCTGTCCAATTCAAGCTGTCTCTGTATTTTTGGATCCATTAAGGAGCTGAAGATTAAGGAGAGCTGTAAAGGGAACGAGCAGTGCCTTTGCAGATGTTTGCCAATCATTCTGTTTAGGTGAGCAGCATGGGAGGAAACAAAAACTCTTCTGAAAGTTTAACATTTGAATCATGAAGGCTTTGCTGTAGTTTGGGACTGGCAAAGCCTGACTTATCAGCACTGCTGCACTCAGTGCTCCCACACCAGCCCAATTTTTGATGAAAAGTCATGTCTTCCTTGCCATTTAGTTAAAAATCACCTTTTCTATATACATATCTGAGAATATTTAGTCTGTTACTTCTGAAATTTTCAGAGGTTTGGGGGTTATTTTTAAGTTTGTGTGTACCTTTTTTGGCTGATTTATTTCCTTGATTCTGTGCAGAGATGAATTTCATGGGGAAAGGAGTCTTTCTAAGTTAACATCTGTGATTTCTTCAACTTTGAACTCAAGTACTTGCTTGGCCCATTAAGCAAAGCTCCATGGAATTTGCATTTATTCAGTTACTCGTTAAATAGGGACATGTTTTGCTGGAGGGGCTTAAGAATTTCCTTTTCTAGAGGAGCAAAAGGACATTATCATCAGTAGGTTCTTTTTGCACCTTGTGAAAAATGAAAGATGCTGCTCAGCAGGGAAGGAGAGGGACTGATGTTTAAAGGATAATTCTATTTATGGAGGCACTTTTCACAAGCCAAATCTGCAAGCATTAGCACACAAACTCCTCCTGGGTATAATCTAGAAATGGTACCAGGGATGTAAAAGTAGAGCCAGAAATGCCAGATATTTGTTAAAAAACAATAATTTCTATTGCACTTCCCTCTCTTCTCACAATAATTGTGATCAGAAATTGGAGGGCAAGTGAGTGAATGTTCCAGTGCTGTCCTTCTCTTGTTCACAAGGATTTAGCCATGGATTCATCGTGAATCCAGTAAGAAAATGGGATAAAGAAGAGTAAAGGAGGGAGGAAGTAAAAGGTAAGCAATGCTGAAACACCACAGCAACTCTAAAATCCACCAAACACAAATTAACCCACGTTTCCCCTTCCACTCTCTGGCCTTTTTGGCTATTGAACACGAAAGCTCTCCAGAACAAGGAACCTTACACTCTGTATTTCTGTTGCACCAGGTTGCTGTGTGTATTCCATTTCTGTTAGGAATTTGGGGTGTTATTGTGTTAAATTCAGCAAACGATGTGTTATTTGAATATTGATATTTGCCCTTACATCCTTCTGCTGAACTTCAGGACATTTGAGGACAATGTCATGAGATTTTCTCCATAAAAGAGAAATGAAAAATATTTCATAAGTCAGAGGAGCAGCCCAGCTACTCTTGAGCTGTTTGGTGTGGGCATCTCCTAGAGATGCACAACAAAAGGAGCTGTTTCCATGTTACTTTCCCAAAATTATGGCCTGAAGGTGCCATAAATCCTATTGTTCCAGATGTGAGCCTCGTCAGGCAGTAAAGTCAGCCAAATGGAAGTGCACCTCCTCCCCATGCAAAGCAGTGTCCTCTTGTAAGTCATTAAAGGATTTGTGATTTATAATCAGTTTATACGAGCATTTATTGTGCCTTTCAAAAAGAATTATAATGGGGATGCTTGGAGCAGATTGACTTACATGGCACCACGAGTCTTACAATGCCACAAGCTGTTGTTCACTTCTCTCTTATAATTCTTTGGACACAGTTTACTTAAACTTCTTGAAGCCAACTATTGTGCTCCTGAGCCCTGGAAAAGAGGAGGAATACCCAGTGCAAATCCTAGAAATCCTAGCACATGATGGAATCTGGAAACCCGGAAAATAAGGTCACTCTAGGTTTAATAACCACCAGAGTGAATGAGATTACCTAGACTTTTCAGAACCAGCTGTAGTAAATATTTTCATTTACAGAAATGCCTCTCAGATTTACATTGTACCAATTGTTTTTGGGTGCTGTGAGTGACTTTGTTACAAGAAAGATGTTCATAGAAATTAAGTGCTGGTTATCTAAATTTAAGGCCAGATACCTTGAGGCTCTGGTAAATACCCTCTTATTTGAAGTGCTGGTTTATTGTATGGTTCCAAATTGGAGATGATGCAGTGCTGTGACCAGAGGTGTGATTACAGCACAAGCAGGACACCTGGGATAGCTTTTTTCTGGCAACTTTGGGACAGCCTGGATTTCAGAGAGGGCTGTCCAGGGGTGTTAGTGAGGCATCCTGGACATGAACTGAAAGAAAAAGCAATGAGTGAGGTCTGTGCTGCTGCAGTTTCATTGATTTTAGGCACTCTAGGTATATTAAAGATAATTCAGATATGACTATCTGTGTGGCATTCTCTGCTTGTGTAGCAGCACACCATATCCTAAATAGAATGGTAGCTTGTCATATGGAGATAATGGTTATTATTCAGCATATCTCCTCTATAAAGGTATTCAGGCAGTGTCTCTCCCCTTCTGAGATATTCATCTAATTCTTTCCTGAGGCTGTGAGTCATAGAACATCAGATTTGGGTTTAAAATTCAGAACCAACTGTGCTAATATCATATAGTGTCTTTCTGGCAAACACTGCAAATTCTCAGAACGCACATCTGCAATTCTAAACGTGCTGGAGACTTTGGGTTACAAAGTTGGGTTTAGAAGGAAGCTGCCAATATGCACAAAATGTTACCACATCACAGGAGCCATCAGGCAGCCCCTGAGTGATTGCCAGTTCTGCCTGAACGTGGCCTAAGAGCCTTCTTGCTTATCTGCCTCCTCAGGTAATGTTATTTTTCACTTATATTCCAACCACTCTCAAAACAAGCTTTCTCTCCAATGCCCTGATCCCACCAGGGCATCACGAAGATTTTACATGACACATTTTACCATATGCAATCTCTGTGGTAAAAATTAATCCTCACAGATTAGATGTTTGTGTTCTGCTCCAGAGCTGCTCAGATAAAGTATCTAGGGAAGATACTCAAAAATTAATGATCCGCTGGTTTTAGTACTGCAATTCTCTGTTAAAATTGTATTTATTGAGGACACAGACAAAAAAGGAGGCAGGAGATGCCCACGTCCCTCGTCTGGACAGCAAAATTACAGGACTTGTGTGGACATGGTAGAATTCTAGCAGGTTTTTGAACCTCTGCCCCTGAATCACCTAGAGGAGGCAACAGGTTCATGTCCTCGTTACCTGGGCTGTTGTACTTTGTAAAAGTAAGTAAATATTCATCAAAGGATGTGCAAGTGGGATCAAAACTATTTGAGGGAAAGCACTGAAAGCATTTTCACTAAATTTGACGCTATTGTGAAAAACAATCCAGAGACTAAAAGACAGCAGTTAAGAATCAGGCTCCCAATGATCAGGAATTCAAATAAAATGCCATATAGTGGAAAGCTTCACCGTCCTGCACTGAGGAGAGGGTGAAGCCTGATCCTGGAGCAGCAGTTTGGCTGCAGGGTGGAACAAATTTGGCTCTCCTGTGACCCGGGTTGTCCTTACCTCTGGAGCAGGTTGATGTCAGCTGTAATGTGGATCAAGCTCATGCATATGTATATCTCTATCTCTGCACATTGTATGTGTGATGTGCTTAAATTAGGGCTTTGTTCATGCTCCAATTTAAATGAGTGCTTTTTTTTTTTCAAGTTCTAATTTTATTGATGCAGTGAAAATACACACGGCTATGTCATAACAACAGGATAACCATATGCCACTCAATCATCTAATTTACATTATGAAAACAGAATCAGGGTTTTCTGAAAACTGTCATTTTGGGATGCCTCAGCTCACAACTAAGTCATTCTTATCACATAGTGAAGTTCCCCAGCCTGGAGTATTTCATCAATGACACTTCAACTGAAGAATTTTTAAAATATGCTGATTTGTTTGAAGGGAAAAAACATATTTAAAAATATCTGCAAAAAGAAGGTCTGAGGAAGTTTTAAAATCTGTATTTTGCCTTTTTTGAACACATATTTGATCAGATGAGCTTTTGTCCTGAGAATCTGTTTTATAGCTAGGTGGGGCACATGTGTATCTAGAAATACATAAATATATGTTTATACATGTACTTATGCAGATGTTACAACATAGAACATATCACTTTAGGATTTTTATGTGTTTTTGGTCAAGATCCACTGATGCATCTCTTGCTCTCTTATATCCAAAACAGCCTCATGAGTGGAATGGATCCATTCATTGTTTCTGTCTGGTGCAGGCACTACTTGGTCCTTTCTCAGTACCTCTCTTTGAGGTGTAATTAGAGCTTCTCTAGCTCCTGAAATCAGCAGCTCCGTGGCTGCTGCCTTCCAAGGAGAGCAGGGAGTCTCTTCCTATCAATCTGGTTCACTGCAAGACAAAGGAAAATATCCTTTCTCCCTCCAAAGCAAACAGTAAGGTTGCAGATATTTATTAGTTGTTTGTCCGGAATTTCCTTGGACTTTGCACGCCACACAAATCCTGATTCCCCTGATGGATTTGTCTCCTTTTTTGGCTTTTTTTGGTCTGGTAGGGACCAGGCTCTGGGTTACAGAGCTTTGCAGGCAGGGATTTCAGGTGGGTGGGATGTGTTCCTGGGCTTCTCAGAGATATGTAAGACTGGAAATGGTTTTTTTGCCTCTTTATTGCACCTTACAACAACTCTGGTTTGTAATTACACCCCTTGGTAATGAAGATCTGCCCCAGGTCTCCTCAAGCAGAGTATTTAACTTATGGCCTTGTTTACAGGAGCTGGAATCCCACAGCCAGAGGAAAGTCTTTTAGGAATAATGCTGTAGGGAATGTGCAACGAGAGAGGAAAGGAGGAGCAGGTATAACAACACCTTTTATATGGGGCACTCACCTGGGAAGCAAGAAACCTAAATTTAAGTGCCAGCTCTGTCTTTGCACTCCTATGTAATGTTAAGTAGTTGTTTAATTGTTGTGTGTCTCACTTCCCCAGCAATAAAATAGAGGGAAATGCAGTTTACAGAGAGACCTGGAATAGATAAAGATTGAGAACAGTCAGAAACAATGGGAGAAAAGCCCACACAAGTAGCACAAACAGACAAATACATCATCATTATGGATTTTCCCCTCACAGCCCAGCAAGGTGGCTCTTTACATGTATAATCCCCACAGTAAAAATCATCCAAGTGAATTAGATGTTTGTGTGCTGTGCCAAGAAATGCTCCTTATGTGAGAAATCTTTACCTAAATACAAATCCTCTGGAGACACTTAAGGTACAAATAAAAAATGGTTATGTCAACTACTGTATATCTTTTAAGTAAGAGAAATGTTACTTTTTTTTTACGTTGCCTCAGTCTTTCTCCTCATTTAACTGCGAAAAAGTCCTCTGATCACAAGAGTGCTGTTGTGTAGCTTGACCTGCTGTGCTGAACCTAAGTACTGCAATATATTTTAAGGTGGAATGAGCTGTGAGCGTTTTAAATTAGGTTATGTGCCTTAAGGTGGCAGTTGCTGCTCCCAGGCACAATTAGAGTAATGAAATGAAAGCTGATTTAATGGTTACAATAAAAGAAATAAAATAGAGAGGTTTGGCCAGACCGGTTTTTATTCAAGTTTCTATTAAGAAAGAATGGTTCTCATAAAAATAATACCAAGCTGGAAATCATAATGTTTTTTCATATCATGATAAAGATTGGATATGTTCTCGCTGAGAGTTTTTTTAAAATAAATTATTCTTAGCTTATAATCAGCACCAGAAATATATTTCAGAGTGTGTTGTTCCATAAGGAGACCAGCTTACATTTATCTGAGCTACGTTTTTCCAAGAAAGCGGCAATAATATATAGAGAGACACACCTGGAAATATCTAAATGGACTATTTGTCTATCCTATCACCTTTGACCTGCAGTGAGAGGCATTTTCAGATGCTGATCTGGGGAGCAAACCCCCAGAGGAGCCCTCCCAGAGTCCCTTCTCCCACAGGAGAGGCTGTGTGGTTGTGGCTGTGTGTGAGGTGTAGCCCAGCAGAGCTGGAGCTGCATCCCCATTTCCACCCTGTGGGATTTCTCCAGCCAAATGCTGAAGCCTGTGGAGCTCTGCCAGGCCTGATCCTGCAGCCCTGTGGGAATCTCTGAGTGGGAATTCCAGCCTGCAGGAGTATCCTTTGGAAGGGCTGATTGCAGAGCGAGGTGTTGTGGGGGTGACCAGTGGGTCTCGTCCCCATTGCTGTCAAGCTTGTGCTGTTAGGGACAATTTCAGTCCCAATCCTGGGACTGAGGCCAGAGGCAGCAGGTGCAGAAAATGTCTGGAATTCTAATTTATTACCCCTTACCTTCTGAGCATCAGATGTCTTCAGCAACAAGAAGTGCAGCAGCTTCTTTCACAGTCTGCAATGTAGCCTATGTTTTCCAGAAATCCATAAACCTTTACTTACAATATTCTTTGGGAAAATACATAGATAAATTCCTGATGAACCTGGACTCTAATAGTGCAGAAAGAGAATGGTGTGCTTTTCATGGAAATCCTTACTTGCTAATGTACCTTTCACTTGAGAACCAAAAATTTGTCATTTTTCTATCAACAACCGAAAAAGTGACTGGATAGTTTGGGGAATTAAACACATCCTCACATCTTTTACCAGTTTTGCTAGATAATAAAAAGCAGCCTAGTCAGGTTAACTCCCAAACACTGCTGCTGGCTTTCAGATATTTGTAACAAGGATGGAAATAAATTAAAGCTGGGAGGGGACGTAGACAAAGATACAAGTAAAATCTAGAAGCAATATTATTGTGGAACTGTAAAGAGAAGGGCTTTTATACATGAAAAAAAAATGTATTTAGTGTAATGTCTAAGAATCTTACTGACATTGGGAAAATTGGACTGGTTTCCAAAAAATGTGAATTCAAGAGAGTGTTGTGAGTTCTTGGTTTTTGGTTTTTTTTAACAAGAAGTGCAGTCTTTTTTCATAATGTAAATTTTCTTGCTGTTTATTTAGCCCTGGATATTACACTAATAATGGATAGTCAGTGTGCCATTAATACACAATAATTTTGGATTTGTGTCACATATGACTGGAATCATAACTAGCCACAAACAAACTTTAGTTTTAAAGATAATGAAGAAAAGAACTAATGGAGCTGAAGAGACTCCAGGAGGCTGTCTCTTGTGGTAGAAACATCTTTTAGTGTAGAATCTGTGTCCTAGAACCAGGTGACCACAGACCACACTGTGGCCCCAAGAAGGTTGTTAACAGAGGGTCACTTCTGTCCTTCAAGGAAAACTCCAGCTACACTGCTGAGCTCAGCAGTTTGAAGTTCATGCAGATAAGGAGACCTTTTTTTGTGCAAAACAATGTCTTTTAAAGTAAAATATTAATTAAAGTCTGTGTTTCCTAGAGCTGCAGTGCTAGGAGGTATTACCATTTGTAATGCCATTTCACAGTGGACCACATTTATCTGCCTCGTGCCTATTTTACATTCATCAAAATGACAATTAGGCGTTTTAAGAGGCTCAAAACATTCCAGACAACTAAATATTATTTCTTGTGCAGAACACATTAGCCTTAAAAAGATTAGTAAAGTCTAAGCTGCCAATTACCATTTCTTTTAAAATCTGCTCCACTCAGAGCTGTGATGCTTTTAAAGGAGTGCTGGGCATTAAACAGAGCAGTGCAGAGGACTTAAACTGCTGGAGTCAAATTAAACTCAAACAAAACTCCTGAGGGTTTGTCCAGACAACAGGCAGAGTACAGGTTTAGTGTGCAACCATCCAACTCCTCTGCTGTCAGACAGACTGGCCAGATTGTGATTCAACATATTCATGCATTTAGACATCTGGCATTTTAATATGATACAGAAGAGTTGAAATATGCAGTGTTTTTACCCTGACATCTCTTTATTCATATGCACAGATATAAATATATTTATATTTTGAAGCTTATTTCATAAAGAATACCTATGATGGGACTTTTCCTAGTGATCCACAAGTTAATTATCATGCAGATAAAGAATCACTTTGTGTTTTGATTAGTAGTGCAAATCCTCTCCTGTGGTCTTGACCAACATCACCCACTCATTTCCATTCAGACTATTGCTGCTGAAATATTACCTCTGATTCTGTGATTGTCTTCTCCACTTGATGAAATATTAACTATTTTTCCTTCTGCAAAGCCATATCCCACTTCTTCTGTCATCTCTTAGGACGAAGAGGCTGTGGCTTGACTTTCCCCCCAGCCTGATGATTGCCCCACAGAGTCCCTGCAGGATTTTGGTGCCTTTTCCCTGCTGCCCTTGAGACTCTAACCCTGAACAAAGCCAATTCCTCTTTAAAGCCCTCCTGAGGGAGCCAGGCTGCCAATGTGCTGAGATCACTGCTCAAAGTGCTGACCAAAGCTGTGTCATGGTTTCCTTGAACTGTCCCTGTTTTGTCTGCCTGTTGTTTGACATCTTCAGTTATAAACCCTGTCGGTCAAGGACTTTGATTTATTTTCTCTGCACAGTGTGTTAAGGACACAGACTGTAAGTGAGACAACTGCTTTTTCACAGTAGTGCAAAAACCAAATGTCTGAGGCAGGACTAAGCCATGCAGGTCAATACCCTTGAAATCAGTGTTCCACAGGACTTTAGGTGGAAATCCACAAATAGAGAAGTTTTAACTTAAGAAATGCATTCTCATATGTATATTAACCCATCTCCTTTCACCCTGTGCAGTTACTGTGACCTCACCTCTAACGAGTTTTTCCCTGGTGAGTTTTGGATCAAGTCCTCAACACAGGACCTGTGCTAGTTTTGTCTGGTTTTGGCAATTAAGACATGATCTGATTTAATTTGCATCATTAGGAGGCAAGGGTTTGCAATTGCTCCTCCTCTGCCTGCTTTCACACTTCTTCCTGAACTTTGAACAAGTGTTATTGAAAATGTGAGTCATGGTAGCACATTAAATATTAAAACCAGTTTAAGATTTAATCCCAATTTATAGCGCAGCTTTGTCTAATTTACTGCATATTACACAATTTCCTTTACAGATAACTTTTAGTGTGCTATATAAATAATAAATCAGTCTCTCGTGATTCTCAATTGTTCTAATATGGTTTTATATTAAACTTACATTTGCCATCATTTAAGTGTTGCTAGATCAATTCATTTTATTTTTTCTCCTTTACCTATTCAGATTGCACATTAATTCTTTTATAACGTTATAAGTTCTATGTAGAAAATTACAGCCATTCAAGCATTTTGAGTTCTTTGTTATCCTTTCTTTTAAAGAAAGATGGAGACAACCTTGGCATGCATAAAAGACAAAGCAAAAGCAGGGGTGCAGAGGGTCACAGCTCATCCCCAATCAGTGACAGCAATTCTGGTGTCAGGCTCTGCTCTGCTCATTCCATCAGCTGAGAGATCCTCGCCTTGCTCCTGCTTGTGCAGCTCTTTGTGTTTCATATTGAGCATTTGCACACAGGGAGGAAACTTTGCCATTGTGTCAAAACTTTGGGGATTTAGAACAGCCCAGATGAAAGTTTAAGCATTTTTGCCTAATTTCATCAGGCATTTAAAGGTTGTATGTGGTACCTATGACCTGTGAAACGTTATCAGCAATGTCTCTTTTCCTCTGGTGGATATTAACAAAGTTTCTTTAAAAGATATGAAGGCAATCTGTTTCTAGGGCTATTTTATAAAGGGTGAAAAAAACCCATATTTTCTAAAGGGTGAAAAAAAATTATTTTCTAATGAATAAAAAATTAAGAATTATTTAACCAACTTAATTTCCACATGATATAAACAAGAAAGCAAATATAAAAGAAATAAGCACCTTAAAGACAGAGTTTAGATTTTGAAAATCATTACTGAATACAAAAAAAAACATTGTCCTTGAGGTAAAAGGAAAAAAAAAAATCATTAAAACCGGGTTTTCTCCCGAATCAATTGAAAAAAACTCTGAAAGCAGAAGAAAGAAATAGTTCATTACACCAAGGGGTTACAGCCTATGGCTATCCTGAGAACAAAATTTGGGATATGAAGGGAACCAACAGAAATAATGATGTGTTTAAGGCTTAACATCTCAACGGTTTTTATCTTCTGTTCCCTCCCAACGATAGGATGTACATTAATGTTTTATTTAAAACATTCCTTCAGCCTAAGTGTAAATTTGGTGGGGGGAAGATGTTAAATATTGAACACCAACTATTCTGATAAGCTCCTGCTGAAGGAAAGGAGGGTCTATAAACTTTAACACTGTTCAGACATTCACAGGAGTGTGACCTGCTCAGAGCATCCAGGCCCTCCTGCCTTGCTCCTGACACCCAAGTGGAATTGGGATTCAGGGCCAGGAAGTTTCACAATCTTCACTGAACAAAGTCTGTATAGTCAGAGCAGCTGCTTCTCACCTTAAGAAAGGAGAGTATTTAATTCATAGAAGAATCTTCAACGAGATGTGATGCAAAGGTCTAAATGCTTCAGAAACCCTGGCCTAAATAGAATCTATTTGTTGAAAGAAATAATGATTGTAAAAAAAAAAAATCATAGCCTTTCATACCTCACCATTCACCTGCAGAATATGAGGAGCTTGTTTCCTGTGTCCAAGGACTTGCTGGATTTCTGTTAAACAAAAAGGCCAAAGATCGTAATGGAACTTTAGTATTTTCTGAAATTACACATTGAGGTATTTACCTCCTTTGGAAGCTGTGGCTTGAAAGACCTCGCCTTGCTCCTGCTTGTGCAGCCAAAAAAACCTTTCTCTTTTTTTTTAAAAAAAAACCCCTCTATCTTTATTATTTAAATCTAAATATTATCTAAATTATTGGCTAATATTACACAAAATTTATTTATCTTACACAAAATTTCTTTATCCTTCTTTGTACTTTTGAAATATCTGAGGAATTGTTGTGTTTTTTGTGGGTGTCTCGTGCTCATCTCCTCAGGCTGCCTCTCCAAGTGGTCTGCAACTTGATCAATAATTTTTTATGCACTGGAGTGGGAGCCAACTGCAGCAATATCACCGAGCTGAATTCTGCTTTTGTATCAGCACAAAGTGAGTGAGTGCTGATCATGCTTGTTTGAAGTCAACTTCGTTTGGCAAATCCTAGAAGGCTGCAGGATGAGTGGCCAGATTTTCTAATAAACGCAGGCTTAGGCTATGCATCCTTGAAAACACAGCACTGTTGGTCTCTGAAGGGTTGTTTTGTTGCTGGCTTGAGCCAGAAGACACTTTAGGGTTAGATTTAAGCGTGGCTGCAGCAGTGCTGTGCTGGTATTTGTGTATAGAACCCCTGATGCAATGTAAAAAGCACCATCAGCCTCGGCGTGTGTGTCAAAAGAAATGAAACTCATTTGTCAGCAACAACAATGCCTGGGGGCTCGGGGAGTGACTTTGGAACGTGTTTGTGCTTCCTGGGAGTGCTGGGTTGGTCCCTTGCAGATTTTACTGAGCTGCTGGCAGAGCCCTTGGGTCTGTGCCTCCATAATCTGGAAATCTAGATATGTAGATTGCTTTTAGAAGATGTTCTTTTGTAATTGCTGAGCCTAGTGCTGCTGTTTAATGCCAACAATTGTCTTGCTAGGAGGCATTCCAGCATCAGCCCATGGAGCTGATCTGTTCTCTGAGGATATCCAGCTCCTGAGCTACCAAAACCTGTGTGGGATGCATCCAGTAGCATCTCTAGGTAACCACAGCAGGTATTCAAGCCACGTGAAATCCACTGTGAGCACCCTTGTAAAAGCTTTTAAGCAGCAACCCACAGTGTGATCGCCTCTGATCATTCTGAGGGAAACTTTGTTCGAGATTTTTCAAAGGCTGAACATTGATCGGGAGCATTATTTGTGATGCAGAACAAGTGTGTTTACACCCTGATGCCCAGAGGAGACTGAACTGCAGTGAGATCTTCTTTAATGTATCTGCTGTATTGTTGCCAGGTTTGGAAATACACATGACATGGATTATTTTATTTGGTCAAACCATGGTCTCGTCTAAAGTCTGTTGATTTGCACTGGGTTGGTTCCCTAAATAGACCAACCACGAAAAATTTGGGATAAGCAGGATGTGGGGTTCCAGGACAATCCCAGTCATGCAAAAAATCAGGGGTCACAAATATCATGTCACAGCACTTTAATGGTTTCCCTTCAGCTATACCTAAACTTGTTTCTCATGTGTTGTGGTGGCAACCAACTCCTCTCATTTAGTTCCTTATGAGATTTCTCTCTCAGTGTTTCTTGCTCAACGGTTCTGGTTGAGACATTCTGTCTGAAAAACAGCCTGCAGAGTGTTCATAGTGCATCCCCAGATTTCTGAACCATATAAATTAAATGCATCCCCAGATTTCTGAACCGTATAAATTAAGTAGATGCTTACACCCAGCATTTTGTTTCATATTAATATTCCTAATTGACCTATTTAATATATTAAGTATTCTTGTAGAAATTATCTTTAATCTGCATCTTACACTGAGCATTGAAAAGAAAAATATCTGCCTCTGGGAAAAAAAAAAGGAAAATAATGTTTTCATTATAAAAATATTCTTCAGTTATATTAGAAGAAAAATGATCTAAAAAAATGACAACTGGCTCTAGAAAAATTCTGGTATTTTAATTTGCAGCTTTCAAAACACCTAAATGTGCAACAGGTTCTTCATTACGTTGCAATGGAGCAGGAGCAAATTAAATCAAGAAGTACAGATGTGATGTGGGAATCAGTCTTGATTTTTCTGGATTAAGCAAGGACAACCAAAATGGTTCCTCTTAACCATAACCCTACATCTATTGTTTTGTGAATTTATATTTTTACTTAATATTTTGAACGATTTCATATAACTATTTACATATTAGAACTGCTTTGTGTACTTGCCCACAAGATTGTAAATCCATATTTCTTTTTTGGTTTTTTGGGGGGTTGTTTGTTTGTTTAATTTTTTACAAATTACACTTACAAACAGCTCATTTTGTTTTGAGTTTTATGAAAATACTTTGAAACATTTTCAGACAAGCCTAGAAGTGACGTGAAATGTGTTACTGGAAACCATCAAGCTGGATTAAGACTCTAAAGGAGGCAATGGATTTTCACCATTCAGTGGAAGGATGCAGATATAGCCAGAAAAGTCTGGGATTCATTTTGTATCAGCTGTCTGCTTCTAACGGAGCCAGGGAAAAAGAGCTTTATCTGAAAATAACAAAGAAGAATTCTGTCACTCCTGTTTAGAAAATATGTCCAGAAACCTGACCTGTTTATCGTGTGTTCCTTCCACTGCATCTCTGAGATTCATGGCACAATGTGCCACACGTGCATTAGACTATCAGTCAGTGACAAATTACTCCCCAAAATATGTGGCAGGACTGTGACACTGAAAAGGTGGGGAAAGACCAGTGGCACATCGTGCTCTGTTACTTTGTAAAGTTTTGCCTTAAATAACACGTAATCAGAAAAAATAGCAAGGTTTTAGATCTGTGTCTGCCATGGAGAGATTTCTCAGGTAAACAGGAGGCTTTTGCCGGTTATTTAATCATTCTTCTTTCAGCACACGCTTGCTGAGAGACCTTCAGCAAAATAATTCCAGACATTAAAATCAATGTCCAAAAAGGTGCATCCAGGTAGTTCAGCAGGGTATTGAGCTATGGATTCAGCCCTCACCTCCACTGGAGGCAGAATAAAAATATGTTAAAAAACCCAAGGACTCTTCCTTATGACTCCCAAGCCTTGGAGCAGCTTGTATCCTGTTTATCCCACGGTGGAATGTAAAACAGCCTTAATTCTGTTTGTTTAGGGAGTGGTGTGGATCTCTCATCAGCACTCAGGCTCATTCCCTGCTCGTGGAGGCAGGAACGAAGCAGGATCCATGCACACAGTGTGGGGTCAGCAGGCCACAGGGCAGGAGAGCAGGTCTGCTCTTTGTTTGGGGTTTTATTCCCATTCTGCCTTCAAGACTTCTCCAGAGATTTCTTTTGAAACTCTTCTTGTTTTATGGTGGACTGGTAATGTGTAGAGAGTGTTGCTCACTGTGAGGGAGAGGACAAAAAGCAAAGCAAAATTGTTTCACATTAGTCTTATTTTTCAACTTTATACATTTTTCTTATCGAGTATTCACACTTTGCTTCAAGTGAAGAACAGTATGATAAATTCATTTTTGTTTTGTTTCCTTTATAGCACAGCACTCGCCCTGCAGGGAGAATCAGCATTTCTGGATCACTTGTTAGCTGCAAGTGCATTCATTTGAATTTTACCATCGATCTCTTCTACCCTATGACTCACTTTTGTGGTGCTTAATTTCTAACACACTGCTTATATACTCCAAAGAATGTTGTTGTTTTTTTTTCTCTTGCCCACCTTAATCCTTCTCTAATGAATAAGTTCAGAGCCAGGCACTGCCTGTATGGATCAATATTCTAAGGAATAATTTTGCAAGCAGGCAAAATGGAATGTTTCTGAAGGGTAAACTGGTGAAATGGTGGTTAGCAGAGACAGAATAGGATCCCTTTCCCTGGGAATTATTTCCCCCTTGACCACCCCGACATGGGACAGGACATTATAGGTTTATGGTGTAGGTGCACAAGGAATGGTGGTTTTATCTGGAGCTCTCCTCAGGCACTCAATATTCACCCAGTGCTCTGCTCCAGACCTGCTCCCCCCTGAGCTGTGCCCATCTCTCCTTGCCAGACCAGGACTGAGGAGATGGGGAGCTCACCTTCCCCTCCCCATTGCCAGCCAGCTCTGAGCCTGGCAGGGACCACGCAATTAATTCCCTTCTCCCTGAGGGAAAGCTGGCCCTGGGCACCCTCTCCAGGAAGGTTTAGCAGTAGTTCTGTCAACAGGGTGGTGTTAGGGTGTGGAGAATTCGCCTGTGGCTCAGCTCCAGGGGTTGCAGAAATAACCACAAGCCAGGTGAGAAGCTCCCATGGCTTTTTGGGGAGTGTTTTGCATGGTGGGTGTCAGGGCTGCCTGGAGGATTTTGAGAGACACAGGACACCTTTAGCAGGGCACCTTTGCAGACAAACTCTTCTCCTTACTTTGACAACCTGACTTTCCCTCCCCTCACTCAGATCGGATGTGCAGAGGAGTTTGAGCAGAGACACTGATTTAGAGGATGCTCCTGGGGTGAGCTGCTCTGCCTAAAATCAAACCAGTCATCAACCTACTGGGAAAAACATGGTTTGTGTTCGATCTAATTGAGTTTCAGAAAACATTAGTTTTCCTCTCTGCCTTGCAGTCACACATGCCTGTGCACCAGCATTTAATGGAGTTGTGGCCTCTGAGCTGTGAGAGATCCTTACCTTACATTCCGAGGTCTGTAGGATTCCCTTGGGCTGTCAGATACAGCCACAGGGTAGAATATTTGCTATTTTACCTATCCAAAGGAGCTTGCAGAAAATTTTAGCTTTTCCTTTATTATAGAAGTAAAATTAGGAAATATGCTCATACTATTTCTTACAGAAAAAGGAAAAGAAAAGTGACCTGACCTCTCATTAGTTTGTGTTCTGCAGGAACTCTGTTCTTTCACAGGGCACAGGTGTTGTTTTTCTTCTCCCATCACACTTAGAGGCAAAACTGAGATGTGGAGGGGATCTGAGAGCTGTTTTGAAACCGAGTCATAAATGCAAATGAATAATAAGAACACGGTTAATCTTAGTGAGAAACAAATATAAATATTGTACAAAGAGAGATCTGTGGCATCAGAGTGCATACATCAGGCTATCAAGGCATCGTGTAGTTGTTTCATTTATTCCAACTTCTTTTCATCCTGTGAACAGCTGTCCCTTTATTTCTAAAAGCTATTTTAATGTGGCAAGGGTGTTTTTTGTTTAATCTGCTACAATACTCCTTTTGTCTCCTTGTCATACTTCCAGCTTTAAAATATTAATCCAAACTAACAAAGAGAATTTTTGATGTATTCTAAAATCCTGAATGCAATGTATAATTTAAAAATGAAAACATTTTATTAGGTTATGTTCATATTTAGATTCAGATATGTTTGGCTTGGGTTAGGCTCCTACTCGGAGATGGTTTTGCAGAAATAAATATTTATTGGGCATTAACAGTCTCCCTAAACACAGCTACATGCTACAGTGTGTTAAGTGCCCTTTCTGTGCCAGTCTAATGCTGAAGCCTTCCATTCTCATGCTCAGAGTTTAAACTCCTTTCCCAGCCAGCAGAAGTTCATATGCAAAGTTGAAGATTTCACATTCAATTCTAGTTATGAAGAAAATCCATATACCCTGGGGTTATGTTCATCTCCCCTCCTGGCATTCACATGCCAGAAAAACTCCTCAGACCCAGATTCATAAACTTTAGGACAGTGATAAATAAAGATACCAAATGGAAAGAAAAGCACTCATCAATAAATATTTTTTAATTCTTGTATCAGTGAATGTCTGATTTTATTAACTGAAAGTCACCAAGTCTATTCATAATTCTGAATAATTGCTGAAAAGATGTGGAAAAGTTTCTGAATCCCAAAATTTCAGATACTTTAGGATATCCCAGTTCTGGTGCACAGGTTTTACACACCTATGTGATTTCATAGGAAATGCTATACATAAAAAGTAATGTATAAAAGCCATATGGCTTATTAAAAGTATTTTGAAATTAATCATTCAGGAACTTCTGATATGCTACTTTTGCAGCAATAGTGTCAAGCTGGAAAGTGATTTACCAGCCCCCCCAAAATGCTGTGGTTTACCTCTAAAGTTTAGGGTGATATATTCCCTCTCAGATACATGAGCAACTCTGTTATTGGTAAACTCATCTTTTGTCATTCAGGTAATAGTATCTCCCAGCAAAAGGACTTCAGAAACAATTTGTGATGCCATCTTCATATTTCCAATGTGATAGCAATCAAAAACCACAAGGAAAGAAAGAGTTTGGAATTCTGTTGTGCTAAAAGTCTTGATTACCCATGTCTGATATTTTTAGGAGGAAAAGAAACAGAGGGGAAAGCGTGCTGGGATTAGCTATTTGTAGCATTTAGCCATGTAATTGTTCTGCAAATGGCTAATGTAGGGTAGGTCACTTGAGACTTGTTAGGGAAGGGTTTCCAGTGGTGGAGCTGAACGATGTGATGAGCTCTGCTCTTACAGGGTGATCCAAAACCTGCCCCAGGGAAGAAAGCAGCCAGTGGGATTTTGGTGCTGGCACCACTGAGAACTGGGTCAGGACAAGCCTCGGGTAAGGTGTACCTGCCAAAAATCTCCTCTTCCCTCAGCTTTCCGAGGTTTACATCCTGCCTCACCTGTGGGCTGTTGAGCCTCTGCTCCTGGGATAGTACTGGACAAAATGCATGGTCTGAAACGCTGGACTAAAAAGCCAAGGAAAGAAATGTCACAAATTAAAACTCCGTGGAGGAGATCTGGTTTCTCACCTGAGATAATATTAGACTCAGTAGCTGATAACACTTCAAGATTGGCACTTGGCTGAAGTGTATTCAGTCTGGAAGTCAGGAACCATAACACATTCAGAGATATGTTTAGGACAGAAATGGTTTTCTGCTGAAGTGCAAACACAGTTGAAAGAGTTTTAATTCTGCTGCAGCCAAAGCTGTTCCAGGAATTATCATCCCAGTTTCAGTGTTTATATCAGAGCATGTGCCAGACTGTCTCTGCCTCAAAGCTTCCTCTGGCTCATTTGGCCTTTAAGCCAGAACAGTTTTTCCCAGGCAAGGGTTTGACCTCTCTTGCTTTCCTTGGCTGTGACATTCCTCAGGAAAAGCCTTTCCAATTGAGCTCTGTGCCTTTCCTTCAGGATGGTGTCCAAAACTGAAGAACTGATCAGTTCATCCCAAGCTGAGCAGGAACCCCCTGAACTGAATTTTCAATTTGCAAAGGCTCTGACTTCTGTGTGGCCTTTGGATACTCTCTCGTAAGACACCTTTGAATGCAAATGCTTTGAACAGGCTGGGGGTAGCACTTGCATTTATGCCACTTTCTCCCCCAAAAGTTACAGTGCAACTGTAGTGGAGAGAAATGCAGAGCAGTGTGGAAGGAGAAGGGGGTGAGAACTCAGCAAAGCATCATCTAAAGCAGAGCTTTCCAGCTCATTGGAGCTCTATTTGCTGCATGCTCAAGAGACTACTGGAATAACAGAAAGCTCTGCTTGAGTGTGTAGAAAAGGAAAAGACAGCTGTTGTGCTGTCCTCAGCTAAATGAAACCCGATTGCTGGGTTGGTTGCCCTTCTCCAGTTATTAGAATGACCATCTGGGAAGTCAGTAACAATTAGTCATTGTTTGGCCAGATAGTGCCAGCAATCAGCTGCCTACATGGGCTTGTAAGTAAGCTCGGGCTTGGCGTAAAATGAAAGGAGAATTTATTTCCATGACAGAATGTGGGCCTCTAAACATGAGGGAATAATTTTATACTCTGAGGTAAGAATCCATGAAGAACTGTAGCTTTTAGCTATGAGCCTTGACCCTTTCTCCTGTGATTTCTTTTCCTCCTTTCTTGTCAAAATAACCATTTTCATTCCACACCTTCTTGCAATGGCCAAAGGCTCCGACTTTTCCTTGACCCAAGTGTGTCCCTGCTCCATGGGGAGCAGAGGAGAGTTCTTGTCCTGTGCACCTCATGCAAGTCTCTTACACAGCAGCACACATCAGAGCTGGGAAGCAGGAGCCAGAGCAGGTGGAAGAGCAAAAAACAGAAAGAAATGTCACATCTGTGGCCACCTGGATCTATTGCTTTTAGACATTCTCTGCCTGGAAAGGAAAGCCAATTGCATTTGCAGGAGTGCACTCATTGTGGATGTGAGGAGTGTGTTAGGATGAGATTCCCAAGGCTCCTTTCCCTGCAAACATGACTATTTCAGCCTCATGCAGGAAGGGATGCTGGCCCTTTCCCTGCCTGCACGTAGCAGAACACTTATCCCAGACAAACACCCTGACCCTGATGGAGAGCTGTGGGTCTGTGCTCTGCCCAGCCAGCACCAGCCTGTTCCACACGGGTACAGAATGGCAAAGGATTTTGTGCTCATCTCAAACAAAACTGATTGTTTTGCTAATGAGATAAATTAACAAATATGAAAACCTTCCTTACAGGAACAAATTGCTGTGCAGCCTTCTGCAGCACTGTGGCCTGTGCTGTTTGCTCTAGATGTTAAAGTCAATTAAAAACCAAAAGGGAAATGTGCTTTATGGATGGACAATTGTTTTTAATCCTTTCAAATACTATTGACTTCTATTTTATTCCTTTTCATTTCTTTTTGAACTTAAAGTGGCTTTACATTGATTGTCCTTGTTGTCTTGTTTCAAATAGCCTTTTATGTTGTTTCTTTGTCCAATTTTTGTTGCTTACCTTTCAGTTGTGTGTGTACACAAACAACAAAGGTACAAGTTTGTTTTCAGTTCTGTTACACTTCTTCCCCCTTTCTTTTTTTTATCACTATGTTATAATTGTTCTATCGTATCCAATTTATCTTCATTTTTAATGTCTCGCTCATGTGCCCATTAAATTACAAAAGGTAGTATCTTGCTATGACTTGTTTCTTGGTTTTTTGATGGTTTCTCTCTTTTTTTTTACCAATAGAAATGCATTTTTTGGGAAGTTTTTTATTACAGACTGTTGTCACAATTCACACTATGCTGTTGCTGCCAAGCACAATATTCTATACCTATGGTACCTGAATTTAAATACTCCAAATTATTCCGTTTTAACCTTAGAGGTCAGCATTCAAATTGGAGTTGAGTAATAAAAGGTACCACCTGCATAAATGCCCTGATTGATCAATTTTCTCTACATGAGCATAGGTTTTGTGTGTTCCCTGGTGAAGCTGTGAGAACCTTGGTGCACGAGCCCATTGTTGATGACCTAAAAGTAGGAAAACTCAGTGATCAGGTGCACATTCAGGGCTTTCAGAACTACTTGCCTTGTTTGAATAGAATCAAGTATATGAAGGGAAAGAATGAAACACAATTCAGATATGAAAAACGTAAAGAAAGTGAAGCAACCGAAGTGTTCATGGCAAAAAAAAAAGTGCTTTTAATCTATAAAGTAGGTTTCAAGGTTAGTCAAGTGTGCCAGTTCATTTAATCTAAAGCTCCTGTTGCTTAGATTTTAATAATCATTCTGCACTATGATACTTTATTGTTAATATGAAACATATTGGAGAAAATGAATAGCTAATGGTATCACTTTTTAAGTGCTGTTGAATGCGTTCTTCAAAATGGAATTAAACAGATTGATCCTCATATAATTTTTCTCAATAGGCTGAGTGGTAGCAAGGAAAAGAAGAGCAGAAACTCAAATGTTTGTTGCCTTTCCCTAAAATCAAGTGTTTCTGTATTCTAACCTCATTAATTAGAACCAGAAATGCAAGGCTGAGCCTTGTTGTATCTTTACAAACAGCAGAGGCTTGAGTATAATACACAAATGTATTCTTTAGGATGAAGAGAATTCTCGGGCTGCAGACAGCAGCCTTCCTTTGGTGGTGGCTCATCACATTTGCTCTCCCTCTCTGCCACAAGCTGAAGTTTGTGCTGCCAAAATCAGCACAATAAAGGTTAATAAAAGAAAAAAAATTATGTTGCTTCAGTTCCATTGTCCCAAATTGCTTCATTTTCCAGAAAAAGGAGTTATGATGGACTTTAAAAATAACAGATGAAATACCAAAATAAGAGAACCCTTAAAAACTGTCTCAAGGCATCTCATACATTCCATCCCCAGTTCAGTTCCCAAATAAGTCAGCTTTTTATACCCTTTTTTTTCCTTCTGTGGGTGATGGAAGAATCTCAGAGTGCCTTAAAAACCTCAGCTAACGTGGAACTTGAGCTCTGCTGAAAAGGGAACTCTGCAGCCAACACCTCTCACAGCCCCATCTCCTCCTCTGCCTCCCACCAGCTCTGGGTCTGCAGAGCAATTGGAGCAGCCCCCAGGCAAGGCATTGCCAAGAAGGAACTGGCTCAGGACCTTGGCTCCTGCTTCCTCAGAATTTCTGAGGCCTTTGAAATACACACACAGCAAACAGGTGGAAGACAGGAGAGAAAAAGTGCTGGAAAACAGCCAGAGAGGGAAGGACTCTCCCAGAGCTGCCCCTCAAGGGATTCCCATCCCATGCCTCCTTCTCTGAGTTTGCAGGGATGGGTAGGGGTGGGATGGACACTCCTCTGTCCTGGCAGACTGGAAATGAATTAAAAACATGAAAATTTTGCGTGTCCTCTTAATCAGGCCCAGACACAGCAGGAAAGGCTCTGTCACTTCCTGAGTGCAGCTTCCTTGAGGAAAGCACATTCCAGGGGCAGGAAGGGGAATTTCAGTGAGGAGATTTTCTGTGCCAGGGTTCTAATGAACCCAACCTGCTGCAGTGCCTGGTGGCTGTGGGTGGCTGTCCCTGTTCCTCCCTGATGGGGAAGGAAGAGGGGAGCAGAAGGTGTCTCTGTGGGATCTACCTGTATGGAGAAGCAGGGAAACATCTCGGGAGGGAAGAGTTTGGCCCTTCAAGTTTGGTGTCAGGACATTGGGATTTACAACTTGCTGCAACACATTGTGCTGCTGTCTGAACACAATAACTCATTTTTCTTGACTAAATTAAATTATTAATTAAGGGAGCACGAATTTTCTATTCTTTTTTTTTTCCCTTTCTGTTAAAATGCTATTTTTAAAGGGAGTTATATCTACCTAAAAGCCTTTCTGAAACCACTGGCAATCCTCTGTGCTACAAAGTGAGATAATTCCTTCAAAACTAAACCCCAGCAGCAAAGGATAAAGCAGTGAAAGGCGGTACATGATGTGCATACACGTGTCCTGTGTCATTGCAAGTGCCTACAAAGGGTTCCTTTATCTTTTCTCTTGCTCAGCAATCCCGTTGGGCTGCAGAATAACAGCAATCAAGGCACTTGTCTGGGGCAGATTCCCTGTTTGTTGGCTTGCATTTCTCTCAAATCCTTTTAGTGCACAAAGCCCTCTATGGTACTTGACATGATCAGAAGTTGGTTTCAGGAGTGTGTCTCTCAGAGTAAATAATCTCACTAAAGCACTGAAGGAAGCTGGTGCCAATTTCCTTTTTTTCTAGCTGCCTGTTGGCCACATCTGCTCCTCCTGGATGAGCCCAGAATCCAGGGAATGAAGTGCAGTGGGAAGCAGAGTACTGCCTCTTGGTGGCCCAGAAAAACAGGAGGCAGCTTTTCATCTTCAGATTTAGCTCTTGCTATTAATGAGCTCACAGGCCGAGGTGTATAAATTACATGGAGCAAACTGCTGGGAATGGATTTTTTTAAACCTTTCTAATGTTTAGTCGTGTTGAAATGACTAAGTTTTAAAAAGCATTGAACTTCCAGTCTTTTGACCAGGTCAAAAAGAAAGAAAAAAAAATCTGGAAGAATGACCAGCTTGGTCTCCTGACCATTAATTTGCTGCCAGAACAGAAAATAGTAGGTGTTAAACAATATGAAAAGCCAGCCCAGACTCCTGACGAGTAATTTAACAGTCTGTCGAGGTGGTTCTTGGTTGTCAAAGAAGTAGATTTTTCTTGGGCATCTTAGATATCTCTGTGAATCAAATTTCAATGATGTCAGGAGAAGGAGCTCTCCAGTGCAATGTTCCTGTAAGAACAATACAAAAAGGTGACTTTTCTTTTTTTGGAAAAATAAAAGTCTTTTGCATAGAAAACTAGGTGGTTTTTTACACCTATTATTTCTGGCTTTTATGCGCCAGAATATTCCTGATGTTTCTTTCTTTGTTCTTCTCTCTCCTTAATGGTGCCCCTGGACAAAGAAAAGAATATATACAACACCTGCAATCATACTGTGAAATAGAAATTATTCTCATTAATCGGTGAACCTTTTCCCCTTAAATTTCATTCAGGAGATGCAGAGAAGCAGCTTTTGTATGAACAGGCTGCAGGAACATTTCCTGTGGCTGAGGGAGCAGGGCCGTGGTGTGGGTTAACCTGACCTCGCTGCCTCCAGGCTGCTGTTCTCCCTAAAAGCTTCTTTTTTGTCATCCTTCTTCAAAGTGCCAAAGGGAAACCTTGTCTTGTTTGAAGCCAGTGGCAAAACCCTCGTTGACTCAAGTAACATCCAGTTTTCACCCTTGGAAGACATCAGCCGTTCCAAGAGGGTTTGAAGCAGTTGCAAACACAGAGATGCAGCTTCCTGAAATGCAGAACAAGGAGCCTATCCAGCCATCTGGAAATACCCTTACAGCTTCTTCTTGAGTTTATCTAAAAATGATACCATGCCTGCTGTAAGGTTCAATGCTTCTGCATCTGTTAAATTGCTTTGCATGAAACTGTAGCTCTCAGGTGCCATGGCAACCATGTTTTCTAATCTGATTTTAAATTTTTACAGTGCCACGCATAAAATATTGGTACCTTTTCTAGTTTTTGATTTATAAGTGGGAGTAAAGATAGGGACAGCAATTTAAATGGCATGTGAGTCTGTGCGGTTAAATGCTGGCTTTTTTTGGATGATACGTAGAAAATGGTTTCCTATTTTGTTATGAAAACTAAATATTGATTGGCTGATTGCAGATGTCTAGATTATAGCTGGCATTTGAGATCTTAATAGCAAGTAGTATTTCTAGGCACTATGTGGGACATTTTCCACTGAGTTCATGTAGATTGTAGAAAATTCAGTTGTTTCCTGTATTTCCCCATATAGAGTAGGTATCTAAATATCTGACAGATTCTGCCTCTTACTGAATATATTTAGTGTGGAGATAACTTTACTCGTTTAAGAATGATTCTGAAAGACCTGCTAAAACGCATTAAAATTGCTCTTTTCCCAAGAAAGCTAAAGATAACACCTAGATTTTAGCCTTGTATTGTATTATGCTCTTAATATAATCTCTAAGTCCTTATGTTTCCAGAAACATTCTGAGAAGAAAATCCCATTGTGCTTAAACACTTGTAGGTGGGAAATGTGTCGTGGTCAGTGTGAAGCCTCTGTTACCAATTGAATTAAGCTGGCACAGAGCACATTCTGCAATTCAGATGTGCAAGAATGTCCCTGAAACATGTCAAGCTCAATTCATCTCAACATTTGACCCGATGCCCATTGCACCTCCCTGCCGTGGAATCACAGCCTGTGCTAATACACAAACTTTGAATTTGCCTTCAGTTGAGTTTTATAATTGGAGAAATTGTGGGTTTAGGTGGAGGGAGGACACAAAGGAACCTTTTGCGTGAAGAGGAAAAGAAAAAAAGAACAGAAATATTTGGGAAGTGTTATAATACATCAATTAACTTTTTAACTAGGTAGCCTGACTTGCTGTTTTGACTGAATAGCTTTCCTGCCAACCCTATTCCAGTCTCTGCATCACACCTGATACCTTAATAAAAATACAGGCAGCATCCCAAAGAGATAAGAGGAAATTGAGCTTCCTGTTTCAAAGATCAGCAGGCAAGAAGCCCTGGAACACCAAGAGAAACCAGAGCAAACTCCATTGTGGGTATTCCAAAGAGGCTTTGTGCATGTAGGAAGCTCATTAAGAGGGGAATGATTGGAGGTGATCCTTGATCTCAGCCCTTTCTGGAGGAGCAGCTGCTGATCAGTTTGGGGAAGGAGTGGTGCACGTGTGTGTTGGCAATGATCGCTTGTGTTCCTCCTGAATTAGATTTTCATTGGCTTTGTGTGAACAAAGGCACTTGGCAGATGACAGAAATGTGTGAAGTTTGCCCTAGAATGTGGAGATGACACAGAATATTAATAAAATCCCTGGAGTCTCTAGTGTATATATTGCTCCTGTATGGTTTATAAACACTTTAGCCATATCCTTTTTATCTCTTTTTTTTTACCTTCCATTTTGAAAGTAGTAAATTATCGTTCTTAAAAGTGGACTTGTCTGAGCTATAATGTTGATAAAAGTAATTTGTTTCAGTTTTTTTAGCTGACATGTTGCCTTGTGCAAAGTCACTTTGGATAGTGTCACTCCTGGTGAGTTGTATCATAGAATAAAGCAAGACTGATGCAGCCTGACATCAGATGCCACAATGTGATTTTTCAGCTATAATTCTGAGATAATTTGTTTTTCTCAAAGCTGTAAATTCCTAAAACTCGAGCTTTCTGGGAAGAGGGAAGCAACTTTGAATGAATTTCAGTCATTAAAAGTCAGTTCAATAAGGGAGGAAATAAAGCTGTTTTCCCACTAGTTCTCTTAGTTTCATATTTTATTTTCCATCTTAGTTACCCATCTGCAAACCAAGAGTAAATACACTGCAGCCACTGGTTTACAGCTGTTAAAGCTGAGCAGCTGATGCTAAGTGCAAGTCCTCAGAAGGAAACAGTGAAATCCACATTTAGCTACAAAGAATTCCAGCTTTGCAGAAAACTCAAAGTATTTGCTTAAAGAAAATGGAGGCCTAAGTTGTTCACAGAATACTGAGAAAGAAGGTGTAAACTGATTTTCTTTGTATTTTAAGGGAGGTCTTTACGTGAGGTGACGAAAAAGTGGATGGCTAAATTCCTCAGCTCCTAAATACTGCAGCAAAATGAAATTACTTCACTAATTAAATGCTGTCCACCATACTAAAAAATAATAATATTGCTGAAAATCTTTGTTCAGAGAGCAATTATAATAATAGAATCTGTGTAGTTACCACAAACTTTTATTTACTGTCAGCTTAATTCATATGTATTTGTCCAGAAATGAGAAGCTACACCAAAGAAAATCCTGGAATAGTTTGCAGTGGGATTTCAGGGATAAAAAATTGAGACTTTTTCAACTGTCTAAAGAACTGGGTCACAAGTAGGGCATTGTAGGATAAGAGAGCTTCCATTAAAGTAACAAGAAATAAGTAAAGCTCTGTACCAATTTATATTTTTTGTTTATAATATATTCTATGTCTTTGGTTAGTGCTTGAAAAGGATATGCGGCCTTGACTTTCTATTTCCATTTTTTTTGTACTAACTGGGAAAACTTGCCTCTGAAATCATGGCGTATCAGATGATTGAGTAAATAAAATCTAGAAAATAGTTATTGACAATTTTTTTGTGTTGTTTATATAAATATATGCATTTCCTCTTAGTCGTGGCAGTTTTCCTCCAGTGCTCAGTGCATGAATTGATGTGATTCGCAGTGCTTAGTTTTGAAACTTCCATAAAACTTCAAAACTTGAAAAGAAATCAAAATATTACCAAGTAATAGGAGAAAAGGAATTTTTATCCCAGGCAAATGTAAGCACTGTGATTATTTTGAGTGTTGGCATAAGTAATCAGCAACAAAAATCTTCATTATCCCCCCTTCAGCTCGGGAAGGATTAAAGTCCAAAGTAGGATGTGCTTTAAAAGCTACTTTCGTGCATTTTAATCAAACAAAATAGGTTATCACATTAGAAATGGGCTGACAAAGGCTTGAAAGGACAAATGTATTGTGTCTCCTACATCTCTTGGCAGCGACTGCTGGAGAGGAAAAGTGTGCAAAGATGACTCTTTTAGTGCTTCACACAGCTGTCCTAGGCTGCTCTTTCTGATTTCATGGGATTTCAAAATACATCAAATCTGTTTGGGTTGATGACTAGAAAATTTAGAATAATTTCCATCTGAAGTCCTCATGGTGGTACAAAGTTAGAGGCTCCTAGAGGAGATATAATTTTTAAAAAGCGCAACCCAACCCCTCCATCTTTGTCTATTTATAACCTCATATATCTAAAATAATCTCATTTGATACTGATAGACATTTACTTCAGGTTTAATGATCAAAAATGTTGATGCTGGTCTACAAAAAATAGTGGCATGCGTAAGCAATCTAATAACAAAGTAAGCTGTGACATGAGAATCTGTGTGTAGGGCTGTCTTCAGGGAAAACCTGGATTTCAGTGGATTTTATAAAGGTCACAGTAGAAATCTGTACTTATGGGTCATCATCAAGATAAATGCACTTTCCATTAATCTAAAAATACAATTGGTTTGCGGTCAAAATAAATATTATGTGTGTATATTTATGTAAGACTTTGGGTGAAGCCTTGAAAATGGCAGTTCTATCTTCTGATGTGGTAAAGGATCATTTTATCTCTTTTGTCTCTCATCCAGTGGCAGTTTCTGCTGTAACCACGAGCTTTTTGTGATGTCTAACCATGTGAAATTTCGATTGCTCCATGTTCTTCTGGAGTCAGACTTAAAGGCTGTTTAATCCTGAGCTCCAGTTAATGCACCTCTGTCAGGAACACCTCATGATGCTCCACGAGTGTGACTCCACTGAGATTTTCCACTCAGGTTGGATGTTCAGTTTCCCTCCCCTGTCGATGTCACAGTGCCAGCTCTGGTGTGAACAGCTGAGCACATACTTTGCTTTTTGGCTTACCTGGAAAGAACCTGCTTGCAGCTCAATCTGGGGATTATTAGCTCAGCCTATACCAGCTTCATTTTTTTGCTCCAACAGCTCCACAGTTCAATCTCTGGTATGTCAGCAAATATATGACAGCTGTCACAAATACGCCAGGTTTAAGATAAGATACCTATTTTCAGATCTGCTAACAGTCAGGTGCTGGAATTTGAAGTAGTTCAGATTTCTAGTAAAGCAGATAACAGGTCTGAAATTATTTGCATTTTCCCCTAAAACTGCAGATTCTCTGTTGGAAAAATCCCCTGAATTCAATTTATTGGAGTGTGACCACTCGAGTCCCTGTTTATAAGTAAAGTTTTCTCTTTGCCCTGTATTTCCACTCCAAAGATCACTAAAATTGCTGCTTCAAATACACCCTCTAGGAAATCAATAACAAATCAAGTCAGACTCGGTGAGATTTGTTGATGTAACTGAGTGAGGCTGCCAAAAATCTCCTAGAATAAGTTGTTGATACCAGGATGGGAGCAGATCTGTCCTGGGGGTGTCCAGGCTGCTTTGATACCTTCTCTTACATCACTTGGTCCTGTGAGAGCTGCCTCAGCCTGGGTTCCCTGTGATGCTCTGTGGCTGCACCTGCTCCTCTTTAATGAGATTCAGGTCAAGCAGGGGAGGTACCACATGAGAATATTTTCATCTTGTGCTTTGTATAGCTCTAACTACATCTGGAGAATTATTTTGTACTTGGATTGGTTGTTATGGGTCAGATTACAAAATATTTACTTTCTTTTTACTGGATGGCCTTGGTGCCTGTTGGTGGCCTGCAGGTTGTTAGAAGTTGTAGAGGTAATAGGTGCATGCACCAGAAAATCACTGAATATTTGCACTCTGAGTTGATATCCTCAGCAGAGAAACCCAAGAACCAAACTGACAGAAAGAAAAAAAAAGATGTTTTCGGGAGTCAATTCAGAGCAATGAAATAATCTGCCAGTCTATGGCAGAGTTTTCCAGGGTCAGCAGAGAACTGCATCAGCAGTTTGGGGGAGGAAAGCTCACCTTGGCATGTCAGAGCTGTGCAGTTTTGTATGGCTGGGGAGTTTTGGAGGTTGTGTTGTTTTCATTAGTGCTGTAGTTCATTTAATGGAGGTCACTATTTTTTAAAATTTATAGCTGTCAGTTGTCAGGGGAAATCTGCATTTTTTCTTATTCATATGAGGAAATACATGAATTTACCTTATTAAGATTTCCATCTACTGTATCTTAGTGTACTTGTTCAGAGAAAAGATTTAAGTAAACATGAACATGTTCTTTTAATGAGTCCATCTATACATTAAGCACTGCAAAATATCTGAGATATAATTAGTGCATGTTTTCCAAAATTTGTCCAGTTTAGAACTTTGAATTTACATGGGGAAGTGATGCTGTAATTCAAAGGTTCCATATATTTACTACATTAAAAGTGAGATACTGCTGAGTGGTTTTTTCTAAAGACGGCACCACTGAATTTTCTTGGAGAAAATTCCACTATTGCAGTGTCAGGTGGAAGCCATAAAAATCTGAATTTTTCACTCCGCCTGTGGTCGATTCCATCCAGGATCCAGGCTGGGGGAAAACCCAGACTGGGTTTTTCCTGGAGTACAGAATGGGGGAAAAGCCCAGACTGAAGATGACAGTGCCAGTGACCTCTCTGACTCAGAAAGGATTCCCATTCCCCCCTCTCCCTGCACACCACCAGAACTCATCCTCAGAGCTGAAGAAATCGACCCAGTTTGTTTGGAGCACATCCCTGAAATGGGATTTAAAGAATCCGAATATTACTACCCTGACTTCCTCCCACCCCCTTTCAACTCGTGGGACCTGAAGCAGCTTGCCATCTTTGTCCACGTGGAAGGGAGGACGGATTTCCGCCCCCAGCCCACAGGGAGAGAAATTTCCCCCCCTGGAGAAATTCATCGAGTGCCTGGTGCAGCTCATAAACAAATCACAAATTGCACTCCAGCATTTTGATTTAAAATTAAATACATTTTTGGGAGATCAGAACCAGTTCTTAATGATTTAACAAACAGGAGTGAAACAACCCAGAATTCCCAATGTATGTAATTTGCCAGGCACAGTTTGACAGGCTCCCAGTAATTGCTAGGTGTTCTCTGCACAATAAATACCAGCCTTGGAGTCACGCTGTAACTTCTGTTTGGAATGAAATAATATCAGCTCTGATTAATAGTTAATAATAACTAACCTGATAACATCTTTGCGTTCAGCTGATAACATCTCTTTGTCTTTGGTTGTGAGAATAGCCAATCCTCCATGGAGGTCACAAGCTCTGAGCTGCAGTATCTGCTGTGATTCTTTCATTAATGGCACAATTCACCTCATGAATTCAACACCCCTGAGACCAGAAAACTTTTAACTGGGGCACAGCCACAGTACATGACTGTCATCTCTGTATGGGTGAAGTCTGTCTGACAGCATCACCTGATTTAGCCTAATCAAGCGTCAGATCTCCTCAGGCATGAAAAAAGATGCATTTAGAATCTCATGAACATACATAATACCCTCTTTTTTCTTCTACAATGTTCACTCACACTAAACAGATCTTATGAGACCTTTTGTACTTTGAATTGTTTGACATAAGAGGCAGAAAATATGAAGTTTGTGAGTGAAGTACCTGCACAAAGTAGTTGAGGTTCACTTCTTGCAGTTGTGTTTCTTTGCTGTCTCTAGCAAATCCCTTGGTCCTTCTGCCTCTCTATATTCTAATAGTGTGTATTTAAAAAGAAGTAATCTTTCCAATATCTTTAAGTTCTGTGTTTCTCCATGAATTTCTGATTTAATGAGAAATACTATGAGCAACTTATGGAGCAAAACTTTAGTGTGTGGTTACTTAAAGTGATGATTCAGTTGTATTTCCCAGCACCTTGGTTCACGTCAACTTTCAGCTTGTTATTGACCACTGACAGACATTTCTTCTGTTCCTGATTTCTGTGGTGCCAGGACCTGAATGAAGAGCAGTTTCTCTTTTACCCTGTCAAAAACCCCTCCTTGGAGGCTCTGCCTTGCCCCATCCTGGTGTGTGTTGGGTGGAATTCCATCATTGCCAAGCCTTTCCCAGCACAGCTCCTCGCTGGCTCTGTTTGGAGTACTTCAGGGGCCAATCAGAGAATTTTTCACTGCCCTACATCAGAGAAAGATGCTCCCATTTATTTGGGGGCACACGAATCCATCAGATCAAAGCATTACCTGTGTAAGGCTGGTTAAGCAAAGCCTTCCTGCTTTAGCATGAGGGACATTTCCCCTCTGCTTCCCTTGGGAGTTCAGTGAGTGTGGTTCAGCATAAATATCCTCATCCATGGAGTTTTACATTTCAGAGCTGTCTGCGTGTGAGCAGGATGGTGATTGCTCATTTTGGGGTTACGTTGGGCTGGGGTGAACATATTCCTCCCAAGGACTATCAATAACATCTATCAGATGGCTCTCAAAAAAAACTGAAATGATGAAAACTGGCAACAATCATCATTCCTTCCTAAATTTATGTGCAGTAAAATAATTCTCTGTCTCAGCCTTTGTGTTCTTGGTGTGTTCTGCCAAGGTTAAATAGTTTGCTAAAAAGGAAAAGAAGCCCCAAAACACACTGGGGATATCAAATGAGTAGAAAAGAGATGTTCATCCTTTTTTTCTTGTTCTGAGTCAGTGCAGATTGACTGTTCAATAATAGCCTTTATTCTCTTCTAAAAGGTGCTCAGGAGCTATGGAAATGATTTCTCATAATCTTGTCTTTTGTTTCCCTTTGCTTGTTTATATTGGCAGGCTTTAATTTATTAATTGGAAAACTGTCAACAGTTGTTAATGTAATATTTGAAACAAACATATAAATAATCTTAATAAGTTTGGATAAATGGGCTCAGTAATTATTTTTTTCTTTGAAAGTTTAATTAGAAAGGGATTTATAGAAGAGTTTATACTATCTGCCTCTAAGAGTAAAAGTTTGAATACAGGTTGTGTTCTCTCCTTGGTAATTTTGAATATTTATGACAACTCTCTGGTACCCTGATAAAGCTTTTCTAGCACAACCTAAATCATCACAGCTTTGTCTCATGTACAGACCTCAGGCACTTCTTGATCTGTTGATATGTAAATGCCAAAAATTTTGCTTTAATCAACCTGTGCACCAAACCTCTGTTATTTCTGCTCTAGAATATTCCATCTCCAGCCTTTTGGAATTGCACCTCACCATCAATGGTTGGAGATATTTAGGGAACACATTTCTATCCTGGCTGAGATACAGCTTCAGCAGATTTGCCTACCCTTGCAAAGGAGGATATGGATTTAGCACTTGCAGAGAGGTAACCTGGCTCATAAATCAGGTCATTCTCCATTCAAATGTTAATATTTGCGCCAGCAATTCATGTGCAGATGGAGGTATAACTTGTACCCTCAAAATAAAGCCCAGAATTCGAAATTGTGCATTTTATATGCAAGCAATTATTCTTTATCATATCCCATCTATCCCTGGAGATACACTGGGAAAAGGAGCAAAAAGGCACTGCAAATTTTTTAGATCACTTCTGAATAATGCAGCAAGCAGGTTTAGGTGAACAAGGTAAAAACCTGTCATTCTGCAGAGTATTTATGTGGTTAGATGCTGATCATTCTCAAATTCTGGATGAAAGATTATTTCCATATTTTCTTACAAAATTATCTTTTTGTAGTTTTAGAATTGTGTATTCTCTGCTGTACAATTGGTCTATCTTCTTGGCTTCTTTGTTCAGATTTTGGGAACTTGTCCAGCTCAGATTTAGACATCTGTGTGATTTTATACAGTGAATATTTCCTTTGAAGCCAAAGGGAAATAGCATCATTTCATAAAATGATATATTTTAGGCATATGCATAACCCTCTGCAAGTCTGTGGCCTTGATCTCAGAGATGATTTCCAGCTTCACCTGGGTTGTAGAGGTTTATAATGACTGCAGTTAATGTTTGCTTTACTGGGAAAAGGATTTTTCCAGCTTCTGGGAATCTACCTCTCTTTAAAACATGGAAATCCAGGACCACGTTTCGAATAAGGCTGTCCTTGACATGCTGTGAGAGAGCAGTAGGGTGATAGTTGCCGCTGATAACTGCATAAAGGTTGTTTAAATTCTCTCTGAGACCTTCATAAGTCGAGGAACAACAGTTGAAGCCTTTGTTTCTCAAACATTTAAAGTCAGAGGACTGGCTAAACTTTTGGAAGAGTATTGCAAAAAAAGTCAAATAGCTGCAGATTATGTTGGCTTGTTGGCACTGTGCTTTCTGTCCATAACCTAAAATTCAAGCATCCATTTATTGCTTGAGTTTTGTCCCATTCTTTTTCCTTGCTTGCTTGTGGGAGTTTTAAAGTGAAAAGCAAAAAAAGAGAGCTTTGTGGATGAATTCCGATTTCTTAGAGGATGTCACTGGGGTCCAGACAAGGAACATTGGCTTGCTTTGCTTTTTTTTTTTTTTTTATTTTCCTGTGATTTTATAGTTCTGAAGAAAATCATTAGTTGCTGGATTTTGCCTAAAACACAGGCAGAAGCCATACAAACCAGGCAAGGGATTTGTTTTGACCTGTTCCAGGATGAAGAGTATTGTGTTTCCAGTCTGACCTGCCTTAGGAGCCTGATTCTATTATGTACCAAATGTCCTCAAATTCTGCCCACACCAAAGGGGGTTTAGATCTCCCTGCACCTTCCCATAGCCAGCCCTGGGTTTTTAAGTCTCTGTGCACACTCCAGTCTCTGCCTCTGTTTGATGACTGCTCCTGACAACTCACAGCATCTGCTGCAAGTTTTTAGCGAGTGAGCGAAAGCGCTGGAGACAGAAAAAGGAGGCTCGAAATCCACCTCTCTTACAGGGAGCAGGTCCTTTCAGGTGTGAGATAAATGGCAGCTGCACAGAAACCCTCACAAAAGCTGCAGCTTAATGAGAATCCATCAGGCAGAGCTGCTTACTAACACCCAGCTCCCTTCAAGGAGAAAGGTGGGGATAGACTGAGTAACAATCGTGGTATCAGCCTCTGCCTGGCAAGGGATAAAAAAGAAAGCCTTAAACACAAGATTTCTTAAACTCCCTGAGTAAGGAGGCCAACATGCTGGCAGGAAAATTCTATTTGTTCTACTGATTTTGTTCACGAGATCCATTAAGTTAATTTAACACTGCAAAGAACTTGGAGGGGCACAAGAAACAACCACAGAACACTTTGAGAGTGGTTTTTTTGCTGAGGCGAAACATGAAGGTTGGATCCTGGTCTTGCTAGGAAAAAAAACCAGGTCAATTTGGCATAATCTGCTTTGTGTTATCCCTGTACTTCAAAAGAATTAAATATTGTTTTCTCGACAGAATAAACATAGCAGCAAAACAAGGCATTTTTATCTAATGACAATAGCAAAAGACCAAGGACACAAACAAATTTGTGCTTTGAATCAATCTTGGTGAAAATGTGCTCAACATCCATATGAGAAATCTTCCTCAGTGAAGGCTTTAACTGCATGGTTCTTCCATCTGTAAGTGGTAATCATGATGTGCATAATAGTGAAAGGTTATAATTGAAAATGTCTTTGGATCATCACTGGTGGCAAAATTTGTTTGAGAGTTATCAGGTTAATCTAATAATGCCTATAAGGAAAGCATGAAACCACATTAGAGACAAAGCTGTGATTACCTCCCTTCTCCACAAAAGAAGGGATGAATATAAACATTTTCTGAGTTTCTTTCATGGTAGATTAGGAAATAAACCATCATGCATGCTGAATATTTAAGAATGGGACTAAATTAAATTTCTGAAACAGAGGAGGCAAAATACTGTATGGCCAATAGCAGATATGTTAGAAATCTAATTTCTTGAAGCAAGATAAATACATAAACAAGTGTTCTGCTTAAGCTTATTAAGCATCTTATTATATTTCCCTTCTGGTATTTTTTGGCTATGATTTTTAGCAATCAGTAGTAATTTGGGCTGTGCCCACTGCTTGTGTTTTCAAGTTGAGACACCTCAGGAAAACATCTTTTTTAAAAAGAAATTGCACTGTGTGTGGTGGGTTTGTCCTCAGCTAATTATTATTATTATTATTATTACTACTTTATCTTTTATTAACATGTTTAATCCACCTCTGGGATCTCTTGTGGGCAATCATTTGGATCTTATAGGGGTATCAGCCATTTGGGGCTCTCCTTTAAAATTTCTCCTGGCTGCTGTTCTGTTGCTGAAAATTAATACAGCACAAAAGGCAACTGTAGATATTGTTCAGTGAATTTCAACAACATTCCCTTCCTAATCTTTCTGAGCTGAGCCACCAAAACTCAATCTCCCCTTTAACCTTCTCCTTTGCAAGAATACAGTAGCCTAAATTGTATTACTTTGTCCCTGTGCAGTGTAGTGTTGGTACCTCTTGTCAAAGGGCACCCCCAGAAATGTTCCTTTTTAGCTTGTAATAAATCCTTTGTGCTCAGAATGTGGGTATGTGCAGACAGGGCAGAAGAGGAAAGGCTTTAGAGTATCTCTCCTATCCTTTGAATAGAAATTTTCTCCGACATTAAGATGCAGTTCCTGGAGACAAAAATCTCTGAGTGTGTTTGGGTGAAGTACTTGTATATGCTTTTGAAAAGTACGCAGAGAGAAACTGAATGGTGTTGACCTAAAACTGCTCCCTCTAAGACTGGGGGGCAGTTTATTGCTGAATTCAGTGGGTATTGAGTCGAACCAAAACAGCCTTTTGAAAATCTGGCTTAGAATTTCATTTTGTGATGTGGATTTAGCTGGGCTATCGACTTCAGAGAGCTGAGTTGTGAGAGCTTTGCTGTGGATGCTTCACCTCTCCAGAACACATCCTCCAAGTGACTTCTGTTCCAAAGGCAAGCAAAGAAGTGTTTATTAAAATCCCTGATGTATTATCTGTAAAAATGAGTGGTTTTCAGCTTATGCAGCTGCCATTCTGACCGAAGTAGATGAGGCAGTGAAAGCTGCCAGAGCCTCTGGACACTCTAGGGTCCAGCAGGGCTTGTCCCACACACGCCTCAGGGATTCAGTATGGGGATGGATTCTTGTGGCCACATTGCCTGAAGAATATCCCTCCTGTATCCTCCTTCGTGGCAGGAAGATTCTGGGACTGTTTGTTGGTCACTTTTTCCAGGAGCTCACATGGAGATTTAGTGCCTTCCTTAAATGCCTCTATTTTGGAAAATCATGGCCCTCAGTGTTTTTCTTTTTTTTTTTTTTTTTTCTAGAATCACAGAACTGAGACTAGAACCCATGTCTGCTGAACCATGGAATAAAATTTATATCCATTTGAAGGGCTAATATAACAAGGTCATGAGAGTCCCCTGAGAAATTTTGAGTGTATCCTCCAATCACTCTGAAATTAAGACAGGACAGTTGAACAGCTTGGACAAAGTGACTTGGCTTGCTGGAGTCATAGATGTGACTTGAAGGATGGGGAAAATCACAGCTGGTAACAATAGGTTTTTCTAGCCAAGGAGAAAAGATGACAGCTGAAAGATTTGTCCTTTAAGCATGACATAGCTTTTCAATAAAAATATTGGGTGAGGTGAAAGGGTTGGAATAATTTCACTAACACCCTTTTACCTCCTGTTACCACAGCGTGAGTTTAAGGCTTTAATGTTATTTATTGGTGAGTCACCACGTGTGCCCCTGATGCTTTGAAATAAAATCAAGATGAGTATTCTTGGCCACTAGAACTTATAATGCAAATTCATTGTATTTTATCAGTACCAGATAAAGGGAATCCTAGTGGAAAGGTTATCACAGCATAGAGAAATGGTCATTTTGCACACCTAGGTGTCAGAGAGCACTAAAGTTACAAATGAGTGTAGAATAAAGCCTGGTTTGGGGATATTATCAGACTGAAATCAATCAGATAGAATTTCCTATGAAACATCTGTGTAGTTGAGTGAGTTTCTTCTTACACAACATTTTCTAAAGAGCACCAGACTTCCCTTTCAGCAGATTATAAAGGAACATTTTAGGGACCCATCACTTTATTTGAAATCACTTGCACTAGAAATACTAAAATACTGAAGAAATATGGATTTTTGAACTAATTTGGGAACCACTTAATTGTGGGTCTCTTTCTTGGCCTATTCCTGTGTGAGGTGCAACCACTCTGCTCTCCAAATATGTCTTGTAATTCCCACCTGCTTCTCTGTAGATATTTTAATTTAGGAGGACACAATGCTTTAAGGAAAACTCAGTGGAGTTACTCATGCTTTTCTCCTGAACTCAGATGCATGAAGACAATTGTTCAGAAGTTAAATAATCTCCAGCAATTGTGACACATGAATTATATGATTTTTGTAATGGCTCTGCTAATCTTTTTCATTTTTATATGGAAGACATTTGTTTAAGCCTTAATCTATATTTTTTTTTCATGGACTCTGTCCTTTTTAATATTTAAACATCTGAAAAAGAAATAGTCTTTTCAAGCTAATTGATAATCTAAGTAGTTTGGTCATAAAAAATAAACTGAAGCTAGCGGGCAGTTTTCAGCTTTTTCATGCCCTCTATTTCATCTCAAATCTCTTAATTACAGGACCTCATCATAAAATATCCCTAAAAGAGTAAGCCAATTAATTTTATACAGCAGCATAAAAACTACACAATGTGATGAATTAGGGTCTTTGCCCTGCTGCAAACTTGCACATGAACCTGGCACCTTTGTCCTGATAAACCTGAGGTTTCCAATATATCCACCGGGGTTTGAGTTACTTCTTTTGTCTTGTAGTGCTAGAGGTACATGACTTGGTGCTCAACAAAGTAGCAACATTACAAAAGCAAAAAGACACCTCACCCTAAAATGTCATTTTCTCAAAGATCTGTGCTTTTCTAGTACATTAACTGCATGAGTTGAATGGGAATTTTTCACTGAAACAGCAAGAACAGAGTGTATGCCTGAAGTTTTAGGGAAATGCTTGAAGTTGGGTGAATATTGATGGTAATGCTAATAGATTATGAAAATGAGAGATGGGACAGGAAAACAGCACGAAATTCAACTTTTTACTACTATAGTAATCTGGGAAAGTTCAGATCTGGGCCTTGGCACAAATTTCTCAGCTTTGACCCCTTCTAATTAAAATGTCACCTCACATAACCGAGGCTGATGATGGAGCAGGTCTGGGTTGAGTTCTCTGAGCTCTCGTCCTTGCTCACACTGAATGCTCTGAGTGGATTCCACCTCATTTCTCATTTCTCTCCCTTAGCCAGACCCTGTGCAACCCTTGGGTGGCTCCTCTGGAGGAGGGGACAGGACACAGAGGAGCTCCAAGCCCTCTGAACACTGCAGAGCTGCTGCTTCCCAACGACCCAGGAAGGGGTGGGAGGACAAAAGGTGGCTCAGTGCTCAGGATGAGACCTTGGAATCTGTCCAGCATCACTGCCTGACCCAGCCACAGCCCAAAGTTACACCCCCCAAAGTTAAACCCCATTGCCCCCAAGTAATTTTTTGTCCTCAACGCTTTTGTGTTCTGTTTCTGTGGTAAATGCAACAACAAATAGTGATGGTGAGGAAGAAACTCATCTCACACATATCTGTGCTAGAGGGTGTTTTTACTGTTTCTATAATAAACACAAATACATGTCTATGCACTCTCAGACATGTATATTTTAATTAATCCCTGCTCCCGAGTTTAATTACAAGCTATTCTATCTCCAGAGTGTGGCTTATAGCATAGAGATAAATTGATACTATGTCAGGGTAGCCAAACATCTTCAGGAAATTGTAAATCAAGTGGCACACAGTGTGAGGTTTTATGACTCAGCCATTCCTACCAAATTATAAAGGGAACAATATATATACCTCTCTCTAGACTTGAGTATGCTAATGAGAATATTTTCTGAGTGATTTGTTACATTAAAAAGCACTAAAATTACTTATGCCAATAAGTATGTTACAGTTAAACTCTATGTATTATTTAAACAGTTTGGTTACTGCTAGCATGATTTATAAATTCAATATAAAAATGCTCAGATTTTTCACTGGTTATATTATTAGTCTCTTGATAAAAATTCCTTGCTTTTCTTCCATCTCAAGGGAACTTAATTTAAATATGAATAATGGAAAAAAAAGCCCACTTCCAGAAATTTAAACTAATCGTGCCTTTTAAGGCAGAGAAATCTTGGATTGAATTTTGGAGCTAGAATAAAAGAATGAAATGGTAACAAGTTGTCTTATAACTTGATGTGTGATAAAATGCTGTACATGTTTGATGCAGCACTTCTGTTTTGAAAGTCAGACATGTATCTCAGGAAAATATATTTATGAACATGCTAATAGTTGATAATTAGTGGAAAAAAAAGGTATAAATTGACAAATCTCAGAGGGGGAAAAAGTCTTTAAGGTATTTGCAATATTTTCCAGCCACATATTCCAGTAATACTGAATTGAAAGGAAGTGCAGAGTGGTGAGAAAGGAGACTCATTATTTTTGAATATCTGAAGCTTTGGGGACATTTTGTTGTGGGGAAATGTTGGAGCCCATCATTGCCAAGGGAAGGGAGATTGTGTGCTGGAGATAGTGCACCTCAGATTTAGGGCACTTTGTCATCAGAATCAGCTACTGAGGCTTTCCTCACAAAGCCTCTTTGTCTTCAGAAGTTCTGCATGAAAGGACTTCAGGATTTTAAGGAGACAGCCTTAAGTAAAAGTGGAAATCAGTGAGAGCTGTGGCAGCTCTGCCCCGGTGGCACTGAGGAGTCACATTGCTCTGGGCACAAAGAAATTCCTTGGCCTTCTGGAGAAGCTGAGTTATTGAGAGTCCTGACTACACCCAGGGGTGTAGCTGTGTGATGATCTGTTACTGCTGCCTTGGTTTGCAGCCCAGCCCTGATGTTTGGGAGGTCCTGGAAAGCAGCAGCTCGAGTTGGCTTCTGAGTTCCACCAGCCTGAGCCTGCTTCCCACCATGCAGCACCTCCCAAGGTCATCAAGGTAAGCAAAAACCAGCTGGACTTAAGGAAGGAGAAATATAAGTGGAGAAAATTACCTGTAGTGGAGCTTTCATGCTGGGTTTGGTACCAGACTCTTGCAAAAGGAGCTGTGTTAAGCACATCCCAGAACTGACCTGGCTTTTCATACTCAGTGTAGAGATCTTTGTACCCAAAGCTATTTAACTCTGGTCAGAACATCTTTAATTTTGCATGTGCTGATTTATTTTGATCTTTACCATGTCCTTATCTATTACTTTAACATAATAAATTGTATTGTTGGGATTTTCAGAGATCAGCTTGAGGTACATCCTTTCCAAGAATTACAAACGTTTTGCTGAAATGAGAATTATTTGGTTTATTTCCACTGGAGCTTAAATCTGGCATGTTCTACAAGCGAAGAAGAGTGTGATTGGTGGTCCCATGTGTGGATGCACTAAAACAAACGTCAATAGTGGTTTAAAGAGAGTGCAGGAAAATACCCAATGGGTTAATTAAGCAAGTTCCATAGCAAGATTGAAATTAGGCTCAATGGGTCATGGAAAAATCGTTTTTGTTTATCCAAAACCAGAAGTGGGATTCAAATCTTGATTGTGAGTTTCAAGTAAATGTTCAGGCTGCAAACAAATGACACATTATGAATAATTTAGGAAGGTCACAGACTGTTCTGGCTGTGCCTTGAATTCTCTCTGCAGTCCTGCTGTCTGCTACACTGGCTTTAGTTTACAAACATTATTGGCACTTTGGCATCCCAAGTTTCTCCTTTTTTTCCACTTCTTCTCCCTCTCCAGGATGTCTCAAGCTTTTGTGAAGGTTTGGCACACATCCACTGTCCCATCCTCACAGATGTTGCTCATGTATTTCCACAGCTGGGTAATAACATCCCTCAGGGTGGGAACCTGAAGATTTATCTGCTGCTGCCAAAGTTGTCTTGTTCCTTGCTCGGGGCTGGAAATGTGACATCCTGTGTCTCCCTTCTTTTGCCTTTGTCTCCTCGTTTCCAAAGGACATGGCACTTGTTAAGGGAATGCTGGTAAAGAAAGTTAGAAATCACTATTAATGAGCCTTCTGTATATGCAAATTCTGAAATGACAGCTTATTCTCTGGTATAATTAGCAGTATTATTTCTGCCACCGTGGATAAGGTTTTGTCAGTTCTCTTATCCAGTAAAATTTCTGGTGGAACTTAAACCCCAGGAAATGGATCAATTTATGAGGAAGCTCTGTTTCTATGTATTCAGTCAAGAGTAGGATACTTCATCAAATTCTATTTAAATGACATTCGGTTGTTTTCCATTAGAAGAGGGTAAAAGATTATTTTGCTTACCAGTTTATTGTTACATGTTTTTTAGTTTTCTAACAGCAAAAATATCTGTTCCTATTAGAAAGTATTTGGCCATTATTTTTTAGCAGCTATTAGTATATCGTAAAAGACTGAAGAAGTAAATGGTTGTGACATTGTAGGTCACAGAGTTATTCTAGATACAGAGAAAATATTCTGTAACCTATTCCCTGTGTTTATCCTTAAACATTTATCCTCCCTGAGTGCCAAATTCAAACATTAGTCTGTGGCTGTTGCATCCTTCCAGCAGCCTCAGAATCCGAACCCTCTGGCTGCATTTTCTGCTTGTAAATCCTGACACTTAATCTTGCCTAAGTGAGTGGAGGAGTCAGAGTTGTTCATTAGCATACAGCAGATCCTGGGATGAGGATGATTTGTGCAGCAGAGCTCTCACATGAGCTATTGGTGATCCCCAGTGAGATCCCAGCAGAGGGAATCATTCTGATTAAAGACCATCATTCAACAACTGCTCCTCTCACCTACCATTTGTATCTTTAAAAAAAATGACAACATGCTCTGGTGGCCCAGAACCTTCCCAGCAGAGGGGTGGGTCCCTTCTTTCTTTGCAGAGCTTTCTTAGGAAAACTGAGCTGTGAAATTGTTTGGATTTCTTGGGTTTTGCTTTCAAAATTTTTGGGCTAGGTGGCAAAAAGCACCTGTTCTGTTTGCCCTCAGCACGTGTGTTACCCTCCTTTGGGAAAGCTGTGCCCGGGTCAAGGAGGGAATTTTGGAAGCAGGAGATAATCAGGGAAGGTTTCGGGAAGGTTTCGGGAAGGTTTCGGGAAGGTTTCGGGAAGGTTTCGGGAAGGGACGGGAAGGTTTCGGGAAGGCTTCGGGAAGGTTTCGGGAAGGTTTCGGGAAGGTTTCGGGAAGGTTTAGGGAAGGCAAGGGAAGGGAAGGGAAGGGAAGGTCCCAGTGTCCATGGGGATGGAAGGAGAAGTGTCCCAGAGACTCCATGGGACCAAGCACCAGGTCTTGAAGTGAGAAATTCCCCCTGAGAACACGGCTGGGAAGGAAATTGCTGCTTATGACCTTTTCTATATCTCTTCTGGTTTGCTTTCTAGTTTTCTTATACAGAAGTGCAATCATTCCAGTTTGCATCCTGAAAATAAACAAGCTTTGGTTTGCTAACAGTAAGGAAAATGTCTCGATGGATCCACCTCCAAGCCCTGGCTGACTCTGGGAAGCAGCAGTTGCTGGATTGCTTTGGGGACTGTAAGCAGAGGCTGTGTGATCTGGATAATGGGGAACAACCACACATAGATTTCTGTTTAGTATTTTCCACTTGTATAATTTTCATTCAAAACTGAATATTACGTTTGGCTTCAAACATTCCATGGGCAACTAAGGACTTGTTTTGTGGCACTTGGCAAGGAGCAAAGAATCAAAATTCAAGGGATGGGTTGAAATGATGAAATACATTTTAAAGCGAATTTCTTTCTCACCAAAATAACTTCACCCCGTTGTTGTCACCACTTACATGGACTTCACTCCTTCACCTTTTCTTTACACAGACACCTCTTACAGCCTTGAAAGCAAAACATGGATCAATGCTGTTTTCAGAACAACAGCTAAACTCTTTCAGCTGATGTGTCACTCCAGAAGGTGCCATTTCAGATGTGATTAAACAAAGGAGTCAAACATGTTACAGTACATTAAGTTTGAGCCAGTCTTTGGGGATCTGTTGAGTGATAGTGAAAAAGACTTTAGCAAACCACACAGGGATTCAGGATGCTGGTGGCTCTACACAGTGTTTTGGGCTGTTTTCATTAATTGCTTTGTGCACTTGTGGTCCTTTTTGTTTTTGAAGCTTGTTATATTTATCAAGTAATGTAGCAAACAGGCTGTATTAGTGGCTGTTTAGTGGAAATAAATAACCATATGCTTGTGAGCAGTCCTTTGGCTACTTGCCATGTCCAAATTATGGTGAACAACCAATGCTTTGTAAGATGCCACATGGTCCCTGCTCTAAATGCCTCAGATTAATTTGATCACTTAGTGGCTTTTGATAATGTAGAGTAATATGGGAATTACAAAAAATAGTAATGGTAGATTTTTGTTGCTTTAATTATTGATTTCAGGTCCATGAGCATTTATATGATTTGAGAGAATTCCTGGTTTGACTTTTAAGTTGCCAGACATGTTTTCTTTTCTTTCCAAACAGTAGAAATGTTGACTATAATGTCAGTGGGTGAAGTCAAATGTCAGTGGGAAGAGCCAGTAGGAGAGAAAGGGAAGGAGGTGGGGAGAAATCAAGAAATAATTTAAGCATAGATCTCGTTTTGAAGATTGATGAAGTCCACAAGCATGTACAGGTGACTCCATGGACTCCACAACAGGATTTTATGGGGATGATACATGAATTGTTGAGTGTTACTTTTCTTCTGAATTACGAGAGGCTACTCTTCATATTGCTATTAATAGGTCCTTGTATCTGGCATAACTCTCCATCTGCAGTGAACCCTAAATACAAAAAATGTAGACAAAAATGCACACCATCAGCATTTGCAATACTTGCAAACACACACAATGTGTCATCCTCTCCTCTCCCATCACTAATGTATAAAGCTTAGAAGAATCAGTGACAGCAGCAGCTTCTGCTCTATTCACCTTGAACTTGCTTTGCACAAGCAGTGTTTTTAATGATGTCAGCACCTAAACATCCATGCCTGCAGATCCTTAACTTAGGGATGCCTGTGCAGAGGGAAAGGTCTCTTGCACAGGTTTTTCCATGTTCTCCAAACTTTGGAAGGATAGTTTCTCTTCTACAGATAGGCAAAAAAAATATTGTACAATATTAAGCTGCTAAGACCACATAGGGAGAGATTTAATAACTGGGTCTAGATCTCCTGATCTGTTCCTTCACCAGGTGTCCAATTTCTTTCCAAAAACCTGCAAATGTGACTGTTTTGAGGATGTAGATCAGTGGCACTTTACAACCCCTGTTCCTCACTGCCATTATGTTTTAAAAATATGCAGTTAAATATCCTTTATGGGTGTGTTTCTCCCCCTGAACTGCTCTGTCTGGGAAATTGGTGGAATTAGACCTCCAGAAACTGTAGATTTCAGTGTGGCTGTAACTATTTACTGAGCATGGAAAACGATACAAAAATGAGACTTCTAGAATGATGCCAGACTTCATTCCACGGTTATTAAATGAAGGTTCATTTTTATAGAGCAGTTTGCTCAATTTTACTCCATATTAGAGGAGATCAATGAAATAATATGATATTTGACTAGAAGTGACATCTGGAGTTGTACAGTAATGTTTGCTTTTCTTAGCAAACCGACTTTTCCAAAAAGACTTTGATCCTGTTCTTGTATCCACAGACTCTGAGGAGTCAGTGCCTCTCAGGTACTTCAAAGTCTAACCTGGTGACATTATGGTTTAATAAATATATAGCTTTCCACTTTCACTTCCACTGACAGAATACTCTTTTCACATTTCCTTTACCTAACTTTCAGTATGCCTTTCAGCACTGAGCTGGCCTGTAGCTGCTCCCATAACAAGAAAATTTGTTCTCCTAATTCCAGCCACACTGTCTCTCAGGCATCAATTCATCACTTAAATTTGTCGTAAGTGCGTTAAATAGAACACTGAAATTGTTCTTGTCAAATAATCTCCAAGAAGTATAGAGTATGACTGCTACATCCTTGGATTCTGCTCTGACATTTCACACTGTCAAAATAAAGCAGACGTTCCCCTCCTCCCAGGAAAAATTCTTTAAGCCATTAAATTACATTATCATTTATACATATTTTTATCTGCTCTATTTGCATGGCTATAGTTATGGATCTGTCAGTATTTTCACTATAAACCCCTATTTCCAGGGATTTAGACAGTAATTCTGCCTTAATAATTTGCTCCAGGCTAAAGCTTAAAATGCAAAGTCTCAGGCTGAGAATAGTAGGGTTTTTTATTTTTTTTTTTCACCATTTTGAAAAGCAAATCATTTTGCCTGGTCTTAAGTATGGGAAGTGCAGTTGTGCCTTCAGGGAAGAGCTCCCTGGAGGGGGCTGGGGGTGTCCTCCCAGGCAGGAGATGATCCCGCTCAGCTCTACCCTCAACTTCAGGGTGTTAAATGCTTCAAGCAAGAGAAATCTTTCCTACCCCTCCTGAAAAATACTGGGATGACCAAGCAACAGCCCAAAGACTGACTGCAGCTTGCAAAGGTTTGTGCCAAATAGGTTTAAAGTGGGGAGCAGCATAGTAATATAGCAACAGCTCTGGCAGTGTAGAGCTCAGCACAGGTTTTTGGGTGGTTCTGTAGGGTTTTTTGGTTGGTTTTTTTTTTTTTCCACACTGTTCCCAGATAGCTTTTTCTGCAACTGCTGAAAACTTGGCTGTGCTTTGGTATTCAAGTGGAAGCAATCTCCATCTCTTGCCAGCTGCCATGGTAACAGTCTTGCCCTACTATTGAAAAATGAGTATTTTCACCCCAAAATCATGAGTGCCTTTGAAATGATGAAATTTGAGGCTCCCTTTTAAGAGTTTTTTGGAGGGATGACTTTATTTGGAGATTTTAAGCATTTTAGTAATTTCAAACTTCTATTGAGAACATGCTTTTTGCTATGTGAGAAGCTGGTTTTATTTATTGTTATAATTAATAAAAGAAGCCTGGATTAATCAGATTCTGGGACCCGTGATTTTAACAAAAATATGTAAAAAAATTGCAAGGCTTGAAGTAAAATTCTGAGTTGGCACAGATGATTTAAATACTTTCTGACACTTTACACATAATTGCTGTTTAATTTCTCTCACTCTCCCTCCCCCCATTTTCTCCCTCTTGCAAAGTGCCACAGACACAAGAGGCTACATTTGAGCTCATTGCCAGAGAAATCAGATGGAGGGTGAACAAATTGATCACAAGAAGAGAAAGCAGCCATTATTTGCCTGATAATTTTTGGTAATCAGCAATAATGAGAACAGAAATAGAGAAAGTTCTTGCTAATTATATCATTTTTTTTGTGTGCAAAATGTTAATGTTTTCATGAGAGGCAGCAATCATTCAGAAGAAAAGGGTGCATTTTCTTACAGTATTTGTTGCAGGTGGCTATTGTTTAAAGAGGTTGCTTTGTACATGTCATGCTTGTTAATTATTTAAAATGAGTGACAAAATGCTGTGATATCTAACCGATCCTGGATTGCAGAAATTTCTGGAAAAAAATATTTTCGCTGTGAAATTTAAAAAGTGGGAATGAAGGTAATGAAATAACTGTGAGGAATAAGGAAATAAGATTAGAATTGACCTTGCTGCTATGAAGACTCCTCTCAGCTCTTGGAGATGGGGAGGAGAAAAATCAAAGATGTTAACCTTATTCTCTTTCTTCCCTTGCCTGCAGAAGGCCTCTTGGCACATACATCACATTTAATCTTATTTCTCCTCTTTGTATATATTGCATTAACCTCAGTTTGCATTTGGCTTGTTTTCTGCCTTTGAAAAATGATGTGTGGGGAGCTGTACCTTCCATTTGGCAGACTCCAGCGACTCGGTTCTTAATTTTCACCAGAAAAACGATTTGGTTGGAGGGCAGGTCCAGTGGCCTCCGGGATAACTTGGAATTGGTTTGGAAAATGCCCCCGCAGGCAGCAGCTGACACAGGGCTGGCAGTCCAGATGAGGAGCCTGGAACAAAGCAGATTCCAGGTCAGCAGAGCTGCCCCACACCGAGTCTGGCTGTGTTCTGTGGCTCTGTGGGGATGTTGGCTCAGAGAGATGCTGGTTTAGGACTGCCCACAGCTGGCAGAGCTGCTGCACTTCCCAAGCAGGTGCAGGGCAGTGGTTTGGGTTGGGCAAGTCACAGACATCCCTGTCCCTTCCTCCTGTCTTTGGAGGCACTGCTGCTGTTGAATAATTTGCTGGTTGTCCAGGATTTTGTCAATTGTGTCTAAAGGCAGAGTCCTATCGGAAAAGTTCCAAGCTATTCAACTTCAAGCTTCTTCCCATGCAGAATCTTGGAGAAGTCCCAAAATCCAAACCAAAGCCAAGCTGTGATGCCATTTAATAACAGAATCCAGGGTTGAACATGGACAGGAGAGATGTTTGTACAATAACCTGCAAAAGCACCACTGGAATAGCAGAGCTCAGTCCTGCCAGGCAAAGGACTGTGGTGGACTCTGAATTTTATTGGAAATCTCATGGCAATTGGACATGTTTTCCCTTAGAGTTCCTGTGCTCCAGTGAATTTATCTCTCTGATGACTGGGAAGATGTAAATTATCTCAGCCTTCTCTGCACCTTCCTTTTGTACGTAGTGTGTCCTGAAGCTGAGAATTTTGGCAGCAGGCAAAGATTTTGTCTTGCTATTTACTTGATTGCTTGATTGCTACTTCTTGGCAACAGCTCTCTTACTGAGAAAAAGATCCTTGATCTAGAAAGTGTGTGTGTATGCATATACTTTCTTTTTTTTTTTGCAAAATAAAAACATGCTAAAAGGAGAACTGAACAGAAGATTCAACAAAATACCTGTCATGGAAATACTTGGGGTCTGCTCTAAGAAATGAGAATATACTGCATTGTGGTGGAGAAACTGGAGAAAACATGTTTGTATCATTCTATGTGTATTTAAAACCAGAAACCTGTGAAAACTGACAGCTCCACTTCCCTCTGCATTGTTTAAGTGACATTAAATGGAAATCTCAAGCTAGAAAAATATCATAAACAAATAATATTACTTTTTCTCTGTATTTGTAGTATATTTACAATTTTTCTAAACATTCCTACACCATGGAAGTGTTGAGGTATATTTTTTTCCATACAGAAATACAGGGATTTTTTTTTTTTCTTTAAGCTAGGAAAGGGAGGACTTTCCAAGACAGATTTAGATACTTAAGGATGTATTCTTCATGTTTTTCTCTGTTATGCACATAAGAGCTTCTGCTGAGGCCAGTTATGATTGTGACAGTCCCTTTCATGAAAGGAAAAATTAAACCTGCTGCATTTCCCCCCTGAAAAACCTGTAAGGCTGAACTCTTGCTTTTCATACCTGCTGAGGTGATGGTATTTCAGAGTGCTTCAGCTTTCTTTAGTGCTGCATATTGATTAAGTTACTCAATATTTGACAACACGAAGCTTCTTTTCCCGAGATATTTGTTAGAGAAAATCTATGTTTTTCCACTTACGAGGTTGTGCATTAGGCACACTCCTCACTGTTTATTGTGTTCCTAATGATGGTGTGCAACCAGCACTGGGTGACTGAGCAGGGTGGGCTCTGCTGGTTCCTCATGCTCAACAGTAAAGAAGCCACCATTTGAATAAAGTTATTTCATTCACATTTCTCCTAAAATTATCTGCAGAATTTTCTTTAAAAAACAAATCCACTTAGATAAAATGATGATTTGATACATTTGTGTTGGGTTTGTGTATAGAAAAACATTTGGGTTTATATCTTGCTCCATAATTTCTCCTTTTTTCAACCTGAACAGGTTCTTTCCTTTCCCCTGCACCACATGCAACTTTCCAGGAATTTGGTGGTCTCAAAGTCATTCTGTCAGTAAGCCTTGCTCACAAAAATCTGTAGGGTTTCATATATTATTATTTCTTTTAAGAATTTCCAGAAAAATAGCTGATGACCATGCTCACTTTGTGAAGGACAGAAAACCTTCTGTCAGCATTACTCTGGCTGCTGGGGTGAAAACTATGTGAAGTAGCTGTATATGAACTGTTGCAGTAACTTGTAAATTATAGATGAGTGCTGTGATTCCACATTCTGTAGCAGTCAGGTGCTGCATATGATCCTTTTTTCCATCCCTGCCTATTCCTGAATACTTATTTCAAAATAAGATGGGCTTTCAGTATAACCCCTCTCTTTTAGCTTTATTTTATAAATACGTCCTGTGGATCTTAACTCATTTTGACTCCTTTATAGTCCACTTGATCAGGATCTAAAGGAAGAGCAGATTTCTCTTTTTGTTTCTTTAAACAAATCTCTTGAATATTTTTCTGGGAGCCTTCAAGGTGACAGTGTATGGACCTGCTACACATTTTTGGGGGTTTAGCCACTCCTTTCATTTCAAGGATGAGAAACCACACAACCTTCTCCTGGAAGCCCTCAGAGAGGGACACAGCCTTTGTTTAGTATTAGAGACACAGAGGTGTCTGCAGACAACCTCAAGGGCAGGATGGGAAGGTTATTTGCGATTTTTGAAGATGTTAAAACCACACTATGAACTAATTTTATAAACTTTTGCATGCCTGTGTGTGCAGGCTGACATAGCGGTGACTTCATTAGCCAGTCATCAGAGAGATGTGACTCATGCTCTGGTGGCACTCAGCTGCATTGCAGATCCATGTATTAAGTAAGACTTAATTAATATTTAATTGGCAATTAGGAAGGAAAGTTTTGAAGAAGTTGATTTTCAGTTTTTTTCACCTTCTGGGCAATACTATACTCTTAAACTCTAGTGATGGTTATTGTTAAGTAGGTTGAAGGAACTGGACAGGAAATATATAGAGAATTGAACTTTAAATGAACATTTCTTCAACCTCTTCACCACATGTGCACAAATTCTTCCTTAAAAAAATAGAAAAAAACTCTCTGTATATTGTTTACTCTCATAAAAGTAAAGGCAGAAGTTTGATCATAAAATGTATTTCTGCATCAAGAAACCTGGCAGAAGAAATCAATAAAAAAGAATTGCTTGTCTTGTGGTTTTTTTTTTTTTCCAAAATAATACTCAGAGAAAATATGATAACACATCTTGAAGGCAGGTCAGGAAGGGCAAGTTTAACTGAGCAGAGGCATTGCACGAACAAAGCGTGTGACTAATCCATGGATTCCTTTATTGTCTGGGCATTCTCCTTCCATCTCTGCTGGACCAAATGAAAGCAAAACATCTTTTAACATTTTGTTTACCCAGGCTTTTCCACTGCCGTTGTCCAGCACTGAAACAGCAGGATTTCAGTGATTTGCACAAATTTAGGGGTGTTTATTTCCAGTGCCACTTGCTAGTGAGTGCTCATGGAACGAGGGGCTCTGACTGCTGTGGTGGAAACAACAGCAGTGACAAAACCCCCAAGGGCAGATCTGTATTAAATTTTGTTCATCGCTTGATTTGAGGTTTGTATGTGTGAGAAACAAGGGATTTTTTTTCCTTTTGTTGTGTATTTTTGGCAACATATGTAGATTGTGGATGTTTTATATGACACAGGAATGCAAAGCAGGATAGTTCATGCAAAAAAGGGTTGAGTTCCACTTTGGACAACTTTACCAAATTCATCCCCACTCTCTTTCTGTTGGCTTCACAATCTTTTCTTGAGAAACAATTGCTTCTTCACGTGGAAACAGGTATATTAGTGGCAGCTCCAGGCTCTAAGCAGCATCCGATTTTGGAAGTTTAATTTAGACTTGGAGAAATGAAAAACCGCAGAAGAAAATTTGTGGGGGTTTTTCATATATTGCAACACACTAAACTATATTAACTTTATCCAATGACCTTTGTTCAGCTTATGGTTTCATTTTGCGGAATTGCCAACACCAAAGCTAAAGAAATCTATAGGAAGACATAAAAGATGCTTCATAATAAATGCAGTCACCTCACCACATCCAGTTTCTCAGGATAATGATTAACTCTATTCTTCAGAATTTGTTTATTTCAGATTAGAACTCAGTTTCTTAGGGTGCAAACTCCTTTTAGGAAATATGCAGCTAATTTTATATGTGCTATAAAAATATTAAAGCCTTGGTGGTTGGGTTTTTTCCTTTTCAAGTGCTTGCAGACTTTTTGGCATTCTGTAATTCCGGGACCTTGGCTAGGTATTATCATCCTTATTTTCACAACTAGAAGTTAAAATAGAGAGGAAGATTTAAGCCCAGTGTTTGTGGTCACCCCTTGAATTTGTAGACCACAATACCATCCTCCCCCATTGCATATGCAGATTTTTAATGACTTCTTGTCAATAGGGTCAAGAATCCAAAGCTAATGAAGACTTCCCCTAATGGTGGGGTTTTTTTCCTTTCCTTTTTTTTTTTTTTTACTTTATTTTTCTCTTTTCTTTTAAATTTAAGTGAGGATTAAGCTCCGTACAAAGCCATGAAAACTTGCAGAGCTTTAATTACTCAGCACTGGAAAAGCTTCATTTTGCTGAATAACCTTTCTTGATTTGGTTTCTGACATTTCTGACATGCCCTTGAAACATCACTCACAGGAAAAAAAAGAAAAAAAGTAGAGAAAAATAAAATTGCAAAATTTTAATATACCTGCAGTGAGTTTTAATGAAATTCAGTAAAAGCACTGTGAACATGTCCTAAATTAGCTAAAATATTCTGTATGTGATCCTGATGTTTTAATTAAAATACCACTGGAAGGATTCAGTTCGTTTGGGATTCCGTGGAGATTCTGAAAATTAACTGTGGACACAAATTCTTAGAGGAATGACAAAAATGTTGAGAGAGTTGCTTGTCACGATTTTAGCAAAAATGTGTGATTGTAACACATTCCTGCAGTCTGCATCAGCTATTTTGAATGAGGCAGGTTCAGTATTTGTCTCTTTTCCCAGTATTATTGAGCCACGTCCTAGAACAGCTTATGGGGTTGGTTATTTCCTCCTCTCAGATTAATCTCCCATCTTTTGGCAAAGAGAACAGAAAATTGGAAACATAAAAGCACAACACTCTGCTTTCTTTGGAGCTTAAAAGTGCATTTAAGATTTATTTGGTTCTTCATTATCAGTTTCATATTTTTCAGAGGCTGTTTTCATTTGTTCCTTGGAATCTGAGTTTCATCATACATCCTTGTATGATCAGTTGATGAAATGATTGAGAGGAAAAAGAGTAATGAACCAGCCTTTCAAAACTGTACGTCTGAAAATCTGCAAATCTTAAAAGAAGCTAAACAAAAGCTAAACTGAAGGGGAGGACCCTTCTCGAAAGAAAATGAAATGGCATTATGGATACTATTATTTTCTAAGAAACTATTTTTTTTATACTGAAAAGAAACTCTTTTGAGTGGTATAGTGCATACAACTTCTGACAAAAGGCTGGAAAGCAATTTAAGATTTCCCCAAAAGACGTATGACAATATATTCCTGACCTCTGAAAACTGGGGTGATGCTGTGGGGCGCTTAATTATAGACCAAAGTTTTATCAAACTAAGAGAAATAAAAAGTACTAGACTGAGTATAAAGCTGCAAAGAATGTTCAGTGGTTTAGTTCTCAGAGCTAAGTAAATTTTTTTATTCCTTTTATTTTTTTTATTTTCTCAAGACCAGCTGCAGGACCACTGATAAGGAGTGCAGGGGAATAACAGCCTTTGGGCTACTTGTTCCATTATCTTTGGATGGAGATGCCCACGATTGTGGAGGAATGCTATATCCACCTCTGTGTGAACACAGGGAACATACTTTTCAGGAGGATTTTAGACTGAATAATGAATGAACATATATTTTCAAAAGACTTTTTAAATAAAGAAGTAATGTCTTTGAGGGGGGATTGATGCTTACCCCTATAACAAAGTGTAGGAACACTCATCTCCAAAATCTCTCCCAGCTTTCCCGACCACAAAACTCATTCACAGAATATGGAAATGCTGCAATTCATTCCCCTCAGGCTGGGAGGGGATATTTCCTGGCCTCTCTCTCTTGTTATGGGAGTTTTCCAGGCCTCCTGGCTTTTTTTCTGTCAGCACCTCATGACTGTATCAGCCAACTGGAGAAACATCCCAAAAACAGATTCCTGATAAACTTGGATGGAACCTGAATGTAAAATTCATGTGTTATTCTGTATGTTAAGGAACCCAGAACACCTATGTGTTGAATTTTAAGGTTTTATTCACCTTGAGATGGGGGTGCTCAAAGGAAGCCTCACATTCAAGAGGCAAACATCTCTTGCTCTTCTCTTTGAACAGCCTTCCACAAATTTTAGCTTTGCCCTTCCTGAGAGCCACATGGCTGGAAGCCCCAGACGATGACATCAGGTGGAATCCATCAAGCATGTCCTGATGTCATTGCTCTGGGGCAGGAATCATTCCAGAGCACAGCAGCCAGCCAAGAACCATCCCCCTTCTACCTTAAGGGAACCTGCACACCCAGAACTTTCCAAAATAAGTGTACATCAACTTCCTCTGCTCTCCAAAAAATCAAATATCCCTAAGGGATATCCAGTGGCTTTTCTCTTTATCATTTTGTTCTCTTTCCACTCCCTGTCCAGGCTTTTATTTCCTGCCCATCCTACCCTCTCTTAACGCTTTTCTCACTTCTAATGTGCTTGTGTCCCTTTCTCCCCACCCTCTGCCCTGCTCGGTGGCTCCTCTCCTGCTCCTGTCCCTCGGCTCCTGCTGCTCATGTGCTCTCAGACCTCTCCCTCCCTCTGCTGCAAACTTGAAGCTGAAGGAAGTGACAGGCAGAGTGGACAGCTGGAGTTTGTCTGACACGACAGCTTTCCCCTGTGCCAGAGATTAGTATTGCTGCTGTGCTGGTGCAGCCAGATATGAAATACAACCACAGCCTTTGCCTGAAATATGCCCTGTATAAATTCCAAACCTTGGGTGAGAGAAAAGTTGACTATATTTGATGCCATCTTTTTTTCATGAACATACACAATCTATATATAATTTTTATAACCAAGCTTTCTTCCAGCCTTTCCAGTCGAAGCAGCAGCTCCCAGGCTCAAAGTGAATTGCACACGCGTAACTTTTAAAAGGTGGTTGATATTCTGTGTGAATTGGCAAATAATGACAGAAATTCCTGAATCATGATTTAGCACAAGCAGATAGTAGCTATCAGTGTTTAATCAGGAAAATGAGTTATCTATACAGTCATAGAATCACAGAAGTTTTTAGGTTGGAAAAACCTTAAAGATCATCAAGTCCAACAGTTAGATTTATCTTTAAAGGAAAAATGTTTAGTTTATCACTCTATGAAAAGTGGGCTACAATATTAAAAGTCATACGACCTGGATTTTGTCACTGACTATAGATAGTTATAAACGTAATAATAATAATAATAAGAAGAAGAAGAAGAAGAAGAAGAAGAAGAAGAAGAAGAAGAAGAAGAAGAAGAAGATCCAGTTCTACTGGATGAAAAAATTATCTAGTGTGTAAATGTGGAAAAACCCACAAAACTTCAATACTTTGTGTTGTAACACCTGCTATTGCTCATGGCTTGCAGCAGCAATAATCTACTCTGTATTTTGGCAGTATTTTATTGTTTGGTATGACAACCATCATGTTCCAATTCCAGAAATCAGGATTTGACTATTCTCTGATTGACAGTGATATAAAACAGCACATTAGCTTTATTTTACTTATTTTACACAATTCCATCACAAGGTAAAATCAGATTCTGCCCCATTAAATAGGCATTGAAAATCTGCACAAAACTCTCAAACCCATGAAACAGGTGAAAGTTATGACTTAAGATCACATGGTTTTCACAATTATTTTGTATTAATTTCAGTTTTTTCCTGTGTCAGTCTGAAATTTCCTGGGTCCATCATAACTGATCTAAATTAATAACTAAAATACTAAAGATCTATTGCCGTAAAAGGATTTCTGTTTTCCAAGTGATAAGAATGTTATGACACATATCGATCTACTGGGGTGGTAGTAGTCACTGAAAGATGGATCTTCCCATTTAGTTTTTTGTTCTTTTTGCTATTATCATATTTACTGAGACCATGTCAGAACAATTGGCACAAAACCTTGAGATGCTGATAAACTGATAAGCCGTGCATATATCTGAAGCAGTAGTTGATCAATGTATATTAACTAAGGTTATTTGGACAAGGAAATGTAATACTTTCCACATCTCCTCTTGGAAATAAATTTAATAGTCTATCTCACCTCCCATGTGTGTCTCAGCAATCACCTTCAGTTATTTTTTTCCCAATTAATTACAGACTTTTAGATGATGAAAGGAGTCTCTCTCATGGGGACATGAAGTCAGAGCATTGCTTGGAAAAATTCTTCTTTGAACAATGCAACCTTACATACAGATTATTTCTAAGCAGATTTTTCCCCGTGTCACACTCATTTTAATGCATATTTGGAGGCTCCAGAATTTATTCCAAGCTAGTTTACAACTAAATTAAAGGAGGAGAAGGAAACACCAGAAGGAAGATTTCATGCAGTTTGTCAGTGTAAGCTCCAAGCTGTTGAGGATTATTCCCTTGTTTTCGTGGGGGTTTTATGATCTTTATTGTGATTTAAGGAGGCAACTGAACAGGATTTTTTTTCTGTCTTCTTTTCTCTTCTGTTCATGTGAGTTCCCTTCCTCATTGTTCATTTACAATGCTCGTTTGGAGGACACACAACAGTGGCAACATTTAGGAGCAGGGAAAGATTTTAATTGTCCTCTTCCAAGGCGAAGATGACGACGATGAACATGAACCATTCTATGTGAATTATGTTACAGCAGAGAATCTCACCGAGGAATAATGAGGAAGCAAACAGAAAATATTTGCTGGAAAAGAAAATTGGAGACAGGCCAGATCACAGATTTCCATAGGATCTGTTTCCTTAAGCCATATACCAGCCATGCTACAAATATATCCTAGAGCAGGAATTAACTGCTTAAGGAGGTCGTGCTAATGGGGATGATTTTAAGGCATGAGAAGCTTTGCTGTTTGTGTTTCAACACCAGTAAAAGAGGCATCATTTGGAGTCCACTAAAGTAAATCTTCATGCAGACATCTCCTGACAGGCATGAATATGTGGTGTGCATAAATAAATGCACACTGTGCAACAGAATTCTTATGGAAATTGCCACAGTGCAGAGAATATATTTTAAAAATGCTCAAGGTATCAAAAGTACATCACCCCCTGTGCTGTTTAGCTGCTTCTATGATATTGGTGGAACACTTGACATCTCAGTGTTTCTAATTCTGTTAGAGGGCCCCTCTGTGCACCCTCCTGGTCCAACTCTTGACCATCACAGGTAATTTCTCCCTTTAGTATCGAGTTACAGGCCTGAATTTAATTAAGACTGCTCATGTGATCAAGTCCATTCAGCGTGGGCTTCACTGAATAGATGGGCCAGGGTTACCACATTGATTTGCATAGAAATTAGAATTGATCAAAGCTAAATTATTGATTATTTCAAGATGAAAAACACCCTCTTCAACCTTGCATTCTCATAGAGCACCTCCTAACTGATGAGTTTTTATCATTACAGAGCTGGTAACATAATAAATGAAGGTAGGGTGGGATTTTCTGGTCATTTTGAACATTGTAGTATGGATAAGTTTGAATCAGAAGAACTCCCCTTTAAATGCTATGAAGACCTGATGACGCATTATCTATATTTTCAACATTATTTGGGTATGAAAAAGGCTTTATTTTCTGCTTCACATTAAAAATGTGGTTTTCCATTTAAAAAATAATTAGAAATAGGCCTCCCTCTTATGTTTTGTTTGTTTGGTTGGTTTTAGTTATCAGATTAATTCATTTATTCAAAGCCCCTTACAGCACTTTCCTACATTAAATTGCACTGAGTTTTCTTCCTCCTAACTCTTCCAATTCTTTATCTCTTGTGATACAAAACTCCTCTTCCCTTGCCTCCTCTTTTTTCCTGTTAAATGCCTTTTATTTAAAGAACTCACCAACAATGGCATTTATTGGAGAGCTCTGAGAACAAAGTTTAATTCTCAGCTCTGCTGTGTGATCCCTTTATGACACTGAACAAGTTAGTCAGGCTCTCTGTGTGCTGTTCCCTATCCATAAAAGACAGATAATAGCACTTTCTTAACTGGCAAATCTTAACAATGAAGGTATTAAAGGTTATGTGTACTTGTGCTAAGGCACAGTCAGAACTTTAAAATATATACAATTTTTGAGGTAGGTTGAGAGCCATTTCCTTCCTTTTTATTTTACTGCTAACCTCTGCAAGGCTTTTTCTTCTTGTTCCCTAAGAAATGTGCTTGTTTTCAGAATTTGCTGCAAGTGCCATATCTGATCACAGGTATCACAGATCCAGTTATGAAATGCTCTGATTTAGAAACTGCAGAAACAGAATTCCAGAGTCACTTCTCCACTACTTAGTTTCCATCTGAGGGAAGTCTGTACAGATGGATATCTTGTTGGAATTCAATATCCTGAATATTACTTTGATTTTCTTTGGGTAGAGAGGAAGAAGATAAGCTCATTAGTATTTACTTTGCTCCAAACCTCTCCTGCAATGACATCCCTTTGGTTATTCAGGCAGGTGATTTCTTTTTTGCCTTTTGAGCCACATTCAGGTCATCCAGCTCCCTAGTAATTTGAATACCAACAAACTGGGTCTTTCTGACAGCCTGAGCTTGACAGGCTGCTCTAAGTCCCTCCACTGAATTGTTGGTCTGTCATGTTATTTCCCCTAAAAATGGTATAAGAGCTGATAGCAACCGGAATACCTAAAAATAGATGGGCAGAATAGGCCTCAGAATTTGTAGCTGGTATTTTATCATCTTGGCTCCCTATGCCATTGCATGGTGCTATGTGATAGCTTAAAATAACCAAGGACCATTCTTGTGCCGAAAATATAAAATGTCATTCAGTATTACAGCATCCATTTCAGCTATGGACACACTCCTAACACTTCCTGCAGCAGAGCTAATTCCAAAGGCTGTCAGTGCGAAAACTCTTGCAGGTAACCAAATTTATCCAATCCAGAGAGACAAATTTATCAATTGGGGCCAGACATGGCTCTCCATCTGCACCTCTGGGTCTGATTCTTCTGAACTCTCCATGAGGCCCAAGGTCCTGTATGATCCTACAACAGCTGCTTTGTCTTTCCACCACAAGTCAGGGATGGAGCAAAAGGATAAAATCTGCCTTGAAAACTTGTACTTTCTTATAGCTACAGGCTAATTTTTGTTGTTCTGGGGGGTAGTGATGCATATAATGCATGTACAGGAGATTTGATGAGCTGGAGGCTTCTGCTTCAGATGGTGTTTCAGGAGTTGTTTCGCTGCTTTAATGCGAGCAAAAGGCTTCCTCTCTTTGACAGAATGAGTGTCACCCCCACAGATTTCAGATGCCTCTCCTGAAAAACACACCATGGGCTGGAATTACTTTATAGAAAACCAGGCAGCAGTTTTTAATCTAAAAGATACAGAATTGTGTTGTCATTTGTTTACCAGTTTGCCTGAGCAGAAATGGGCAAAACACAGTTGAGATCTCATCAGCTTCTCCTCATGGAAAAGCACAGCTCTCTCTTGCAACTATCAGATGATTTTCTGTAGTAAGGAATGAGCTAAGAACTGGACAATGTTTATTATCATGAGAAATAATTAGTGTGTAAGAGAGTTGGGCTGTCATCAATTATGTTATGCCCATGTTAAAGCAAAATGAATTGCTAGAAAATAATCAAAAATAAGATTTAGAGGGCCCTGTGGCATGTGTATTTTTGATACTTTTGCTTTCAGAGAGTTTCACTCAGGTCCTCACTTCATCCTTTCTCGTCTCATTTCAATTGTTCTGGAAGTGCCAAAAGCATCTTGTTTGATTTAATAAATGTTTTGTCAGTCCTAGGCAGATTGTTTGCAGAGCTGCAGCTCTCTTAGGTATGTGTTTATGAAGTACATAAGCCTGTTAGTGATGTTTTTTCTTTATATTCTCTTGTGTTTTGTATTTCTGTGGAGCTGAACAGAAACATTGTACCATGATAAAGTTGGGTTAGTGGCTGACTCACCTCCTTTCTCATCCTCCCAAGCTGCAATTTTCTGTGGTTGCCTTTTTTGCTCAAATTTGGCAAAGACAGCGTGATTATGCACTTCACACATTGCGCTCCCGAGGTAATGTTATGGATCTTCATCCTGCCAGGAAAGAGGATTCAGGGCTACTCTGGGCTGAATATTTGGGTTGTCAGAAGTGTTTGAAGGGTGGCAGGATGGTTGTTTCATCTCTTAAAAATGCATGTAAAAACCAATGAAATAAAACACCAGACAGAGGCAAGAAGTGATTCATTAGGGTGGACAAATTGGCTTTCAAAAGACAAAGAAACTGCTCTCCAGAGGGATAATACAGCAAGTTGCTGAGCAGTCTGGCTTGAATCTAGAAAAGCATTTAATTGTGTGCTTAATTTTAAATACTCAAGTAGTCCTTTAGCTTTATAGGGAAAATCCATGTGTGTAAAGTAAAACAGAATAGAGTCTTCACACAATTAAACTCCTAATCTTGCTCCATTTCCCTGAATTTTGCTCCGAGGCTTCCAAGTCATGATTCCACCTTGGAGTGATCTTGTATTTCATAGCACATGTTGTCAGCTGCGTGCAACTCTTGGTTTCAGATCTCAGCTCCTGTCTAGAGGGTTTTGGGAAATTCCCATACAGCATCCTCAGAATGAAGTTTACACACACTAAAATTGCAACAGAATACTGCTGGTTTTGACAACAAATCCATTCTCTGTCCTTCTCAGGGCAGCAGTTTTCAACTTTTCATTGGAGAAAAAGAGAGCTGTAGGAAAGGGCTCCTCACTAAGGACAAAGGTTCTGCTGTGAGTGAATATATACATTAGCAATTAGCTGCTATATGATGGCTAGGAAAACTCAGAGAAAAGTTTTGGATAATAAGATGAGTTCAGGAAAATGTTTCTGAAAGACCTTAAGGCCAGATTCTAATTAGCAAATGACAAAATAGTTCAGAAAATAAGACTAGTACTGTAAGAATCTTGCCATAGTCAAAGCCCACCATCAGCAAAGATGCTTAATTATCCTGCATATGATAATTCCCTTGTGGAGTTATATGATAAGTATAAAGGGCATTGAAGTCAGAATTACCCTGAAAGTCTTTGGCCTGAAAAGCAGGAGCAGTGAAAGAAAATGTAACAAGGAAAAGAGTTTGAAACAAATTGCATCTTTTCAGTAACTCCTTTTTAACTACTCTGTAAACAATGTGGCAGGAAAACAAGGAAAAAAACTGTGGGCTGGAGTCTCCTCTCTTTTACATGTGCTTAATTGTGTTTAATTAGTCCTGATTTTCATTATTGCAAGCAAAAATGAAGCCAAGGCTTGCTGCCTCTTAAGCTGCTCAGTTCAGATCCATGCAACTCTTTGGAAAGACCAGGAGCAAAGCAATCTTCGGGTAACAGAATACAACCCCTGAACTTTGATCTCAATCAAGGTACTCTGAAAAGAAACAATAGTGTCATAACTCCTTGAAAGCTTGCAACACCAAGAAGTAAAACCTCCATCAGAAACCTGCCCACGAACACTGAGACATAATTCTCCTGACCCCACAGCACGGCTCCATATGTTGTGTACACTAAAGAGAAAAAATGGGTTTTATTTGTACCTACACTCCCACCAATTATAGCTGGAGTTGTTGGCTCCCTGCGTGTTGTCATTGACACAGATGGATACAAAAACAGATACAGCATGTAAGTGAATATTATAACTCGGAGCTCTCGTGCTACACCACAGGCAGGATTTAAATTCCTCCATACCTCTTCGCTTGAAAAGTTCTCAGAGAAGTAACCTCACAAATTAGGGTCTGTGTAAAATAAAACTTCAAGCCTTTGTGTTGGTATTCAGGTTGGAGGACACAGCAGAAAGAGATAAGAGATCCCTTGGGGCTCAGGGGTATTTACTATGGGTTGTAAGCTGCACATGGAGATGGGAAAATGCTCATACGGGAATGGATGGAGGGAGTTGTGTCTCACAGAGCTGAGCAGTAAGTGACAATGTACCCAGGACCCTGCAGGCAGCATTCCCACCTGGATATGATCTGGGGTTTGGAGCAGCACAAGCAGCTCTTACCTGCTGTTCAGGCAGGTGGGGCATTGTTCATTATCTCCTACGATTACTCATCCCTGGTAACACCCTCCAGGCCCTATATCTGCTAATTGTTAATCAAGGACACACCTGAATGACTCATCAGCCCATTGTGAGAAGCCCCGCCCAGGGGGAGGAGCCAAGCATTCCCACCTGGATATAATCTGGAGTTTGGAACAGCACAAGCAACTCGTGCTGTTAAGGCCGGTGGGGTAGTGCTCGTTATCTCCTACAATGACTCATCCCTGATAACACCCTCCGGGGCCTATCTCTGCTAATTGTTAATCAAGGACACACCTGGAATGACTCATCAGCCCATTGTGAGAAGCCCCGCCCAGGGGGAGGAGCCAAGCATTCCCACCTGGATGTCACCCGGGGTTTGCAGCAGCACAAGCAGCTCTTTACTTGCTGTTAAGGCAGGTGGGGCACTGCTCGTTATCTCCTAAGATGACTCATCCCTGATAACGCCCTCCAGGCCCTATCTCTGCTAATTGGCAATCAAGGACACACTTGTTAAGCCACGTGTGTAGGTGCTCGTTATCTCCTATGATGACTCATCCCTGATAACACCCTCCGGAGCCCATCTCTGCTAATTGTTGATCAAGGACACACCTGGAATGACTCATCAGGCTATTGTGATAAGCCCCGCCCAGGGGGAGGAGCCAAGCATTCCCACCTGGATATAATCTGGAGTTTGGAACAGCACAAGCAGCTCTTTATGTGCTGTTAAGAGAGGTGGGGCAGTGCTCCTTATCTTCTACCCTGACTCATCCCTGGTAACACCCTCCAGGGCCCATCTCTGCTAATTGGCAATCAAGGACACACCTAAATGACTCATCAGCCTATTGTGATAAACCCCACCCAGGGGGAGGAGCCAAGCATTCCCACCTGGATATAATCCGGGGTTTGGAGCAGCACAAGCAGCTCTTACCTGCTGTTAAGGCAGGTGGGGCATTGTTCATTATCTCCTACAATGACTCATCCCTGATAACACCCTCCAGGCCCTATTTCTGCTAATTGGCAATCAAGGACACACTTGTTAAGCCATGTATGCAAGTGCTCATTATCTCCTACGATGACTCATCCCTGATAACACCCTCCAGGCCCTATTTCTGCTAATTGGCAATCAAGGACACACCTAAATGACTCATCAGCCCATTGTGATAAGCCCCGCCCAGGGGGAGGAGCCAAGCATTCCCACCTGGATATAATCCGGGGTTTGGAGCAGCACAAGCAGCTCTTATCTACTGGATTCCCAGGGGACAAGAGCTACCAGTGCACCTTCAGGTGAAGACCAGACCCTTTTCTACAGGATCACTTAATCTGGTCTGCTACCACCACCCTGACTAACAGTGTGTCAGGTTTTATCCTGACTCTGACAGTGTTCTTGTGCTATTGCATTTTTTTAAATTTTCCTATTAAGTTATAATTCTGGGCTGCAATCTCCCACTGGTTTGTTTTCTAGCTAGTACATATTGTTTATAAAGCTGGAAATGCTTCTAGGAGCTCCTGGTAGTGCTGCAATGAGGCTATTGACCTGCCAGCCAGTGGAGATGGAAAGGCCATTCCAGCCCATGCACTTGGAGAGCACTTAACAAAAAAATTCCTCTTTTGTGCATGTGTGACTGTGGGGATGTTTTTGTGCACTGAAAAAAAATCAGTTTCCATGAAGAGTTCTCAGAAAATACTTTATATGAAAAAGTTTTAATGGGCTGAAGTTCAGTATGGACAACATTTCTGTGCTGGTGCCTGTTAGTGCAAGTGAGGTGGGAATTAGGGCACTTGGGCCTCTCTGAATTGTTTCCATTAGAAAAATCAATTATTTATTGATTATCCGTGATAGTTCACATTGATTATCTATTTTTAATACATTAGGTATTGATTTGACATGTGTTTCTCCTTTCTGAGGAATATGCCAAGCCCTTTTCCATACTGGGCTGTGACTTTTGGATAGGATCTCTACTTTTCACAAATAACTTGTGTTTTCCTGTGGCTACACCATCCTCTGGCTGTGCATCTTTGTGTCTAGTATCACTTCCTCTCTTTCAGAGAAACAATTATTTGAGATTTGCAGAAATATCCACACACCAAACATCATTTACCCCTTCCATTAGATGGAAAGTGGTTGCAGTCACCTTCTGCTGAATTATTGAGCTAAGAGGTCAGAAGTAACAAATGCAATAAAAACCCATTTGCTTTAGGAATATTAGCACATTTTGGAGATAATTATATTATTTTTCAAATATTCCTAGGTATTTATTGTAGTTGTAAAGTCATGCATTTGAACTCGAGGAATGGAAAGTAGAGAAAATTTCTGTTTGTTTTGGTTGATTCTGTAGAAATTGGGGGAATTAGTAATAAACAGAACACTTGTTTTGATAAGTCGAATTAGGAGAGCCTCTGAAATACAAAGCAGTGCTAAGGAGTTGCTCTCGATGTTATCCTGCTGAGTTTCTAAATCCTCTCCTCTGCGATGGTGGAACAGCCCTTGGCTTCCACTGCCATCAGTGGAGATACACTGGCTTATCTCACTGAAAGATACCACTGGTGTGTTTTAAATACATTAAAAATAAATAATTTGACTTGGATCTTTCCCCTGTTTTTATTGTGTATTGGTATTAGGGGTCTATCAGTTGAAGTCTAGAGATATTAGAGCTCTAGGTAGGTCCCATTTTGTGGAAATGAGAAAGATATAAAAAGGCATTTGACTTTTTCTGGGTTTGCTTTATTTTATATTAGTTCTCTGTATTCCTTAGCTGAGAAGATAGAAACTTGCTAGTGAGCTGCCTGACTGAAACATTTATGAAAAGCAGGCAATGTTCTGTCAAATTATTTAGTGTTGGTACACACCTGGCTGGAAAGCTGGAACTAGAGGTGCTCTAGATTTACTCAGAGGTGGGACAAAGCCACATCCACTCAGCCTGCAGATCTAAAAAAGACTTAATTTATGCTTTAGGCTTCATCCCCCAGTGCAGCCTCTGTACTGGTATCTGTGCTGTCATGGCCACTCACAGGAAGGGCTCTACTTTTCCTGCCATCTTCCCTGGAGGACAACCATAAATATTGTGGGAGGTCTGCACAAATAAATACTTCTTTAAGACCAGAGAAATTAAGGAATGAAAATGCATGAAGTACAGTTATGGTCCAGAGTAAAGTCCATAAGTTTGGTGATAAATTTTGGGGTTTACCAGGGTAAATTTACCAGCCTAAATTCAGAGCTGCGTTTGCTGCACAAACCAAGGTCCTGCAAACATGGGAGGCTGATTTAGCTTAACTCTGGCTCATATATCAGTAACAGAATTGTTAATTGACTACAGAATCATTTATAGCCACTTACACAGCATCAAGGACTCTGATACTAAATTTACAAGTTTGTTTATCAGGCTGGTGAACAGGAAAACTCTTTCCTTGGAAGCTATTGCAGTTTTAAGTGAATTCATTGATATAAAGCGGCTATGTCAAGTTCTCAGCAGTACCNGGAATGGACTCGGTAAATTGGAAAGCCCGGACCGGTCCATTCATTGATATAAAGCTGCCATGTCAAGTTCTCAGCAGCACTCTCCAGTTCTGCCTAAGAGAATGAATCTGTGCCAGTTTACAGAGTCTGAGACTTTGCTCCCATGAGTCCATTTTTAGACTCACATTTTGACTATAATTGTATTTTAAAGTGTAAGATGGAATATTATGTGGCATTTTCTTCTACTCTGTTAAAATGATCCCAGTATAATGGAAACAGGGGGGGAAAAAAAAAATCACTTATTTAGGCAGTTTCCAAAATTGCACTTCTGCAGAAAGCAGGGAAGCAAGGAGTTATATTTAAAAACGTTGGTAAATTTTCAGGCAATGGAGCAGGGATGGAAGATGAAATGGAAGCAGGAATGTCTGCACAGTTTTAGCAATGAATCTGTGTTTGTGGGCACTGTGCACACGTGCAGAGCCTCCTGTTTGCACAGCCAGCTCTGGGCTCTGCAAAAATGGAGTGGGTTTGGGGAAGTTTTGCTTTGCATTATACTCACTTGACTTTACTTAACTGTGCACACATCAAAAGTCTTNAGGCAATGGAGCAGGGATGGAAGATGAAATGGAAGCAGGAATGTCCGCACAGTTTTAGCAATGAATCTGTGTTTGTGGGCACTGTGCACACGTGCAGAGCCTCCTGTTTGCACAGCCAGCTCTGGGCTCTGCAAAAATGGAGTGGGTTTGGGGAAGTTTTGCTTTGCATTATACTCACTTGACTTTACTTAACTGTGCACACATCAAAAGTCTTACTCCTCTATCTAACAGAAAAATGACTTTGAAATATACACAGTCATCTTTCTTGGATATATATGAAGATGAAGATAATGTCAAGCATTTTGGTATATTCACTTATGAATCATTCATCCAGCTGCACACAATTATTTATTATTATTATTATTATTATTAATTATGTGTGTATAGCTGGAAAAGACAGGAAGGCTGTAAATGCTGCCTCATGAGAGATGCTTGATCTTAAGAATTTGGTTAGACCAGGATGTGTGATATGAGAAAAAGAAGACAGTGATAAATAGATCTGATGACACAAATGCTTTAATAATGTTGATGGGGAGAAATATCATTTGAGATGATTGCCTTGGGAGCACAGGCTACTGTGAGTTCCCTTGGTGGGAGCTGAGCTCGTGTGCTGCTCTCAGTGAGCTGTGGCTGTTCAGAGCAGGAGTTTACCTCAGAGCACATCTGGATGTTCAGAGCACCAAGTCTACATCAGAGCACATCTGGCTTGGCTCTGCAGTCTCCATGTGGCTGTGGGAGCTGATTTGGGTGAGAATGTCAGGAAAGGGCAAGAAGTTCTCTCTGAGTTAGACCAGACATCCAGAGGAACCTGCATGGGCCTGGAGGCAGCCCTGTTTGAAAACAGATTGCAGAATTACTGATCTCACATTATTTAGCTCTCTGGGAGGGGAAAAAATAAAGGTGTCAAGCAGAAAACAAAGATGCAAAGAAGAGCTTCACAGCAATAAACCACTTTCAGACAACATTTTGCTTTTATATTCCCCCTTCAATTCAGATGTCAAACACCTCATTGAAATTACATCAAATGTAATGCTGTGATTTACTCCTGGCTTAACTCAAGGAAAATATTTACATTTCATGACAGAACTAAGTAAAGTCTTAATAGCAATTAATCTCTACAGAGATAGTTATAATACCTACTTGCTGTGTTTAGACTTTTAGGAAAGCATGTAAGGAAATAAACTGAACTTAGTGCTGGTGCAAAGTTAATCTTGAATTCTGCATTATGCAGTAAAAATGGAGTACTATAGGACTAATGTGCTATAGGAGTACACTCCCTTTGGGAATTTTACTTGGTCCTGTGCAAGAATAATTGAAAACTTTTCCAAATGTAACTTCACACAGCAAAATATTTCAATGAGGTTTTGTCACGTTTTATCAACCTTTAATCCTGTACTAGAATTCCCTGTGTCCAGCCCCTTCCAGTGCTCTTCCCTTCGCAGGCCCTGCTCTGCACACTCTCCTTGTACCTATAGAGGGGGCAAATAGCTGTGCCTGGGTTAAATAAATTTCTAGATAAGTTAATTTTAATTCACTTATTAGACTCTATATTATGGTTTTCGGACAAAGTGTTATTTAATGCTATAATAATGTTGTTATACAGTTATTATAAAGATGGTTTTGTATTTAAAATTAACTGTGTGTTCCAAATTCAGTAATTCAGTGTTCTGGACAGGTTGTGGCTTTTCTTCACATCACCACCACCCCTCCTTTTTTTTTAGTTACCCATATTTGATAAATCAAATGATCACAATGTCTTTAATTTTCTCTTTTTGTAAGGAAAGGATAGCTTTGTGTCTGAAAATGTTGCAGCTGCTAAATGGCTGAAAGCTTGCCTCAGTCTGTCAACAAGAAAATAATAGTTTTCCTTCTCAACAGCCTAGGTGTTGAAACCATCTCCAGCTTCATTAAAGCATACCATGAAATAATTTTCTAGTGGGAGATATAATGAATGTGTGAGGTATTTTTACAACATGCAGGAGGCTATAAATTTTTAGAGAGCTTTTATTATTATTTCTATGCTGTAAATCATATTTTGCTTTATGTCATAAAGGTTTGAAAACCGAGAATGTTTTATAATTACTCAGAAAAAAAAATTGACTCATTACATCTTAAACTCAGGCAACAAAAAAAATTCATTGCTTGAGCAAAATGTTTACCAGTGCTACTTATTCCAGTGGACCTGGGCCAAGGGCAAACAGTTATAAAGCTGTAGCTGTGTAAAGCATCCTTTGCTGTTTGAGTGCAAAAAACAATAACAGAATTCATCTGAAAGTGAGGGCTGATGGGATTCAAGGTGAAAATGTCCTTAGTAAGGGTGTGTTTTACATAGCAAGACATCCATCTTTTTTTTGTGTTCTAAAAGCTCTTCACACATTTCTGGTTTGGCAACATGGTCATTGCCTTTTCCTGCAGAAATATCTACACATATATGCAGCAGAAGAGTGAATAAAAAGTGTGTTCTCCTTAATAAGCCTTAATTTCAGTATTATATCAAATAATTAACTCCAAAATCAGTTCTCTAGCAGATAAAAATACAGTATAATAACTCCTGTGCCAAACATACAGAATAAGTGTGCGAGGACAGTCACAAGGAGCTGCAGCCAGAAGGTGCTGCAGACATTTAATGCCCCAGTTCTCAGTGGCAGGGCTGCCCAGCTCTGAGGTTGGGCACCCTCCTGCCAGCAGTGGAAAAGGTGATGCCTGAAATGATTCCCTAAAAAGAGACTAGACAGGAATAAAGGAATAAAGGAGGGATTGATTGGAAAGGCCTTCAGAGCTCACACTCTGGGCTCCAGAGGCTCCTGCCTCAGTGCATCCCAAAATGGACAATGACAGCTCCCGAGTTCTTCACACTTTGATATCAGCATCAATTCCCCAAGCAGAAGCCAGGCAAGGATGGAATTTGCCCAAGCTTGCCCCCCTCTCCCCAAGATGAAGGTTTGCAGTTGTTGGGCCCAGGAGGGTCTGGGTGTCCTTGGAGAGCGAGCTGGAGAGGCTTTGTTATGTCAGTGTGAGCATGAGAGAACAGCACTGAACGAGCTCCAGGGACCTGCAGAGTTACACTGGGCACTGCAGGGCTGGGAACAGAGAAAAGTTCAACCCTAAGGCATCAGAGGAGCCTCTCCCATGCTCCTGTACCATGGGTAGGGCTCAGGCTGCTGCATCTTCTTGGCTCCCTTTAGATCCTCACGTGGAAGCTGGAGCAGGTTTAGTGCTCCTCCCTGCTGGAAGAGCTGATCAGTCTGTTCAGGACACTGAATTTAAGAGCATGTCACTGCAAAGTGGGTTTGCAGCTGTAGTCTGGGTGAGGAGGAGCCATCACCATGCAGGGACAATAGGCAGCAGTGTGACACTTCTGAGAATGTCCTGGGCACTGAAAGGTACTTCTCTGTAATGTCATTCTCCTCAGAACACACTTGTATGAACGGCACATACTGATTTTGTTCTGTCTCTAAGGGGTTTTTATCTTTGCACAAGCGTCTGAATATGCTGGCTTTTGTTTTCAAGGTGCTATTATCGTTTTCTGAAGCTGAGAAGTAGTACTTTAAAAACAAAGTGGAATTTAAGAGCCAGCTTGAAGCCTTCCTCATAAACCTGTTTGGAAAATAGAAGACAAACCATTTGTTTGTTAAAAACAGTTTGTTATATCACGTGTGTGACCCCTTATAATCCACCATCTGCAGTAAACATCCTTTCCAAACTCTCATTTCTTTAAAACAGACCTAAAATGAGTGCAGCAATATTTCTGAACAAGTTACTGCCTGTCACAGGCGTTCCAAGCCCAGCTGAAGAAGAGGATATGATGCTGCCAGGCCTTACATGTCAGAATAAGCTGTCTTAAATACCCCATGAGCTGATCTGCTCCTCAGTCTAGGGCTTGGGCACAGCAGGAAGCTCCTTTTCTTCCAGAAATTACAGCACTGGGCCTTGGAGTGTAGAAAAGTAGAAATGAGCCCAGCCTTAAACACTCTTAATGTGTGTTGGTACGAATGAGCCACAGAGAACCTTATTTCACCTTCACATCTGAGGCTTTAAAACTGACTTTTTATTTTTTCTACTTTACAACCAAAAGAAAGAAAGGGAGGTATTTGTGTTGCAACATGTAAATTCCTGCCAGCCAAGGATGAGACAGTCTGATCAGTCGAGGATATTTGTCCAAGTGTGAGTGGATTTTGCTTAATCTTTTTTTGATTTATGCTGACAAAAAAAAGCAGTGGTTGCATAGGAAAAAGTAGTCATATAAATAAAAAAAAAACTAAATAATATATATTAAATAATCCTTACCCAAAACTAGACTTCTTCTTCTATCAGATTAAAAGGAGTTTTATGCCAGTGAAGTACAGATTTTCCAGGGAATGAGAGGGAACTCCAGGGACAGCAAGTTTGCAGGATGTGCCCTAAAATGTGACAGTGTCTCACTATCCTCATTTAACAGTTCCATATTGCAAATGAACCCTTTTCATCAGGCTAATGATTTTTATCTTTGTTTGTTTGTTTACATTGCTGCAAATGGGAAATCATTGCATTCTCAGAATTGCAGGTATTTTTGCTGTTGGGTGTAGATTGGGAATATTTCAACTATAAATCAAAGAAAGCGAGGCTGGGGTGATGAGTTTTTCTAATGGCCCTGCTGAGGAGTTTTTTGGCAATAACAACATATCTGCACACATCTGTATTGCTGTCTACTTAGGGCACAAAAAGCTATCATTACATGTGATGGAACATCAAACAACTGTTTCATTAATGGTCCCATTATGAGGAAGCACAGTGACATTAGAATACCAGCATCTTGTTACTATAGATACCTGATTTCTCTGTAACACTGCTGTTTTTATAAACTCACATATATCTGGCTGTGTTTTATATATAAGCATGCATAAGTGTATTTGTAGATGCGCTTCTCTCTCCTTCAGGAAGGAAAAATCTTTGCTTTTCAAGTATTTAGCTCATTTTAGTTTGTCATTATCCAAAGGATACTACACAAGCTGTATGTGAATGGCTTCAATTAGATGAGAGAGTTGTAAATTTAAATGCTCAAGAGAATAACTTGGTAATTCATCTTATCTAACAGCCAACATATTTACTGAAAACTCTCAGAATTCTCTGGTCTGTTTTACACATTTGTGCTGTAATATTTCCCTGTTGAAAGCAGGGCTTTGAGGAAGATCAGGTTTGGGTGTGATCACTTCAGCTGAGGCACAGAAAATTGTTTTAAATGTGCTGGAAAATGAAAACTATGAGTAATTACCATTCTCTCATAGTTGCGCTAAGACAATGTGTATTCAAAGCATTTCACAAATGGTAATTGGTTCTCAAAATTTGTGTGGGCTAGAGAAACATGGGAATAGTATTTTCCTGACCATGTGGTAAAAAAAAAAGTGACAGGGACTGCATAATTTGCTTGAAAGGAGGTGGGGAGGGTCAGGCACTAAATCAGTGGTGAGATGAGATGTTCAGCCCTATTTGTGTGCTTTAATTGCTGGATCTTCTGCCTCTGGGGAAAGACCATCACCACTGGGATCAGCTGTGTGTCACTCCAGGACTGCTCTGGATCTACCACAGGGGTTGGTTTGTTTGTTGCGGTAAGAATGTTTTTAAGTTTCTGTTGCATTTAGAGATAAAAGCACTTCCCTCTGTACCAACATGCTGCATATTGATACAAAAAACTGCTGGCTTCAGTCAGGCAGTTGGATCTGACCTTACTCATTAACTCTGTAACAGGACAAGAGAGGAGAATTTGTCCTCCAGCTAATGAGAAAACTACAGAGTCCAAATTGTCTCTGATTCAGTACATATATTTTCTGGAACCTTGACTTTTTGTCTTTGAAGCTTATTTGCTTTGTGTTTCTGCTGATTTTTTTTTTTTCCCCTCTCTCTTTCCCAAAAATTGTTATAAAAATGATGTGGCAACTTCTAATGTGAAATATAGGCAGTGTGCAGAGCCCTTGTCTGGAACGTGCAGAGATTTACGTTCTCTGCATCTCCCCGACCTTGAAGTCATTTTGTTCTCGTGCTGTCACTTGGAGTCTGCTCCGTGAGATGCTGAGCATCCCTGGCAAGCTCTCTCCACTTGAGCAGAGCCACTGCTTTGCAGGATTAGCCTCCTCACTGAGTCCTTCTCCTGGGAGATTCTATCAGTAACTGCGTGCACAAGGGGCAGGATCTTGCTCAGGAAACTTTTTCTGCTTCTCCACCTAAGCCATGGAAAGGAGCAGCTCTGTCACCATTTCAAAGCTGCTCCTTTTCTTTTGAAAACAGCTTGGTTGATTGGGATGAGTTGTGTGGTAGTTTTGTGATGCAAGGAGAAACCTTTTAGAGGTACAACTGTTACTGAGCTCCCTGGGGAGAGGAGTGGGGCTGAGTGTTCCTGTGTACCAGGCAGGGCACTTATTGTTCATTCAGCAGGTACATGGCAGAACAGAGAGAAATATGTTATTAAATTCAAACCTTTCTTCTTCCTAGTTAAAAGTTGTGACATTAAAGCAACCATGTCACCTTATTCTGATTTAAAATAATTTCCTTTCTGAAGAAGCCTCAGAAATTGCATGGAACATATATTCTTCACAGCCTATACTTTATCCAAAGTCAGACAAGAAAGGGAAGATCAAATATTCCGTCATATTTATCCATACAAAAATGTAAATATTTTGTTTATGATTAATTATACCTTCGTGTTCTGTATCACTGCTGAAACTTGGAGACCTGAAAAATGAGAAAGACAATATCAATTTGGATGATAGCTAAGATTAAACTCAAGGGGAGTTTAAAATCTTCTTACTGAGATTTACTTATACTCCTCTCTGAATGCTACCATTTCACACAAAATTGGGTTCTCTTTGGATTAATATATTTGAAAATTAAGTTGATTTATAACCAATTTTCTCCTCATTTAAACAGAGACCTGCAAGTGTTTCTCCAGGGATCAAGCAGGATCAGAGAAATTATGTGTTGTTTGAGTTGTTCACTGGAGCAGAATCGCTCACAAACATGTGCATATGGTGCTGGCTGCTTTAGGGATCACACTAATACATTTACCTTGTTGTACATTTCTCTTCTCATCTTGAACTTGTGTGTTCTCCTTACTAGGAGTTTTAAAAAACCAAACAAAACCAAGAAGATATTGCTAATTTGCTAGCTGCAGGAATAATATATTCCTTCTTATTCAAGTCTCAGCATTGAAAGTGTAAAATGTGCTAATTCTGAGTGCATCTGTCGGGTGCCCTGGTCAGCTGCTTAAGGAGAGTTGGCAATTCCCCACCTCAAAATCAGAGGAAATTGGACAGTTAAATTATCCTCCCTTAAGCCTTGAAATAATGAGAGTGTTTTCCCTTTATGCAGTCAATATTTAAATGCTGGCTGTATTCAGAAACCACAGCCATGTGTCATCTGAGAATGAGACAGGAAATAAGTGACAACCCTAAATTGTTCTCTGAGCAGCAGAATTAATGGGTTGTGATTTCCTACAGTTCAGTCTCCTTAAGACATCTCAGTCCCCCTGGTGCTTTTATCTATTGATTAGCATTACCATGAAACCCCTGTGGAAATGCAACCTCTGTCTCTGCCCTGCAGAGCCTTCCTGTGCAGGGGCATCTTCCTACACATGGAGGTTGGGGAAGGCCTCTTCTCCCAGGACAAGAGGATGTGGCCTGAAGCTGCACACCAGGAGAGGTGTTGGAGTCTAGGAAAAGCTTGGGAACTTTTCCTGCTTCTCTGAGTGTTTGTTTTACCCTCAGAGCTCCTCAAAAAAGGCTTGGCCTGCGAACCAAGCTTGTGGGAGCACCAGGGAAATGAGGAGATGTTGTTTAGTGTACCACAGAGTGTGGAGTTGGAGTTTTTAGGTTTTGCTATATATATTATATGGAGCCAACATGGAGATTTTAGGGTATTAACTCCTTCTTCTTCATCTTCTTCTCTCTTCTCCTCTTCCTTTTCCCTCTGACATGAGTTCCTGTGACTTGTTAATTGGTAGATAGAATTTAGTGTAGAGGAGACATGTCAATAAGGTTGATATTCACTGGTTTTGGGAACAAAATAAGATAAGTAAAGTTTTCTAACTGGTTGATAATAGATATAAAAGCTACCTGCTTTGGGTAGCCATTGCCATTCTGCCCTCGTGTTCCTGGAGGTCACAGCACAGTCTGTGCCTCTGAAACTTTGATAAGAACCAGAAATAAACAAGCTTTGAAACAGCAGAAAGAAGCCTCATTTCATCTCTTAGGGACATGGGACGCTGAAATAAGGAACACAGCTGGGCCAGGAGTCAGGGTCCAAAGAAGAACACCTCTGGTCTGGTTGACAGCAGGGTGTTGGGTCATAGGTTGGACTCGATGATCCCAGAGGTGTTTTCCAACCTGACTGACTCAGATTCTGTGATTTCACTCTGTGTGTGCATCACCCACAAACCTTGGCATTGGCAGGAAACGACGGCAGCAAAACGACGAGACTTAAAAACCTTGTCAGTGTAATTGCTCAGAGGATCTAATCAGCTCCAGTGCCGTCGCTGTGCTGTTGCAAGGCAATTCCCTAGCCAGAACTCATCCAGTATGCTCCTGCACTGCACCTTTCCCGGGGCTCTGCTGGATAATTGCAGCGTGTCCCGAGCGCAGTCACAGCAGGAGCCACGCTCACTGCTCGGCTGCCTGGGGTGATAATGCACGCCCCAAAAAAATGAGCTTAATGAAAATGTTTAGGATATCAAATTCAGCATCAGGGATGCTTAGGAAAGCACTTACCCACGGAGTAAGGGCAGCGTGATGCACCAAGCTGTACTAGGAAAGGTCAAAGTTTGGAATTCCTCCCCTAAGTTTCATGGAGAGCAAATTAAAAACAGCTATAAAAGGAAAAGTCATGGGGAGACAGCTCCAATTTTTTTTCACTTGTTCCAAAGCTGTAAGAAGCTTGTTTTTGTTATTGAATGTTGTCTAATTAATATAATGAAATGGTATCAAACATTGCAAAATGAGTCCACTGATTTGATAGTATGAATTATCTAAACCTTCTGCAAAATATTTATTTGCCCTCCATGTTAAATATCTACTGTAATCACACGAAAGGTTATTTGTGTCTAAAAGCTCCCTGAAGGCCCAGGGTGAGATTTCCCAGGCAATTCCCTAGGCTTATTTCCCTACTGGAAAACTAAAATAAGTAGTCAGGCTTCCAGATGTCAGATCTGTGATCACACAGAAGCACTTCGTTGTAAGGTGCACAATTACATTTAATGTTAATAATACTACACAAAACCTCTCTCTGGAACAAATGGAGTTTGATTATCCCACAATTGATGGGGAATGATCTCAACCAAAAGAGCAAACATGAATAGGCTTTCATGGATTTAAAGTCAAGCGATTCACCAGTGCCTTCTGCTGTTTCTTATATCCATCTCTAATTATTTCAAGATATAAGAGGAGGAAATAAGGAAAGACATTTTTTATTTGTAGGAGGGTTGAATTTATGAGTGAAGATAGGAAAGGGTATGAGGTTCGGAGTTTTTATTTGAAGAGAAAAGTTAGAAAATAACAAAGAATGAAAACTGGCTGGGTAGGGTTAAATTTAGTCTCGAAGTTAAATATTTAAACCTGAATGAGGTTAGGCTCATTAGGCTTTGAATAGGTCATCTCCTGCTTTCTGTGAGGAGAACAGTGCTGTTCCCTGGTGCTCCAGTGGAAGAATGGGGGCAGAAAGAAGCGCAGAGACAATGAAATAACAGGGAGAAAGCATTGCTGCAGAATAATATTTCCAAATTTCAGAAGCTACTGATAGTCAGGTCAAGAGCCAGGGAAGAAGAAAAAAGGGCTCAAAACCAAGAAAACTGGAGCCTTTTTTTCAGGCTTCAAAGTTTGATTTCACTATTTCTGATATTTTTTAAAAAACTATCTTTTTTTTAATCCAGTGTGCAGAATTTTAAATGGCTGCTTTTGAAGGTGTAGTGCCTCTCATTCCATTCAAATTGCAGAGTCAGGGAAAATGTGCACACACCAAAAGAGGCATTTAGAGAGCAGAGAGGCAGGGAAGGAGCTCCTGAAGGAAGTGGCAGGAGCTGGAGCTGGGGCAGCAGCACCAAGGCAGAGCCTCTGGTGAAGATGAGCTCATTCCCTGCCTCTCAGTGCATCACAGAGACCCAGTGAAAGCTCTGGTGGGGAGAGGCCCTTCAAATTCAGGGTTTCTGAGTCCTGGTCTTGTTCTCTGAGAACATCAAACCTCGTTTGCCAAAAAATAGGAACCATTTCCCTGAGATTTCCAGGAGGAGGTGAGGAGGCAGCAGCACTCTTTGCTCCACATCCCTGCTTGATGCAGGCAAGAGATTGCAAAGGAAATGGTTGCCTATGCTCTTTATGTTTCCTTTAAGAAAAATAAAGTTATATTAAAAAGAGACTCTTAAAAGGAGATGCCATCAATGCTTTCCTGACAACACTGTGGCCTGCAGTGCATTCTTGAGGAGGCAGGAAAAGGTAAAGCCAGTAAAAAGTGAGTTGGTTTATACCAGATAGAATTCAGTCCTAAGAAATGAGGCTTAAAAAGCTATTACATTTGCGAGTTTCAGTGGAGCTTGGAGTATACTCGTTTTTATTCCTTATCTCAAACACCACAAAAAGAGGAGAATTAAGGGGGTCCCTCCCAACCTGCAGTACTTCCATTTTCCATTCACTCTCGAGGCCTGTAGGTGCCTGATGACAGATGTTGGTTTTGCTGCAGTTCAGTCCTTTTTTTTTACCCTTTACAGATGTGATTTACTAGATCATAAATCAGTCACTACTTTTGGAATTTCAACTAACAGATGTCCTCTTTAAAGATTTTAATATAAACACTGTTAACCCACAGATTCTTTTTGAGGAAATGCCAGTTGCATATAAGAATGCCAATTGGCAGGAATGTAACTTGAACATTTGACATATTAATAGATTTTTTTTTTCTGAGCGAAATCAATTTATTTTTTATAGAGAAGGCATGGCTGCTTTAGCTCTCCATTAGAGCCTCAGCTTGCAGTATCTGTTTGCTTGCAATGATGTCATTAACTAGAAAACAGATGCACTCATGAGCATCAGAAATCAATCATAGCTGTTGGCACTTTAATAAACAGCTGCCTTCTTAAATGGTTTGGAATAAACACTGATCATCACCAGCTCTTTTTGAAGGAAGAGCAGTAGGTTATAAAACCGCTGATTAGAGGAGGGGAAAACCTTGAAATTATAAACTTTAGTGGTTGAAAACCCCTGATTGAGTTATTTTAGACTGCCAAAAGATTTACAGAAGAAAATAATTGCAAGACATTGGCAGCTCTTTGCAATATCAGTCATATGACCGCAGGAATGGTGCCTGATATATTTTCATAAACTTTCTCCTTCAGAAATAGATTTTATGTATTAATAAGTTATTTATCAGGCTTGAGCAAAGCAGAATCTTTTTGCTTCCTTGTGCCATTCCGAAGGAATTTGTTTAAAGACACCAAATTCCTTCCCTTGCTTTCAGATGCAAGCTAAGAGAAAAGGTTTTACCCTCCTTCTGCTCAGGAAATGCTTCTGCTTTCAGGGTCTTTTTACTACCTGTGCATGGGCCCAAGGATTTACCTTTGAGATAGCAGCTGCAATCCACAAAAGGTACCTGGGAAGAGGCAAGCAAATATCAAACAGCAGACAGTGCAATAGCACATCACATCTCTCATACAGTGCTCAGATTAGCTTCAACTCCACCTCGCTAAGTAGCTTATCAACAGAAGAGATGTAAGAATAATTCTACAGCAAATGCTTCATATGGCTTAGTGACAGGAAGAGCAGAGATATGTTACAATATATGCTGCTGCAGCTGGTAATCTGCTTGTTCTGGCTGCTGCTGCTGGGTGCAGCCCCTCTGCAGCTCCTGGGATGCTGTACAGTGGTGCACACTGCATTGTGCAAGCAGGTCAGCATCCAGACCTCTTCCAGTGGCAGTGGGACCTGCTTGTGCCAGTTCTGGCACCGTGGCACAAGGTTCTGTGTACCTCTTTGTCACAGCACTGTAAAAATATCTGCACAGGAGACTGGAGCTGAGGAAAGGTGTTTATCTGAGGCTGTAGCTGTGGGAGGCACAGGCACGGGGCTGGCACAAGCCCTTCATGCAAGGCTTTGCACTTTGGGATGGTCATCTGTGGCCATGGCTTTGGGGAGCTTACGCTGGCGATGATGGAGATAAAATGGCATTCGGGAAAGTCATCCTGGATCCTCTGGAAGTGTTGCTTATCTCACCCAGAGCACCCATAGAGAAAGAATCCATGCTGCACTCTGTTATGAAAAATAACTGCTCCAATGTGCTCCCAAAGGCTATTTGAAACCATATCCCTTCCAGACTGTGTATTATTTTACATTTAGGTCCTGTTTCCAAATGGCTCACAGAGGTCTATTGAATGATTATTCAGTGGAATCAACATCAGAACCCATCCTTTTCCCCCAGGGTCCTCATCTCTCTCAGCTCCCTGTCCCTGAGAATTCCACTGTGTCTCTTCCCTTGTTCTCTCTGTGCCACTTGGACTCTGCCAGAGGGACTTTTTTCTCTCAGATCTTGAGTTCTGTACTGCTGCAGACCCTGGCAGCCAGGACAAGGAAAGAGTGAAAGTCCTTTATCTTATTGTTGTGTTGAGCAAAGCCAGCACAGGATGAATTATCAGAGATTTTTAGGTGCCAAACTCATTAGAGTTTTTATTGGTCATATATAAGCTGAGATTTCAGGGGATGACACTTGACAGAAGAGGAGAAGATCTGAAAAAATGTTGCAAGGAGTGCTAATGGCATGTATTAGTTCAACCAGTACTCAGAAAAAAGAAACCAAACCAAACAAAAACAACCAACCAGATATTAAGGCCCATGAATCTAACCTGAAGAAGGAATATCCCAGAAGCATCTTCCCTCTCACTCCCCATTTCTCACATTTCCTCTAATAAAGGAGCATTATTTCTGGCAATAAGACTTGTCTGGCCACAGTGTAGCTGTGATGTTCTTCTGGAAAGTTATTCACACTTCCAGTGCTTCATGGGAACAACCCTGGGACCTGTAACTGCTTGATTTAGTGTGCAAATCTCATCCTTACAAGTACACACGCTGTGAATGTTTTTTTGCCTGTAGTTAATTTTGTGGACAACATCAGGCAAACATTAACAAACCAAGAAAAAACTCTTCTCCCTGCAGGAGCAGAGCCTTACTCTGGGAATTCCTGGAGCAGCTCACTAATGCCCATGACAGCATCTGTCAAGCAGTGGATGACAAGCAAATGCTTTCCTTCATTATTGAATATTTGACTATTTTGAATCCCACTCCACTTTCCTTACAAACTGTCATGTGGATGCTTTGTTTTGCTGCTTTTGTCTGTGTAAGTGTTTAAAGGCTGGCTGTGCTGTCTGTTCTGGTGGCTGTTGTCCCCACTGCTGACTCCTGTATGCCTCATTTACTCTCCAAGAACTTTTCAATATCTCTTAGAAACCCACTTAAGATCACGGTGCATAGTTTCTAGGTTTCATTAGCTTCAATACAAAAGCAGTTTATGCTCCTTCTTTGTTGCTGCTTGGACCTTGATTCCCACTAAAAGCTCTCCAGGAGATGAGCAGTGTAGAGAACTCCCTCTGTGACTGACACAGCTGCGTGGTGGCCTGGGAGAGGTAATTTAGTACTGCCCCAGATGAAAAATAATTTCAAAGGGGAGCTGCTCTTGCTGACATCTTCAGGTCTGCTTGTGAAAACCAGGGCTCTGAGTTTCAGCTGGCTCAGAAGAGCAGAAAATGACCTGGGTTTTACCTTTGCCTCCTGCCCATGTTATCAGAATGCTAAGCTTCCTTCACTACTTTTGATTATAACCTTTCTCCAGAACTGAATTTCTCATTGTTCAGCTGAGTGGCATAGTCTAGAAAATTTCTATGGCATATTTTTTTTTAATAACTCTAGATTTAGATCTTCTTTTGTGGTGTGGCTGTCAAAACTCAAAGTTGTTCACAAAGGTAGTTCTGAAGTTCAGGACCAGGTGCATATATTACCTGTGTGTTGAACAGTCCATGGGAGGCAGAAGATATTTTATGTTTGGTCTTGCTTTTGTGTTATGGACCTGGATTTAAACTTGACTTCTAGCAAAAAAGAAAAAAAAAAAAGAAAAGAAAAGAAAAGCATGTTTGCTATCCCTAGTTCTAGGGGTATTTTATGTTGGAATCAGTATAAATATCCCAATGAAAAAATAAGCACAATTTGCTGTCATTTTGGCCTGAATGGGGCAGTCAGCTTCCCTGGATTTCACGGACAACGGAAATAAGACTGTGATGTGGAGGACTGAGGAACAAATCCCCTTTTTATGTAGTGAAGTTCAGAGCAGAGTTGAGTTTCACAGAGACTTCTGAGCAGTCTGCAGCGAGCAGTGACACTCTGGAGGCTCGGTGGCACTCGCAGCTCCACTGTGCCCTTTGCCACTGCCCCACACAGCCCTGGGCTCTGAGCTGCTTCCAGAGGAGAGCAGTGAGATGGAGAGGGATTGGCAGCAGAGCAGTGCATATTACAATAGTTTTCCTTCACCCACTGCCTCTATCCATAACCTCCCTCAATGCCTTTGAAAACTTTTTTGCTAAAGATCTGCCCGAAACTTCGCATCTTTTAACCTTGGAAAACGCATTCAAATTTTATGACTTTTAGCCTGTATAATAAGCCAGGCCAAATCCTTCTGCTTGAGGAAGCTTTGGAGCTGAACTCTCACCTCAGATGTGCTCCCCTCTGTTTTTTTATTCCATCAGTAAGCAGGAAAGGAATGGAGTATAAAAATCTGTAGAAGATCACCCCACATTTATCTGTGGCACAAGTTTTCATTTGCTTGACTAAAACAGGAAAGTTTCTGTCCTAATCAGGCCCAGAAATAGCCATTCCCTTTTATTAAGTCTCCCTTCTAATACTGAACCTGCAATCCATCCATGTTGGGTGTATAGCATGATCCTGGCATACGCAATACATTTATATAACCAATTACAGCCTAAAATTGTTTCTCCCTTTTCCCAGCATGTTTAGTTACCTGCATCACACCAGGTTTTTGAGCCATCAACCTGAGACAGAGAAATGGTTGAAGTGTGTGTAGGTTAAAGATCAGCTCTGTTGTCACACATTGCACCACTTTAATAAGGCTGCAGGGATAATTCATGGCAGGGTGTTAAGCAGCCACAGGTTTCTGTTCCATGGACTCACCAGCTGGGCATGAGATTTTGGCTCTGTTTAGTTCCTCTTACCTGCATCACCATGTTACAATGCACTCATCAGCAGGTAAATGCCATGCGTGGCTAATTAATGTCTCTGAAGGGTTTCTGTTGCACAGGGTGTAAATAACAGGGACACCAAACTGCATTTTACACACCAGTTTACCTCAAATGAAACAGCTTGAAGTTTTTTTCACGTCAAATTTGCTTAACTTTCAGGTATGTACAGTAAATATATTTCTTTATTAGTCTCAGTATTTAACTTCAGCCTTTTCATCGTCACATGAGAGACACACATCAGGGGGTGGATGTGCAGGGAAAAAGGTGAATATCCTGTTGTGTTCCTGAGCACAACATCGCTGAAAAACATGGCCAGAAGCTTGCTGCTCTGTGTGCAAACTGAGTGTCACTGGGATCCAGATTAATAAGGAAGCATATTGCATGTGACTGGAAAGAGAGAGAATCTCAGAAATCAGGCCAAGGGCTCCATGTTATGAATATTGCAATTTCACTAGTCAAATCCAGGTCAAAAGTGGTCAATACAAACATAAATCTATGCACCTGTCCACAGCATTCTGCTTCCATTCTAGCAGCAAGCAAAGCATTTTAGATGGAGCAATAAAAATTCCAGCCTAGGCAGTTCTTCTTCTGGGTTGTGCTGCCCTGGATCAAAGCAGCCAAACTCCCAAATTCCTGATCGTGGCTGAGAACAGTTTGTTCATGCCGTAATTTATGAAGAAACCCAAAACTCAGCATAATTAGGCTGCAAACCCCATTCCTCTAAATCAGTAAGAAATCATCAGAGATGTGTCTTTTTTTATTCTTCCCACAGGAGAAAGTGGCATACTTGATATCAAAAGAGCACTTTAAACTTAGCAGGGTGGCTTTATTCACTCATTGTTCTTTTCCACCAGCCTGTTCCTCCAAAGTAAGCGACTGGGGAGGGGTTTATCCATTTATTTTCATTTTTTCCTATCCTTCTCTCTGACTTTGACTTTCTGGCATTTTAGTCCATGTGATCTTGCCCCCAGACTCTTCAATGTGCAAACTGTGGACAGCAAGGCACCTGCTATCAAAGCAAACAGGTTCCCTCACTTCCCACTGTGATATTGGTTTTTTTGGCTCCAAAGTTCCCAGGGGTTTTGGAGACAGGAACACACATCCTGCACTCCATGGCTCATCTTCAAAGTCACGTCTGTTGTTCCAAAAGCCTTTTAAGATGCTTCCTCCAAATAGTATTTTTAAGGAAAGGAAATTAATATCTGATGATCATGAAGTGATTGAACACAGCCAATGTGTATCAATCCCCTGCTTTACAAAAGTACAGTCTGGAGAAGGACAGAAGGCAGATTTGTGTCCTTTGAACTTAGGGCCAAATTCTGGGCCAGGAGAGGGATTTTGGTGGGAAAATGGTTTATCTCCCACCTCCTCAGATCATCTGAAGCAGCTATTTGTCTTTCAAACGTGCACTTCTGGACTCTATAATCCCTTATTTCAGCTTCCCCTTCACCTTTTGGCACTGATGTAAAGCAGGAGGCAGAATTTGCTGCTGCTGGAGCTTATTAACATGACTGCTGTTGCTGACAAAGGATGACAATGGAAATTATGAGCTGGGATTCTCCTGTGGTGTAAACCAGCAGCAGTTCAGTGAAGCCACCAGAGGTGGGACAAGCACAAAGGCTTCTCCATTAGGCCACTTCGTGATTGCAAGTTAATGAGCTTCAGGATCCCAAACATAACTGCATCAGCAATGATGTGAACATCAGGACAGCCATCCCTGACTGAGAGAGGCACAGCTCAGTGTGGGAGGAGAAAAGACACTCAGCCTTGATTTAGGGCAGTAGCAGAAAGAAACCTCCTTGGTATGAATAAAACTTTTCACTGCCAGCCCTCAAATTTGGCAAATGGGACTTGGGGGTTGCTTTTTTTCCACCCTCTGTAGAATATTTAAGCTGATAGTGGAAATAGGAGTAGCAGAGTCTTGGCTGGTAACTAATCTCACTGAACACTGCTGCAGCATTACAGATTTGGTTTTCACAAATGACTGAAATTTTTGTTTGTGAACAGTGGCTGGAAATTTCTTCTGGCTGGAAAGCATTGCTCAGCCTCACTCATTGCAAGCCTGTCTGTGTGTCTCACATATCCCAGGCTCGCAGCCACAAACTCTGTTCTATGATTCTCTGTGATTTTACAGTTCTCAGTAGAGTAACTTGGGGTGATTTATTTTTCCTCCTCTCTCCCCCAAATCGAACCATTTTCGCAGAGGCCCCAGGGAGTCAGACACCCTGAAACCCCCACAAGCCCTTCAGGCTCCTGTGAGAATTCCAGCCTAAATCCCAAGTCCTTTCCAGGTGGAATACTCCAAACAAGTGAAATCAGAGCCAGCACTTCTTACTCTTACACACCTGCAGCTCATTTTCTCACAGGAACTGCTCGCCACAAATAGCACAGAGAATGTAATTACATGTAACTTTTTCTATTATTTTTCTATTAGGGGATTTCTTAATGCAAAAAAAGTTCCACTTTTTTAATAACGAATGAACAGAGAGATGTCTCAGCATCAAGAGGGTTTTAATTAGAAATGCTACCTGTAAGTACATCTAAACAGTTGGTAGCAGCCATGGAACACTTCTAATTATAATCATCATTTTGTTTTTCTCTCAGGTAGCTTTGCTCATTAATTACTTTTAAAAAAAATCAAGTCTAGCATTCAATTCTACTGTGCAATATAAAATTCAAATTAGACTGATATCACTACCAAAATATTATGAGCTGATTTATATTAATGGTATTCCGTACACACAAATATCTGTAAGCTATTGTCTATAAATAAATTGAATGGAGTAGTCCAAAGCTTTGGATTCCCAAAGTTCACCTGTGTTTAGGAAGTCATTGTCTTAAAGAAGAATTTGTATTTTATATTTCTGGGGTTTCACCTGTTTTATAACTACTTCTGATCACTGTGGGGCAGGATAAATTTTATTAGCACAGTAAGCTCAGGCCATGACAAGCAGTATAGGACTCTTTTCATGCCTTGTACCTACATCCTCCTATGTGCTGATGAACTTGAATTCCAAAATTGTGATGACTAAAGGAGGTCCAAGTTCAAACTGCTAAAAATACAGCTCCTACATTTCTGTTTTACTTTGCTCCTTCATGTCCAATTGACTTAAATGAGGTCACACCAGAAAACTGCTTTGAATAAGACCCAGACACAACCTCTGCTTTTAGAAAGACCAAGGTGCTCCCAAAGATGTGCTGAAAAATGGGAGTGCTCAAAGCTTCCCACCACTCTGCTCAGTTTTAGCTCTCCCTGAGCCAGCACACTCATGGTGGAGCTTTTGCCTTGGGTTGCTTTTGGAGGATTTTGATACCTGTGAGGATGTGGGGTGAGGCTTTCCTTGCTTGGAGGCACCACAGAACCACTGCTGAGAGTTCCTTGGGAAGGAGTGTAGCAATGTGAAGGAGCCAAACCCTCCTTGCAGGGGTGATGTGCTGTCTCTCCTTTTGTCTGTGCTATATTCAGTCCAGTCCTCATGTAAATGTGTTATCAGGATGTCTCTTCCATGAGCCCATTATCTTTTCACGGAGCATATTTGCTTTCAAGTTCAATATTTTCAGAAAGCTCTTCTCCTTCTGGCGCTTTGCTCAAGTTCACTTGGTCCCATGAAGAAAACTAACCATGAAAAGTCACTCTGCTTCGAGTGACTGCACTGGAATAATTTTGTGCCAGCTTTTCTTAAAGGAGAAAGGAAAGCAACACCCTCGGCCCAGCTTCATCTGTGCAGTCTTTCCTCCAGCTTTGTAAATGTTTACCCTCTCATTTGTTCAACAACAGCTTATTTTCTCACTGTAAACAAAGGCCTTGTGTTTAACAGCGTTAATTTGACAGTGTACAGCGTTGGCAACATCCCACTAATATGTGGTGGTGCTTGTTAAGAGGTGTTCAGAGCAGCAAAGCTGGATTAAGCTCGAGAAGGATGATGTAGCAGGAACAACATCCTTTGACTCTCTGGGTGGGTGCAGGTTGGACGTGCTTGGCTCAGAGTCCTCTGGCTGCTTGCAAACCTCAGTATATCACAAACAGGGCATGAGATGAGCAGATCTGAGCACTGAAGTGTCTGGAAGGAGCACTTGGCTCTTTGGGATTTCTGTTATGACTTATTAGTAAAGGGACAAATGGAAAAAAATTGTTTTCCTAAGTGCAAAACTCAAAGCACCAATTTGTTTGGGTTTACCTGAACAAACTCTTGAATAGAATGCTTCAGAGATGCCTGCATTTTGTGACTTTACCATATTGCTCCTCAATTTCAGACTTGAACTAAGCTACTGTGGTATCAGAACCCTCTCACTGAACCCACGGTTTACTTATTTCAGTCACATTCAGCTGGTATCAATGTTCTTGGAAATCCAGAAGAATTTATGTGGGAGATGGAGTGCTTGCTCTTGAATAAACCAGGATAAGAATTACGACTAAGGCTGCAAAGTGAAGAGAAATGAGGTCTCAGGCTTAGAGCGAGAATGTTCTGAGCTATTTTCTGTCTCCAAGTGCTTGAAATAAGAATCATATTAGAGAGGGAAAGTTATTATTGTAAACTTCTTCCAATTTGGTGCATATAATAGAGATGTCATGGAGGAGATAAACTGTATTTAATTTTATGTTTGAGTTCTGGTTGGTTGTTGCTGTCTCGGGGGGGGGAGGGAGCAGAAGGTTGTTCCTCAAGTCCTTCAGTCTTTAAAATTGTCAGAATTTGATGCAGTGCTGTGTAGTATGCGCAATCTTTTCTCCCTGTGATCCAGAAATGATTGTGTTGTGCAATGCTGAAAGCTTAGGAGCTTCAGAATAACTGGAGGTAGTTTAAGTATGAAATACTGAAGCATGTTGTGTCTTAGAGGATTTTTACATTGGATTTTATTTGCAGCAATGATGGGGAGAAGTGCCACTGTTGGTTTGGAAATCGCGCACGGAGCTGCGGAGCTGGACTGCACCCAAAGCGAAACTCTGCTCACTGTCCCCCCTTCTCCTCAGGCCCAGCCTGCACATCGTGGCTGCTGCAGAAGCAGCTGCTGAAGGCAGTGTCTGATGGTCTCGAGAGGCAGCTCCTCTGCTCGGCCGTGCCTGGCGTGTTTGCACTTCGCTGCCTTCTGCAGGGAGGCACCCGAGCTCCACAGCTGCCTGCAAACTGCAGCCAACAGCCAAGGGGGGTTTTCAAGTGTCTGGATGTCTGTGGTTCAGAAATTAGAAAGCCAGGGGTCTATGCTGGGTTCTCCTGCCAACACAAAGTTCAGCAGTTCAAAGTACATCAACAGCTGAAGTACCTTTTGACATTAATAGGAGTTTTGTGATGAACATTAGTGTTCTGAGGTTTTTTTGGTTTTATTGACGACTCATTTCAGAAGTCTGAAGGACTGTGGGGTTTTATGACAAATATTCATTTGATTATGTGCCAGTGGGGCTTAGCACAGCCCCAGCATATGTCATTCCTGGGGTTTACATTGGGCAGGAATGTCAGAAGACATTTATACAGCACATGCTGCGTCCTGTCAATGGCCAACCTGCTTGAACTGGGGTTGTGTATGAGTTGTGCTTGAGAAAAACTGCAGGATTGAATTGACTTTGAATTGTCATTTCCCCTGAATTGCTCAAACCCTCCCACCCCACTCCCGAAATATAGTTAAATGATTAAAATCACTGCCTAGACACAGCTGTTAATAAAATGTTAATGAAATCAGATTAAATCAGACCCAGTATAGTTTAAACATTAATATTCCCCTATTGAAACTCTGGGACAAAGCTGAGGATTCCAGATGTCCTCCAGGGAGGGGCAAACTACACACCGTGGAAATCAACCTAGGAAAGGATGTGTAAGATCTGATATCTGTGCTTTGCTCTGCACTGATCTCTTCATGCTGGAAACAGTTTCTAGAAGGTGAATAACCCCCACACACACTGTGGCATATTCTGAAACAGAAAGCTGAATCATTGTATTAAGGCATTGATTGTTTAAATTTAACTCAAACATATCTAAAAGGACATTGTTTGAGATATTTGGGACTTCAGCCATGAGTGAGGACAGGTGCCTGAATTGTTTGCACTGCACCTCTCAGTGCTGCTGCTCCATCCTTCTGCCCTCTGCTCTCTGCCCATCACAGGGAAAATTACGTGAAGTTGTTTTCCTGTTGCTTTATTGACATCTTCCTTTTTCTGGCTTAGACCTGAGCCCAAGCTGTGGTTAGAGTTTCTGGCCTGGAGGGAGCTCTGCTGCTGCACTCACTTGGGACAGCACGTGGTGCTTGAGCCCTGCCTGCAAGTGTGGCTGTGTGCTGAGCCTTGGGGAGGACAGGATTAGCCAGGAATTCCTCCTGGTGAGGATCAGCCCCTCTCCTTTCTCTCCAGAGGGCAGGACACATGGGAAGCACTGCCACTGATATATTTATGGATTATCTTACCTTGGGGATTTTTGTGAGATGATCTTGGCACGCTCAGGGACTGCTCTGACTGAAGCACAGCCTTCTGGAATTTGTGTTTAACTCCTGGAAATGCACTAATCTCTGGCTGGAGTATCAGACAGTGACCTCCAGTCATTTATACCCCTGCAACCAGTCTGTGCCCTGTTTGTCACTGCTCCTCCATACGGCACAGATCCATTTCACTCAGCCTGACTACCTAGGACAAGCACTGTGTCCACTCCATCATTTTTATTGCTCTCTTCAGTAGTGTCTCTAGTTTATCAATGTACCTTCTATGGTGGAGAGCCCTAAAATATATATATGCACTACATCAACCTTGAACTGAGTTTGTATAACTGGGAATTAATCACCCCTGTGGCCTCATCCCCTCCCCTCAGGGGCTGGGTACCTTCTGCTGGGTGCTAATGCTCCCAGCTGCCTCCCAGGCCCTGTCAGGAAAAAGTTCTCAGCCCACAACATTTAGTTTCCTGTGTCTAGAAGTTAAACATCATATACTTCATATACGGAAGGATTGTGCTGCTCACTCATTTTCAGTCTTTCCATTACTTTCCTTCTGTTACAGTACTTCCTTCAGATTTTTTTCACTCTGATTGACATCCTTCATTTTTATCTTTGTTTGTAGAATTTTGTTTCCATTATTATTTTCCTGTTCCTGGAACAGAACTGCCTAAAATAGAAATTTCCCTTGATTTCTGCCCATCATTTAAAATTGTATTCCTGTAATCTTATCATTTATTCTCTGTTGTTAAGTGTGGCAATTTCCAGAGCATACCCAATTATTCTCTGTAGATAAACCCCAGTTTGACTGGGACAATAGTGACTAAGATACTGCACCATGAATGTGGTTATTGCTTTCATCAGCCGTGTTTTCAAACACAGCAGACAGAAATATGTCAGAGCGTATGTACTGCGGCCTCAGAGGTAAGTAGGGTGTGATTCACCATCACCACGTGATAAAAGTTAGCTGAGCAAAAAGCAAAAAGCCTCAACCTCTTTCTGCCAGAGAAGAGCAAAATAACCCAATCCTGTGCTGTGTGTGACCAGGAGTTTGTGTCACCTACCTGCATGATGGGTATTTATTGTTGTAACTCTTTTATGGCTGTTTTGCTATTTCTCGTTCCAAACTTACAGCAGCAATTCAATATGGACCTAATTCCTTTAAAGAAAGAAGAGACTTAAATTTCTATCCCAAGAGTCCAGATTCAGCCTGCTGCCTGTGCATGTGCATGGTCCAAACCCCTCCTCCACGCCTGTGCTCGGCCGATGTACCTGCACAGGGAGGCTGATGGCAGGAGCTTCAGCTCTCATGGTCAGAGAATTACACATCTGGGAACCAAAATTCTGCACTTACCATTCCCACAACCTGTATCCTCCCCCACAAAAATATCACTTGGAATAACACAGAAACCAGAGGAGGAGAAAAGCAGACACAGCATCAGGTAAACTGAGAAATTATCAATAAAAGCAAAGAGCTGTAGTACTCTGGTTTCAGTACTGCATCCACAAATTATTTGATCTAAGGTACCGCAATGATGTACAGAATGTCACATCTACAATGGGCAGCCCTGAGTTTGGTAATCTCTGGAGCTGACTTTGATCACTGCTGCCTGGCCGACCTGGGGCTCACTGGATTGATTAATTCATTTCAAGGATGGCTATGGCTTCTCTTCTTAATGCTTTCTAACTTTCAGTTTGTAGAGAAAATAATACTCTAAGTTTTAATCCAGTCATGAGGATACACCTTTTAGGTTAGGTCTTTATCAGGCTACTCTGCTTAATGTCACTAAATAAGATGATTGGGAAACAAAACAGCAAGGCATAAATTTTCCCTGATTCTTTGACAACTCATATTGTATTCATCTGTGCTTAAACACAGTTCTGAACCATAACTTTAAGAGGGAGACGTGAGAATATTGTCAGGGAATGATTCATAGCATTAGATATCACCCTCCTCTTGCAAAACATCTTCTCTGTTACACTGTTTAGTTTGGGTTTTTTCATTTGTCGCATTAATGTGAGTTGTGAGCAGAGCTCCAGAGGCAATGTATTGCATACAGGAGTTGTTATACAACATTAAGTCTATCTCATAATTAAATGCTCTATCTATTTTCTTGTAAACAATAAGACCATAAAAGAGGTAATAGAAAAAAATGATGTCCTGAGTGTAATGGCTTATACAAAATATGGCCAAAAGAGCTCAGCATTACAGCCTGCTGGAAGTGCCAAGTCCTCTGGCTTTGTCCTTAACCCAGTGGAGAAAAGTTCCTCTCATCCATGGGCTTTTGAGCACAACAGATTGTCTCTTCATGGGCTTTGAGCATTGCATGGTGAGGATTCCCCAGCTAATGAACGAAAGAATACATTTTTCCGGATACAAAAGTACTTTAAAAAGAGAGTTTTGTAATCAATTTAAAAGCCAGACCTGAATTAGTATTAGATTTTCCTTATGTTTAATTAAGTCTAATTAAACAATGCAGACATCTTCCTGTCACCTGTGGTGTGATTATGTTAAATATTTAATGCGTGTGAAGGATTAGGCTGCACATCTAATCTATATCTAGCAATCTGTTCTCTCTCTGGAGTATTTTTTATTTAGTTCTGCTTTTGTATAATGAGTTGCATTTCAAAGGAAATTGTTGGATGCTTTGGTGGGAAGGGGATGTGTCAGGCTGCACTGTGTGCAGGGAGAACACTGCTAAGCAGGCACGGAGTGTGGGGTGCAGCAAGGACAGCCCATTCCACCTTTCTGCATCAAAATCAAACCCTTCTGTTTGTCTAGGAGCTCCAGTATACATCCCTCTTCCCCCAGCAGAGCCAAATGATTAAGGACTTTGAAAATCCCAACACAGGGTTCACATTGAAAATATCCCTTGCAGCGTGCACACATTTCAAGGTTGCACATTTCTTAGACTTGTTTTCCCAAGGGGCTGTCAACTGTGTAATAGAAAAATGTATTTGTACATCTCCCCCCTCCTGAGCAACCCCCCCAGCCCTTCCTGATGTTTGCACTGCCACTGAAACACAGGAATGCATCTGTGTGTCTCTGGTCACCTCTTGGGATGAACCCCTTTAAAGAGGAGGCTGAGGATGTGTTTCTGGGAGCAAGTGCTTTAAGAGATGAGTATTTGCATCTGATCCTAATACTTGTCTTCTCTAACAAAACCAGTGGGAAAAAAAAATAGACAGCTATTAATCAAAAATGGGTTAAATGTATTCTTATTCATGCTATAAAAGGCACATAAAATACTTCTCTGGCAGTTTATTTGCATTAGCCATTACTTGCATCTGAGGACAAAAGACAAATTCACATAATTATTTTTCAATTGGTTGGGTCTGTGTCTGTGTAATCATTTTTTCACAGTGTATGAAGCCCTTTTTCAATAGACCATAACAGTAATAGCTATTTCTTATTTACAACTGGAGGAGAAGATCCAGCAACCAGATTTTATTATGCAGAGTGAACTTTTCAAAATTAAATTAGCAGAGCTAACGTGGTGGCCCATAGTAAACTAATTAGTTGTTAGACTGTTGGCAGAGATAGTATCAACTCTTTCAGACTTCCTAACAAACGTCCTCAAAAATTACAAGCAAAGGGTTTCTATTGCAGTTTGGTTAAGCATGAAAATATTCATTCTCTTTAGTCAGAGAGAGAAGGTGATGGCAGCAGGAGCAGCTCAGGGGCAGAGCCAGGCAGCAAATGGCCCCCAGACCTCCCTGATCAAAAGCAAAGCCCAGTCAGATGGATGAGAGCTTTTCATTGCCACAGTTTAAGTAGCTTGAACATCGCTATCTTTATGATCTCTGGATAAACCCAGAGGCTTTGATCTACAAAAGCAGTGCAAGGTCTGGGCTGGGGTTTGTGGGACAGAGCTGGATGGGGTAACCTGGGCAGGACAACAGTGCTCAAAGAGATGAACACACCCACCCATCTGTGGGGCTGTGGCTCCAGCAGCACCTTCCTGGCACCTGTTGGGATCCTCCATCCTCCCTGTCCCCCAACCCGACCTGCTGCTCAGCAGGAGCTCTGCACTGATGCAGAATTAATGGGGTGTTCATCATGAAATCCACATCTTATTAAAAGTGCTCTGTCATTGAGAGTAGAAGGTGGAGGCTTTTTAAACTGGGGTTTTGTTGCCCTCTAGTGAATGAGGTCAGCATTATGCATGGGAAATTATTTTCATCTCTGCATAATTAATGCGTTCTGAATTGGTACAAAAGTGCAGCCAAATTGCATCCTGTTCCCACTCGAATTAGTTAACCTACGGATACTCCTTCTTACAATGTGTTGATTCCTTGCCTGAGCTTTATTTTTTTTATTCTTGCAGTAAGAATGCACGACTGTGTGGGTATCATGATAAGGCAAGGAAGCCAGAGACAAGGAATAAATCAACTAAATGGATCTGCAGCACAGTAGCTTTAATACATTGGTATATACTTAATATGTCTCCTGAAAAGAATGTCTAATTATACTGTCATGGCAAAAAATGCATTTTCAATAGTGAAAAATTATGCCATCATTTACTTTCTGAGAACATGCTGAGATTTATGAAAGATTACTGCAAAATTATCAAGCTGACATAAAAAAAAAAGCAGCCAAACTCAGTTATCATTGGCATCAGGAATGAAAAGGAAGAAAAGCCCTTTCAATAGTGAAATAGAGAGTAGAAATGATAAAATGTTTGCAGTATGAAAATATGCTGCTATTCAATAAGTGAATTCGATGAAATTCAGCCTTGCATTGCACTTTTTTTTCTGACTTTGTTACCTGCTAGAGACTATTTTGGAGCTTAGACGAGGAGGTTGTCCCAATCCTGTGTATATTTGGAAACCACAGGGCCCAATTCTTCAATCACTAGAACTTGACAGTTTTGCTTATCTGCTATAAATCCAGGAGGAAGCGAAGGAGTATCAGGCCCCAGAACAGCACATTAGAAAATATGAACTTATTTCATGTGGTGTTTGCTCAAACAGCCCCAGCTCAGTGACCTGGAGTGCAGAGAGCCCTGCAGAAGTGATGCCATTTTGGGGCAGCCTGTTCTGGGTTTGCCATGAGCTCTGTTCTGCATCCCAGCCCGGGGATGTGGGGCCAGCCCTGGCTGCAGGCTCAGCTCTGGGCTGTGAGGAATATCCCTGCTCCATCAGCTCCTTCACTTGCAGGAAGAGGAGCAACTCCTCCAAGCAGTGTTGTAGTCCCCTGTGCTTTTCTCTGCATCACACACAACCCAAAAATAAGAAAATTCTTTTCCTCTCTCCACACATCCTCCTACCATGTCCTTTCTGAGCTGATGCTTCCCTCACTCCAAGGTATCTCTTGTGGACCTCATTTTTTGGATGGGATTTTTCTTCTCTTTATCCCAACAGGGTTGCAACAAGATTGATGTTTCCTGATAGAGGCAGTCATGATTGGAGAACAACATGATGTTTAAACAATGGTTATCAAGGATGAAGGGAGCCCACACTGGTGTGGGACTGGGAAACCCAGTGAGGGCAATTAGGGGCTTGGATCAGGCTCAGAGAATGACAAGCAAGTCCTTTATTGACCACTCTGGCAGGAAGACACAACTTAAAATCAAGGTGATAAATAAAATGTTGTGCTGCTCCCTGCAATCCATGAAAAACATCTATAAAAACATCCAGTCTGGATTTTTGAGAGTGCATGAAGAGTTCCTTGTTTTAATGCAGGTTGTTTTTTTATAATTACTGAGTGTTTAGACTGCTCCTGACAGACTGGATGGGGTAGTTGGGAGAAATGGGACATTGGATGAAAATTCTTATTTAGAATAAGAGAAATACACTCAGTGCCACGCAGCACAGCCCGAGCAGTCTCACTGAATTAAAAAGACTTTCCAGTAAAACCAGGTAACAATGAGTACAATGATAATAGCTGAGATAAGTAATCCCTCTACCAAAAAAAAGGTCTTTTTTTAAACAAATAAAATACAAACATAACTCTTAACTGTATGAGATGCTGTCAAATACCCCAAAGAGCAATGCAACCTGTCTTCAGCTAACAGTTGCCTTCATTGTCTGCTGCTGAGAGATTCCCAGCAAATCCTCTGTGGTCCCATTGTAATTTTCCACCTATTGGCTGTTTTGATTTGCTCAGCTATTCCCTGTTCCAGCACTTCTCAGTCCTGTCACACCACAGCAGCAGCCCCAGTAAAGTACAGACACAGTTCCTGGCCAATAATGCACTGCCTCTGTTTGTCCTGCAGCATCTGTGATCTCAGACCAGGAATGTGGAATAAAACCTGTGCCAGGGGGGAGGTGTTCTTCCCCTGACATCTGGCCCAGCTGTGTTCCTTGTTTCAATGTCCCATGTCCCGAAAAGATGAAATGAGGCTTCTTTCTGCTGTTTCAAAGCTTGTTTATTTCTGGTTCTTATCAAAGTTTGGGAGGCACAGACTGTGCTGTGACCTCCAGGAACACAAGGGCAGAATGGCAATGGCTACCCAAAGCAGGTAGCTTTTATATCTATTATCAACCAGTTAGAAAACTTTACCTATCTTGTTTTGTTCCCAAAACCAGTGAATATCAACCTTATTGATATGTCTCCTTTACACTAAAGTCTATCTACCAATTAACAAATCACAGGAACTCATGTCAGAGGGAAAAGGAAGAGAAGGAGAAGAGAGGAGAAGGAGAAGGACAAGGGACCGACACCCTAAAATCTCCATCTTGGTCCCATATAACATATATAGCAAAACCTAAAAACCACAACTCCACACTCTGTGGTGCACTAAACAACATCTCCTCATTCCTTTGGTGCTCTCAGCTCACCCAGAATTGGGGGTAAATGCTCCCACGAGCTTGGTTCGCAGGCCAAGCCTTTTTTGTGGAGCTCTGAGGGTAAAACAAACACTCAGAGGAGCAGGAAAAGTTCCCAAGCTTTTTCTAACTCCAACAACCTGGTGTATTATTGACTGAGGGGTTGGGGTGCTAGAGCAGAACTCTGTCCTAGCTGTGCTGGTGGGAGTGTGAGCAACAGCATTGATTTCAGCTCAGTGACATTTTGGTAACAACAGCCAGGGCAATCCTCACATTTTATCAGCTGTGGTTGTCGTATGCAGCATATTCCATACCTTCAGCACCCAGCACTGCATTGCCTTTTAACTTTTTAGCTCTATTTTAGCTGCTGCAAGACATTTTCTTTCTAACAAGCGTGATTGGCAGTTGCTTTCATTAGTCCAGGTTAGCAAACACAAATCGATCTCTTGTTCCCAGCAAACTCTTAATTTTTTAGAAAGTTTTTCCCTCTAGTCATTAGCAAGTACTTTTGGCCATAAGAAAATTAACAGCTTTGGTGTATTTTATAAAGACATTTACATTCATCATCTTCATGTTTTACACTTGTGCCTTAACATTTTTTCTCACTTGGTGAAATTTTTGTAAATATTGCTGCCTTCCTCTCTGAGTCTGCACACTCTCTGGAAAACACTATAAATAGAGAGGGTTCCATTGGAAAGTACTATTTGCTGTTTCTAAAATGCAACAATATGCTTAAGCTTAAATTTAAAAATTCTATTGCAAGTTCCACAGTGAGGGTTGAAAGTGTTTCCTGAATTTGTGGTAACCACTTCAGGGGGTTGTTGTTGTTGTTACATGGTAGGAAGAACAAATCCACAGTTATTTTTTTTTCTTTTCTTTTTCTCTTTATTAAATACAGAGGTGATAATTGCTTGGTTTTGTTCACAGCTGGCACTAGATGATAAGTTTTCTCCTCATTAGACATGTAAACCACAGACAGACTTGCTCAGCTTCTCCTTTTTCATCAGATAAAATCTCAGCTGACTTTAGTCCCTTTAAAATGAAGGCCACATTTGGTCCAAATAAGCATATTAAGTTTGTTCATTTAGTTTTTTTAAATTTGAATTCCATTAATAAATGTTTATTTTGATGAAAAGAGGCATTTTAAGGAAGGGGAGAAATGATGTGACCTGGGAGCCACTGAAGCTCTCTGTTGCAGGAACTGTGTGCCATGAGGTGAGAGCACATCTATGACTGCAAAATTAGATGAGATCCTTACACTCCTAATTCTAAAATTTCTGGGAAATCCTAGAGTTAAAGAAAGCAATCCTCCATTCTTCCATACTCACTAATCTTCACTTTCAGTTTATTTAAAAATGAATCTTAATTGTCTTTATGTTTATTGAATCATTTATTAAATTGAATACAATTTATGCAGAACAAATATTAGCTGTAGCACAAAATGACCTACTGAGCTCAAAGTCTGCAAAAAGAAAAGGAAAACAGTTGTGCTAATAAGATCTGTCTTTGCTTACAACACTCCTGCAACACGAATCACTAGAAATTTTTTTTGATTCTGTGACTGAGTGGACTGAAAACAGGATATTGCCAACCAAAGAGAGAGAATTTTTGCATGTGTGATTGTTCACAAATGGCTTTGGTGCAATGGGTAATTAAGGGTGTTGTCTCTCACCAGGTTATTCCCCACACCCAGCTAACCCTTCTTTTCAAAAAGCTCAAAAATGACATTTCACCCTCAGTGAACTCCTGTGCCCTGAGTGCTGCAGAGCTCTGTGGAGCTCGAGTGTCCTACAAATTATTCTCCATCTTTGGCTGGTGGGAATAACACAGGAAAGGCCTTGGTTTCTTTAATCCCTTCAGACATCGTGGTCCTGACTCGTGTTGTGTATTTCCATCAAGCATCCCTGCAGCCTGTTGGAATTTTGTCACTGTGAGCTCAGGGAAGCAGATCTGAGCTGATGGTTCAGAGGAATGTGTACTTCTGGCTTCTAGCTCAGAAAGCCACACGCTGGCAGGGCCAAAGCTGGTGCAAAATCGTTTTAAATCGATGGGAATTCAAGATTAACTCAGGGAGTCGAAAAGTCAAGCACAGCATTTGATTTCAACAATAGTTGTTGATTTGAGAGGGAGAAGAGTTTTGGAGCATTGCTGGGTTAGTGGCATTGCTCTCATCTGAGCCAGTGCAATTTGGAGGCAAAGTTTTGCCCAAGAACTGATTAATTTGACTGAAAACAGTATTTGGATTTTCACACACAGCCCTGTCTTCGAGGATAACCTCTGGGAGGTTATGGGAAAGTGGTAAAACAAGAATAACATTTTAGGATTTAATTATTTTTTTTTAAAAAAGAATACCTGCAAATTTGAAGGGCAGAAATAATTACCTTTCCAGCTGTAATAGTCACAGCTTTTCTCAGTCAAGAGAAAATCTCCAGTTAGATTCTTTAGAAACTGCAGTAGTACAAATACAGGAAATAGATGTTTGCTGTCATCTCTTCAAACCTCCAATGTTTGCTTCATTAAACTCCATGCAAAATGTTGGTTCATGTGTGGGTCCTTCCCTTTCTGCAATATTTTTCAGTTCTCCTTTCTGTTTGTTCTTCCTTCTTATTAGTGATTCTGAGGATATTTTGTACCTTGTGCACATTTTTTCTTATTAAAAATGTAGAAGTAAATATTGCTCTTAGGGGTTTTGGAGTAAATCCAGAATTAACTTAATGCTGTCATGGAGCTTCCTTCATTTTTGTAGTGCCATATATCAGTGCTCTGAGCCAGAGTCCCTGCAAAACATAAAATTTAAATGCTACCCAACAAAAATATTTCAGTGAAATGTTTTTCCATTTTTTCTCATTAATCAAAATAACATGTTTCACAGAAAAACAAGCCCTGATCTCTCTCTTTGTGAAAAACTGAAAGTGGATTATCTTGTTAGAAAATGTAAATCTCTGGAACCTGAATGACACTTTTCAACTACTCACAAATCAGATTTTCATTCCCAAAAAACTTATTTTCTGGTGTTGTTTTGTTTAATTATAAAAACTTAATGCCTCTCAAAATCTCAGAATGACACATACAACAGAAAATCAGGTTGCTGCCCACCTCTATTAGTTTCTATAATAGTCTTCAACTACAAGGAGGAAAAATGAAGCATTAGGAACAAAACTGTTTCGATGACAAGATGCATCTGAACTTCTTATTTCCTGACAAATAAGAGGAATATCTTTACATTTCTCTTTGCTGCTTCCCAGTTTTCTGACAGTTGTTTCTCTGCCTTCTTCAGCGCCAACAGAAATGAAAATACAAACCTTGATTTGCAAACTGCTCTGTGGCTGTGGGATGTGCACACAGGCTCTGGCTACATTTATTTGTCTGGTGCCAATTAAAACACACATAGACCAAGGCTTGTGTTTTTATCTGACCGTGCCTTGATGTCTATTTATAATAAGGTTTGCATTTTTGGGAAGCCTTTTTTCTCCCTCAGAGAAGCAGGAGATTGGTGTGTGTCTCACTTGACAGATAAGGGTGGCATCGACTCGAGCAGGATCATCAAAACCAACACACTTTGACAGAACAGGCTTCATAAATAATGTGCATCAGTTCTTCCTCTGTCAGTGTAAATGCATCTCCTCCACTACTGGTTTCCACTTGTTTTATCCAGAATGTCTGAGAATAATGAATAAATCATAGTCCTGTATACATGTATGTATGCATATGTATGTGTATATATTTATACATAATTCATGCTGTAAATATCTATTTTGGTCTGGCACAGAGGTCACGAATAAGAGTGGAGGTGTGTTGAGACACTGTACCTAAAGGATTAATCTAGCTTCAGATGCTGCAGATTATTTCATTTAGCAAGAGAAACAGATGAATACAGATCATTCAATGCAGTCTTTTTTCTTCTTTTTTTTTTCCCCCACAAAGAACATGCAGCGTTTGTGATCCCCACTGGAAAGTTCTTTTGCTTATCACTCCTGGCTGTTTCCAGTCATTAATTGGCCCCAAATTGCTCATTAAGTTTTTCTGAGCCTGCCAGTTCCCCTAAGCTCTATGTGGTGCTTCCTTCTGCCTTCTCTCTTTGGTTCTCTTGTCACATAAATCTTCATAAACAAGAGTCATTGCCTTTCCTTCCATGTGTCGTTTAAAGGAGTGGCACAAGTCAGTGTCTTGGGTTTGTTTTGAGTTGCTGGCTCCACACAGGAGCATAAATTGTTGATATATTCGCTTTTGTTTATAAAATATATTGGAAGAACATAAACAAAAGAAGAGACATATTTTGCTGCGAGCTCCATTTATTGGGCAGATTTCACACCATCTTACTTCAGTGATACTTAACCTGTTTGTGACTTAGAGCATGAAATTGATAACTTCAGCATACAATTTAGCCTCTCCAGTCACCACATGGCCTTCAGCCTGTTCCATCTCTATTTTCTCTACAGGATAAAAGACACTCTTTGTTTTTTAAATCACTATGCAAGTCCCCATTGCTCATTTGCAAACTGTAATTTACACAGTGTTGCAACACTTCAGTATTGAAGCACCTGGGGAAAAAAAAAGAACTGCATAGAAAAGGTGCAATTTCATCTGGAAATTAGCCCCCAGGATTGTGGGGTACAGAGCCCATTTTCCTCTGTCACTTGCAGAAAAAAGAAGATAATTTAGACCTCACTGGTATATAATTAGTACCCAAGGAGTAATATCTTCATTGGACAAGAAGAAAGGAATGGAGAAGTGTCCTCAGGAGAAAGGTCTTTGACTAGAACTGTTGGCATCAGCCCTGGATGCAATTGGATTTTATAGATATGATGCACTAATAGAGGCACTCATCCCCCAGTACAGGAAATGCCTCTGAGCTGGGGCTCCCAATGCACTAATTACTCTGTTTAACACAAAGACAGTTGTGAAATGGTATTCTGATAGAAAAGCCATGTTATCTACATGCCCTGGGATTCCTGCTGAGTCCTGGCCCAAGTGCCCTCCACCTGAGAATAAACGACAAATTACTTTTCTACTTTGCTCTTTCCTCATTATGCCTGAAATGCAGGATGTGGCCTGTGGAATGTTTTCAGATCACCTTGTTCCCCCCAAAATATCCAAAACATGGCTCAGTTCTTGGCACTCAGAAAGTGCCAAATCTGAGATGGTTTTAGTGTCTTCTAGGATATTTTTGCTTTTCAAATAATCCCTGGAATTCTTTCCTGGAATTGTACACTCCTGATGAGTAGAGTATAGGAGATGCTTTGTTTAAATTGCTCAAATACATCATAAGGGGAGAAGATGAGAGGGAGGAATCAGTGCCTGTGGAAGAGCAAATCCTCTCTGTGCTTCCTTTGCACAAACCAGCCTTGTGCACACCCCTCAGAGTGTGAATGAACCCCTGATCAGTGCCTGTGGAAGAGCAAATCCTCTCTGTGCTTCCTTTGCACAAACCAGCCTTGTGCACACCCCTCAGAGTGTGAATGAACCCCTGAATCCTGTGCTGCTGCAGGGTGTGAGCTGCCAGCCCTTGTCCAAGGATGTCCAAAGGGAGAGTTGGCAGGAGTGCTGAGAGGGCAGTGAATTCATCCCAGGCTGCCCAGAATGCTGGGCATTCTGTATTTTGGAAATGGGTTTGAGTTTGGGCTTGTTGGGTTTTTTTTTTTGTTTCCTTGGGTTTTGCAATTGAGGGAGGAAATGTAGGTTTAAGTTATGGTCAGAAACTTGACAAGTTTAGAATTGGCTGGCAAATCCAATATATTGCTGGCAAAGTTTGTGAAATATCAAAGTGCAAGGGGTTGGAACACCTACAGTAACAAGTGAGAAGCAAATGATGACAGAGTGAGTGACTGGGTGTTAAATAAAGTCACAACAAAACCTGTCACAGGTTTTCTGACAAGCTTTGGAGGAGCACCTGACAGGTGTTCTCACATTAATAGCAGCAGTTATTGTTTGATTACATTAGTACTTTGAATGCAACAGGGCTATTATTTCATCTCTCAGTCTTAATAAAAAACAGGACTTTGGTCACCATATCCCAGTTTGGTAAAGTTGTTGAGCAATATTTTTTTCATATTAATTTCTGATGTCCCTTTTCCATGGGGAGAGGAATTTATTTTGACAAAGAGCAGTAATACTGAAGAACTCCTGATATTTAATGTATAGAGAAGGTCATGAATTTATGTTTTTGCTGGGGCAAATATTACAGTCTCCATGCCAGAGATGGATGGCACTTGTGCTATGCCTCACTGCTAAGGGAGACAGTAAATCATAAGATGTTACTCCTCACCTTGCTGATGTTGTAAAATGGATATAACATTTCTTTATATTGAATGATCCAGTTAGGGACAGGGAAGGGTCAGGTCACACAGAGCTGGGCTCCCCAAAAGGCTGAGTTACCTTCCCAGAGTAACCGAGGCACCTTTTGAGACACATTTCGATAGCAAAACTTAATAAATACCTGGCTGTCCATCACTGTCTCTTTGCATTGTCATGATGAAGCTTCTTCTTGACATCTGATTTAAAAAGAGATTGAATTGTCACTTGTGTTAATGCAGGGTTTGTGCTGCTCTCACCACGGATCAGCCCAGAGTGCAGAGCTGGTTAGACAGTCCCTGGGAAATCCCAGCAAATTTTGTTTGGGGAACACGTCAGGTTTTGCAGGATGATTTTTTTTTTTCCTTTCCTTTGCTCCACTCCATTACCTCATGTTGCTGTAAGGCTTGACAGGCAAACCTGAGGCAGCAGCTCCTTCCAGGGAGCACATTTCAGTGTGCAGGGGAGGGCTGTGGCTTGGCCTCTTCACCTCCCAGCCATGGACAGAGCAGCCCAAACCACCAGTGGCTTCTCAATGAAACTGCTTTGCTCCCTGGGAGCTCAGCAAGGAATTTGCCTTTTGGGACAGCAGGTATTGAATGGGAGATTAAGGTGTTTTTGTGCTTTTGTGGTTAAGAATATTTCAGATTAGTCAAATCAACTGATGCACATGGACACTTTCCCTAAATTGGGAAAGTGTTCTAAAGCTTGTTCTAAAGCTTGTTCTAAAGCTTATTCTAAAGCTAAGATTGCACATTAACTTCTGAATTATTTCATAAGCTTGGATTTTTTCCATTCATTTTTGGTTTACTTTGCAGGGTATTCACTTTGTGGTTAAAATTTTTGGGTTGCTCAACCATCTCACAGCTTTTACAAGAACCTACCTTTGACAATATTCAAAATACTGCAGTGACACAAACAAAAACTGTCTTAGAAAGTCCAGAGATTACACATTCAAGCTCTGATTTTTATATTACCATATTTATTTGCTGAAATGAGTGGGAACTAAAGGAAGCCACTGCCACAGGCAATCTGTGTCACCAGATGCAATGTGCATCATCTTAAATTTAAATTCTTTAAAAATTTTTCTAAATAGTTTGTAGGTTTTTCTTCTGCATTTGGATCCACACTTGATAGTACAAGAAAAAGAAAAAAACACAAAACAGGCTCTCTGATAATATAACATAAAATTATTTAAATTTGTTTAGCCTTGGGCATGGAATAAGGAAAAGATGGAAAGAATCCTGACCAGTGGGAAGAGGATTGGCCCCTGGAAGGAGCGTGAGGGTTTGCCTTTTATGTTTGGTGCAAATACAGATCATTCAGCAGTGAAATGTGCAGTAGTTACAACATGAGTTGATTGGAGAGTTAATAACTTTGAGGCAGAGGAATTAACAAAAGGAAATAGATGGCATTTCTAATAGCAGTTAAGGGGAATAATTGTTCTATCTAACAACTGACTGAATAATATGTCAGGCAATATCAGCGCCGAGAGGAAGGTAAATGCCAAACAAGTAAATGAAACAATGATAGCTTTAAAGCTGTAACATTTGATTGGGAAGCAAACGAGGATGGCACTATGTAGGGACTTGTCTGCATGGGGAAATCCCTTGGTGTCAGTTTTTGGGTGTGATTGTACCTGTCAGAGCCACAGAAACCTCGCAAAAAAAAGGCACTTTGAGTGCAGGGTAAGATTCTCCATGTGAGGAGTTGCAGATCTCTAACTCCAATTACACCAATGTTGAAACAATGATGGTCCCTAGAACCTTTTCCAAAAAGACTTAGAGATCATGGATTGAAGATCAGCAATCAGGAGGCTTTATTTACAGATAGACAATAGATAAATATTATTAAAAAGAAATTGAGAGAGAGATCAAGCTTCCTCCTCCAGCAGGTTCAGCTGCAGGAATCGTGTCTCCATCCATGTCTGTGTCTGCATCACAGCACCAGAATGCACAACAAGAACAAGAGAAAATCTCTCATTGGTCAAGGCAAAGCACCTTACCATAAACATTTCTCATATTTACTCCTGGGAACTACAGAATTTCCCTTTAGAAATGGAGTCAACTATTAGAATTCACGACAAGTTAAAAAGAAATTGCTTTCTCCAGCTTTTTTGCTGTGATCTCTCTGTGATCCACCAAGGATTCAGCCACCGCACACCAGGGTGGTTCCAGGGCTCAGCCTGCCTGTGGGGACAAATCCTGGAGTGTTTAATGTGTTGTTCCCCTGTGCCTGTCCCCTTCCCTCTGTCCCAGGCTGTGCCATTCCTCCTTGCCCAGCAGAACAAGGTCTGGGGTGGTGTTGAGGCTGTGACAAGAGGCAAAGCCAAGCTGAAGAACCCTCCTGGTGCTCAGGCTGTGACACATCAGGGAGCAAAGTGACAGCCCCACGTGGGAAACAGCTCTGAAATGCATTCAGGTTCCTCACACACACCACACAACCCCTCCAGTGCCATATTTTACTATGGCATATTTTCCCGTTGTGTTAATATAATTTTTAACATTCTTTAACCTGCTTGCTAAGAAGAAAAATGAGAGTCTGATGTTCTCTACACCTTAATTAAGTTGATAAATAGTATCTTCGTGACATGTGAATAAAAAAAGTTAACTCAGAGCTCTGTGTTTGCGAAGAGTCAGTAATTTTCATGACTCAAGTTTTAATAAGCTGGATTTGAAACTCAGTTGACTGGGAAGGAGTGAGACAAAAGGAAAGATCTAGCACTTCTCCCTCAGCACCTCACACACTTGGCTCTGAATCTCCAAAACCTCATTCTGAACACAGAATAGCTCTAAATGGGAAAACTGAGGTCTAACAGGTGAAAAAGTCTAAATTAACAGATCTGAAAACCACTATTCTCTGGGAAAGGAAAAAATTCATCTTCCATCCAAGGGTCTGAGCTGATTCAAGGTGCAGCAGTGTCTGCCCTGTTCTCTCTTTTTGAGGAAAGGACTCACAGGGCCTACAGCAACCCCAAATGTGAGCAGTGACACCCCTCAGGTGCACATCCCTGTGCTCCCACGAGGGCTGGACCCCCTGGACCAGCTGTGCCACAGCTGGCAGTGAGTGTTCAAGGGCACAGCTGGAAATTTTGCATCCGTCCCACCCCTGGCAGCAGCTCCAGCTGAGCAGCACCCACACCGTGAGAGCCTGCATTGGGTTCTGTACCTGCACACATTACAGCCTGAAGGAGCCCAAAGACAGCACTGCCTGGAGAGCATTTTATGATTTTAACACGCTTATGTACTATTTGGCTCTCTTTAAAATCACTGTAAATGCATAAAGATTATAGGTGCTCATGTAGGCTATACTTTAGAAGAAGAAAAATCAATTTTTCATTCGTCAGCGGCAGCTTGCAATACAACTGGAATATTACCTGAACCAAGTAAACAGAATTATCCTCTAACCTGAATAAGAAAAATGTAGCAGAAAGTCTTTATCTCTCTATTTTCAACTTACATTATCTAAGTTTGACTGTGATTTAAAAGAAAGAAGGGATGGGAAGATGAGCCAAATGCAGAATTGTTATGAAAGAGGCAAAACCGAGCCCTGTGAAAGGTTCACAATGGAAATGATTTTCGGTTTAAATTACTTTTGCAGGACTGTAATGTGGCAGTCAAGAAGCTTCTGTGAAAAGTCCATTCTTTTTTCTTCTATATTTTTTTTTCCTTTTATTGGTTTATGTTTGTATGAACTGCCTATGGCCCTGAAAAATACCTGTTTTAAATGTTCATCCCTATGTTCCTGGAATATCTGAGCACCTCACACGTATTAGGAGTTTTTCTTTTGTAAATCATCTGTAAACATTCTATTGTTGTAATTATTATTCTCCTATAACAGTTGTAAATTCCTTGAGGTCACATCAAAAGAAATGGGAATTGCATTTTTGTCATAGAACTTTCTTTTCCTTTCAGGCTCAAGATCTATTTGTAGAAATCTCCCCACGAAACTCCAGGAAATGGTTCCCAGATTGAGGATGGTTCCATGGACAGCAGCAACACCCAGCAGTGCTTTGTGCTCCCCATGTCCCACCCCTAAACCCTTCCCAAAGGTGCTGCATCCCTTTTTCCCACCTGGAACTTTCAGATATTGAGTGAATTTCAGTGGCAAAGAGCAGCACAGCCCCACTTGTGACACATCAGAACAGCTTGGTGTTTACAGGGAGGAACTTGGATGCTTTTTCAATTATGTTTTGTAATTACTGTGTCAGAATTAATGGATCTGCCCCACTCAGTGTGAGCAGAGTGTTTTGCTCAGGAGATTTTCTGTGTTTTGTCCATATCTGACTTTTTTCAGGAATGTTCATCCCCTGCAATAACACAACTGACCCAGGGCTGCACATGGAAAAAACAAATGAAAATCCGTTCCTGCTGGGATCAGATGACTTTCACAGTCATGGTTTCTCTCCTTCTGAATAAAGAGAAATGTAGAAATATCTTTAAAACTCATATTATATTGTCTCTCATAATTTACTCTCCCTTTTAATTATAGAATTTGATTTTGTGAGCTTTGTCTTGCATTTGTGAAGTCCACACAGGTTGATACATTCTTAAATATCATTTAAAAAAAACTGGCAGGTTTAATTTTTTAGTTTATATTGGGGAGAAAAGGGATTTAATCTGAAATCCATCAATATAAATGATTAATCTAATCTAATATATAATATAATATAATATAAATAATATAATATAATACAGTATCAGTTCTGTTCTTTCCATGTGGAGTCATACACAGAATTTTACAAACAGGTAAATGTTTCTAAATCAGCCGTGATTGCCATGCATGTCCAGCAGCTCTCCTGGAAACTGCTCTGTGCTCCTAAACTTATGGACTTAGAAATAACTAAACTCTATTTATGTATCCAGATTTGCATGTCTTAATGCTTTGCAATGTTTTGTCTTTAATTTAAGGATTTTAGGGCAGTATTGCTTTCTTTTCCTAAATTTCTAGGTGATGTTTTCACCTCCTTTGGCTTTTTTAGTTTCATCTTAGAAATAGATTCTGGATTGATACGAAGATCATAATTGTTGTGGGAAAAAAATAATTTTATTGAGCCTCAGGTTATGTCTCCCTTGAAATATTCTAGATAAATTTCTTTATTCTAAACTCTTTAATATGTGTCTTGAGTCAGCAGAAGTTTATTGTGCGAACTTATTAGTTGCCAGTGATCTTTCCTGGAAAATGGAGAGCATCTGGTTTTTTGTAAGACTGATCTTGTCATGTTTTTTAAAGACACCATCTGCTTTCCAGTGCTCCAAAGGGGACTGTGGTGTCCAGTGGGATTTTTATCATATGTTTACCTCCTTTTCTGAACATCTGAATATTTTAGAGAGCAGCTAAAGGCATAATTCTTCCTCCTAAACGGTATAATTCTTTATATATTAAAATCACATGGATGTATTTCCAGCGAATTGAGGTTGAAGTCACAAAGTGCTTTTTAGAAATGTTATACTTAATGATATACTTCCGCATTTAATCATAGATATTTAGTGTGTACTCATCAGAAGCAATTTTTGGTTCAGAGTCTTTGCAAATATATTAAATTAGACACAACAGACCCATTTTCTGCAATAGGAGCTTTGGATTTGGTCCCCTACAAATTGCTCACCAAAACGCTCTCAGAAACGCCTTTTAGTATCACCAATCACATCTACATTTTGAAAAGAACAAACAAAATCTAGCTTTATTCAACTGTGAATTCTATTGACCTGATTGAGCAACTTCTGTTCCTGTGAAAATCCGTTCCTTGCATGCTAATTACAGCAGAACCCTTCCGTCAGGATCTCGGTGGGTGTGGGTGAGGATTCGCCTGACATTTTATTTCCTTTAAGTCTAACTCACATCCCAGGCCCTTTCAGCCACCAGCAGCAAAGCACCACGCTCAGCTTTGAGCAGGAGCTTTAGTATTTTGTTGAATTAGAGATTTGGCAACTGGTGGGAATACTAATGGGAGTGAAGTCATATAGGTGCTCAGAGCTAGAAAGAGCCGAACCATAGAAATAGCAGAAAAATAAAATATCACTCTTTGCACCATCTGAGGGCACATTCTGTGTTTCAGCACTGAAACAAGGAGACTGTTTTTTGCCACTATTGAAAAAAAAATAATTTATATCCCCACTGTGCAAAGTGCTTTACCCTGATCCCTGTTTTAATGTCTGACTGTGGAAGGTCTGAGGCAGTGGCTGAAGTACCCAAGTGTGTTGTTAGCAGGGCAATTTCCTTAACAAGGCTCTTGAATTTACCAGGCCATTCTCATGTGATTTTTCTATGTTTTCCTCTACGTTCAGCATGTCCCAGATGTTACTCCCAGACTAGTTTTTGTGTGTGAGTGAGAGATGCTCAAATGAGGGACAGCCCAGCAAGCGCAGCAGTGGTTGCACCTTTATTGGTGAGCAGCAGTGCCTGGTGCTCCACAGGCTGCATTCCCCAGGGACAATCACAGGAAATGCCACCCCAGCCCCATCTGTTCCTGTCAAAAAGGTTTTACAAAATAAGGAGAGCACATCCCTGCCTTGATTTATGGCATTTGCCAATGCCCCATCACAATCTCTCTATATACAGAATATTCTGTGTTTGACCTTCTTCATCCATACTCATCCCACGTGTCCTTGTAGCATTCTACATTTTATATGTGCAGGTGCACACCTTAAATAATGTGTAAAATATTTATGCCTTCGTACTATGTTAAAAAAAGACAATATTTTGCTGCATACTTTAAAATCATACTGCCCCTAAATAAAAACTCTTCCAGAGAAGCACAAAACTGTATAATACTGAATTCTCTCTCGTTGCCTCAAATTGAATTATATCAGAACACTTGATTCAAACACAACTGTAATGCAATGAATATTAAGCTCTGTTTCATCCACGATGAATAAATGAGATTATTTCTGTTGAGGTGGGACTTTATCACATGACATCCATAGATGTTTGTTGGTCCTTATTTTTTATTACAGGTGTTAAGCAGGTGATTAAGAAGTTAAGCAGGATAGATCCCTTTTCAGTGACATCCTGTCAACAAGTGCTCCAGCCCACAGAGATCCTGGCTGAATGTTGCTCCTTTTAACTTTCCAGGTCATGCCACTCCTGCTGTCAGACAAATACAATAGGAATTACTCAATTTAACACCATTTCAGTTCTAATTGAATTCCATTTGCCAAATCCTGAATAAATACATTACAACTGCTTCTTCGGTCAAACAGAGAGAAATAGCCATCTTATAATGACTCCCCTGTGGATTTAATGCCTATTCTATCTGTTAGAATAATGATTCCTACATCACTGGAATATATTTAAAGGATAATAGTTATTTAAACATGCCAAGTCTTTATGCGGCAGATAAGTATTTTTAATTTGCATTTATGGAATGAAAAGGACGGCTGGAATAACCGGTTACCAATTTATCTGTTTCCTAAAGTATCTTGGTATCACAGCAAAGATACAGGATTATGAAAGGGCTTTGTGCTTGCTTTTAATAGAAGTTTTAGGTGGGGAGAAAGGGCTGCATCAAGGATGGGATTCACAACACCAAATACAGAAATCTGACATGGAAATGCAGCCCCTGCTCATCACCCCTGGCAGTCTGCTGGGGAAATTAAACCCCCTAGGTGGGACTCACCTGTTGGGCAGCAGATATATGGGAAAGCTTAGATGAATTTATGATCTCAGGAGGATTAAACTCAAAGATATTTTTTCTATTGTAGGTACCTGAAGTTAGGTGAGGTGAGTACCCCTCAAGACCGCAATGAGAAGTCCATTTATTGGAATTAGGAGACTCACCCTGGAAAGGAAGGTAAATTGAAGGGAGAGGAGGGAGTGAATTTGTTCCACTTGAAAATAAAAAACAAACAAACAAACAAACAAATTTGGAATTTTTCATTTGTTTCAAACCAACCAGTTAAATATTTCAAAATATCACCCATTTTTTTTCTTTCTTTTCATAAGAGCTATGAATCTTTGTTGCTGATGATGTCACCATTCACCTGGAAATGGGAGGCTGCCTTCCCCAGATCCTGCTCTGAAGCAAGCAGAAGGAACACTTGAACCCACGTGTCCCTGTGAGAAATAAATATCATGGTTCAAGGTAGGGACACAGATCTCTGACTTGCAAGTTTTGTGAATGGTCACCTATGTCCCAATTTCTTTTTTTTTTTCAATCAGCTCAAGTTATTTTCCAAGCTTGATTCAAAATGGTGAATAATTTCAGTTCTAATTAACTTTTTTTTTGAATAAACGATTCACAGCCTCCCACTCGCTCTGCCTCCAAAATTCCATCTTTAGCACGGATCTTGTGAAACAATGTAGATCATGAGAAGGGAGAATCTAATAGAAACCATGCACTTTCCAGAACTTCTTTTAAATATAATGTGTCGAGCATAAGGGTCAAATATATATATGGTTGTAAAAACATATTAGTGCCAGGTGATGGTTTAGGGCTGTGTTCCAATTAAATCCATTGAAGCTTGAGTCGGAGGTTACAAGTTGAGGATTCCCTGAGGCCTTCTCTGGCTACAGAAGTGGATTCCATCCCTCTGCACAGACATTCTCTAATCCAATTGCAGGGTTTCTGCTCCCTCCACCCCTCCCACCCAATTAGCCAGCTGATGATATTTGCATCTTGGTAGCAACATTTTTTATAAGGAAGCTCTTTGCCCTTTCTGGTGAGTCAGAGATTGACTCTCAGCAATGAAGAGTTCAAAGACTCATGTAATGTTTTGTCACAGAAAGTTGCCTCGAATGTTAAGTGAGGAGAATGAACATTGAGAGGGAAAGAGTTCCCTTATTAACAGAAAAAAGAGGAGAGGAGTTACCTCCTCTGCTACCTCCAGGCACGGTGCTCTTTCTTCTTTACCACTTCCTCTTTTTCCATACTGTTTTCCAAACATTCAGAATCTCCTTTGATTTTTATTTTACCCTGACAAATTTTTAATGTTTCACTAATGTTCAAATTCAGCTCACCAGGTGAAGGTAATTCGCCCAGAAATAAGCTAAAATGGAGCTATGGCAAAAGTACTATGGGCCAGGAAATAGATTTTATGGGTTAAAAAATGTTTGATCTGTCATGTGTTGTTTATCCTGTTGTGGAGTTCCTGCCCAGTCCTTTCAGGGTGAAAGTTTAAGGTTATGCAGGTGGCAGAAGGGCTCCTGCTCTCTTTACCTGTGGTTCCTTGCTCACAGCTCTTCCTCCACTACCAAACTAGAGTGGTTTTAAAATATATTCACAATAGTGCTTCAGGAAGTTATTTTTTTCTTATCACAGCTCTTGGTAAATATGCACCCTGGGGTGAGTTGTCACCTGGTGGTATCACCATGGGTGGTGAAAATTTCTCGAGTTCAGGGTTTTTAACAAGTAAATAATGCAGCAAGAATGTTTTATTTTTGAGTCGAATGAAAGGGTGAGATAGGGAGTTGCTGAATATGCCAGACTGCTTTTTTTCTGCTGATTTTACCATCTTTGGGGACTGAATTATTGACAGAATAAGTGAATTTCCACCCCCCTTTTAGTTATTTTGGTATATTTGTGTTCTAGCTTACAAGATCAGAAGCTATCAGTTTCTGTGACTCTGTGTTGTTTCCACACATGTTGGTATTTCCACTGTGGTCAGTGAAGAGAATAAAGACAATAACCTGCACTGATTTTGCTTCTTCAGGAATTAAACATGGACCAGGTGTAGGTGTTTAGGATTGTCTGGCTGAACTGCATAATCTTTTGAATATTATGGCCAAGGGATGTCAATATGTCTCTGGAGAACTGTCAAGAGACAGAGGATGGGCAGCTGTTCACAGGATCCCCTTTAAGGTTGTCTACTTTTGCTTCTTGTATTCCTACATTTGAAAAATCAGTAAGAATGATTTGAAGAGGTGGATAGATGTGATATAGGATAATTTATATAGGAATATATGTGTTCCATTTTCTAAGAGCTCCCATCACCCTTGTTATTTTTCCCTTGCTTAATCCTCTTCTCTTCTCTTCTCTTCTCTTCTCTTCTCTTCTCTTCTCTTCTCTTCTCTTCTCTTCTCTTCTCTTCTCTTCTCTTCTCTTCTCTTCTCTTCTCTTCTCTTCTCTTCTCTTCTCTTCTCTTCTCTTCTCTTCTCTTCTCTTCTCTTCTCTTCTCTTCTCTTCTCTTCTCTTCTCTTCTCTTCTCTTCCCTCAGGGTGACCTTAAACTAATCTAATCTATGTAGATAAAGAACCCCATCTTCTACCTAATGAAAAGATAAGATAAACCCACATAGATTTGAGGTGTATGATACACAGTTATGTGCTTACAAACCAAAATGTATTGGCAGCAGCCCAAAAGTGCCCTAGAAGATACACAAAAATAAGATAGACAGGTAGAAACAATTATTGATCAAGACCTTTTGTACTGGGAGCTAAAGTTAATAACATTTTATATCAAAATCAAGTGTGGATCCTGAGGGTGAGAGATGCATTCTGAAAACATTTGCTTGTACTTTGCTATGCACAGGCTTGTAGGGAAGCAATTCAAACTCAGTAGCATGAGGGCAGAGAAATGGAAGATCACAAAAACTTCACAAACGTGAGTGCTACTCAATCATTATTTGGTCTTTTTTGAGCTAATATGGCCAAACACAACAAGATAGGATTTTTTTTTTTTTAAATTTAAAATCCCTTGGTACACAGAACAATCGTTTCAGGAAAGAACAGCCAGATTGTTAAATTTGCAATACACGTTTTAGTCATGCTGTTTAACGAGAGAGAACAAAGGTAGTGTGTGGTCACAGTGTAAAATGAGGAACCTCAGTTAAGAATGGGCTGAGAAAACAACATAAAGCTGTAGGCTTTGCAGAACAGAGCTGTGTTTCAGCTTAAATACAGTTACTGCAGCCACAGAGCTGCAGGCACAAGCCTGCTTGGACACTTGGTGCCTTTTGTTATTTATTTTGAGTGTGCAGTCAGAATAAGTAAATGTGGAGGTGAGCAGGAAGATCAGGTCAGTGTGGGAAAGCTGGCAGAGGTGATGCCACAATTCCTGCACTAGAACACAGGATTAATTTGTGGCAGAGCAGGGATGGGAACTGGACAGATTCCAGAGGATGCCTCTTGCTGCTGAGTGTGGATGGAAGAGGATGGATGCAGGAGACAGAACTGGTTCAGTGGAGATGCTGTGTGTCAGATTGGACTGGAGGAAGGTTTTACCATGAATACTTTGCGTGTCTGTGCCAAATAAAATCACCACTACAGACTGAGACAGCTGTGAACAAGGACCAAACCTGAGCATCCTGGCTGCATTTAGCCATTGTCCCTGCGAAACAAACACTCCTCCTTTCCTGGCTGTTAGGAATTGTCTGTAACCCTGAGCTTGCATGTTCACATCAGGAGGTTTGGAAACAATTTTATCTGCTCCTTTGTAGGCATTCTCACTCTCATCTCAAATTAATGAACTCAGTGTCTTTTCTTTGGGTCTGACCAAGCACAGGCACATTGCTCCTGTAGGGGCAGGTGCACGACAATGTTTCTTTAATGTACAATTATGAATGGGCTGAGGTTTTTATTCTGACCAGAATTATTTTATCCTTTCCATTTCCTACCCTGCAAAAACACGTGTAAAATATTTTATTCCCTTTCTTCTTCCAAGATTTGCTAATTATGCTACAAGTAGGAGCCTTACTCTTTCTGTTACATATGAAAAAGGATGCTTAAAGACAGCATTACCTGTAGGAAAGATTTCTGGCAGAAGAAATTTCTATTCTCATAACAACACTCAAGGCTAAGTTTGTTTTGATTGAACACTCTTCAAATGTTTTGTTGTTTTGTTTTCTTTTTTTCCCTTTATACAAAAGAATAGCTTTTCTTTGAAGAAGAAATTATAATTTAAAGTCTCTTTCATACTTTGGAGGTTCCCTCAGATGCTATAAAGAATATTTCTTGTTTCAGAACAAAAAGTGAAATCAAGATGTTCTCTGTTTCCCGAGTGTCTGATCTGCATAACTGAAAACTCTGAGACAAATGGCCACTGGGAAAAAAATCCCAAAGTATTTCAATAAAACAGGATTTCATTTCTAGTGGAAAATTCAGAGAAAGTAGATTAATAAGTCATATACATTTGAAAAATATGCTTTTTACATTTTTTCTTCTGTAATTGCCCTCACAACTGGTGATTCAACTACTCTTTGTTTCCTTGAGGGTATTTTAAAAATAGATTAATATCTGGTCCCCATGAGTTTCAAATGTCCCTTAAAATGCCATGAACTCCATGAGCAGGGCAGTATCCAGTCTTTTGTTCAAAAGAATCCCAGCACTCTGCTGGACCCCAGTTAAAACTCCTGATCAGGTCTTGCTCCATCAGCCACATCGTTCACATTTTGAAACTGGGAAGCTTCTTGCTGCCATTCCATCTCTCCCTCATCATTCCTGAATTCTTCCTCACCTTGTCAGAGGCTACAAATGTAAATACATCTGTACACTCTGAGCTCCTGCCACGGGACACAGCCCAGACCCTTTGGAAGCTCAGCTGTGGACTGAGAGCTCAGGTCATTATTGCAGTGACGACATCCTTCATGTCCAGGTGGGAATGCTGCACCTCCTCTCCTCCTTCCTTCACGTCCAGGTGGGAATGCTGCACCTCCTCTCCCTCTTCCTTCGTGTCCAGGTGGGAATGCTGCACCTCCTCTCCCTNCTCTTCCTTCGTGTCCCAGGTGGGAATGCTGCATCCCTCTCCCTCTTCCTTCCCATCCAGGTGGGAATGCTGCATCTCCTCTCCCCCTTCCTTCACGTCCAGGTGGGAATGCTGCACCTCCTCTCACATGTTCTGTGCTGAGCAGCATCTCCTGGGCTGAGCAGCAGAGCAGAAGGTGAGGAAGCAGCAGCAGACCCCGGGGGGAGCTCGGCTGTGCTCGGCAGTTTTCAGAGCAGGATTTACAGCTACCTCACAGCTCATTGTGACAGGGATCCACGTGGAAGGTGGCCTTGTGCCTTTAGACCTTGGGAGAAGCGTCCTCAGGTCCTCATATGTGGTTTTACCAACTTAATTGGCTTTGCTACCTTTTGCGCAGGTAAGTCAGGTGAAATTCTCACGCTTCAGCTTCATTTTCCACTACAAGGTTTTTACACAACATGAGACAATCTGATTCGTGACCTTGGATATTAAAATTAAATAGCACACGTGCTTGCATAATTTTCATGTGTCTCTGAACATCTGAGCTAACCTGCATGAGAGATACACCTCATGGATGCTGAGATCACCTAGCCAGGATTTTCTGGGAAGTATTTGTCATGAAGCTGTGGCAATTACTGAAATGACTGTGCATCTCTTCTATTGATTGTTTGCCTACCATAATAAAATTACATTTGACTTCAGATAATTCATTTTCTCCCCTTGAATATTGGTTTGTTCTGTGCTGAGACCTATCAATAAAAAAATATACAGTTAGTGGGCTGGACATTGCCATTTTTCTTATTCTGAAAACATCTCATTAGAGACTTAAAAAAGAAGGGTTAACCACAGTGAGATATAGACATGTAAATGTCATTTCATGTTTGTATATTTTGGGTCTTATTTCTAGGAGTCAGGTTACTTACAGACACCACAAATATACTGAGAGGTGTGTTTAGAAAGGTCCTCATGCAGACACAGAAAGACACAGAAGGTAAAAGGACCAACATTGGCAGCAACTGGGTTGAAAGGATGTGCGGAAATTTGGACGAGGTAACCTCCTGCCCGTTGAGTCACTGACTGTCTGATTTGTGTCATTGCTGCCTCATAACGTGGCACTAACAATTTAGAAGGCTAGGAAGCCTGAGAGGCATAATTTAGGACAAGATGCTTATGTTTGGTGCCTGGATTTTTTCTGTGTTATCCATGTTTAATCCTGCAGACACCTATTTCTTGAAAGCAGATGCAAATCTCCAGCATTAATAATTGCACATAGGTGGCAAGGCTGTCTGCTGGAAATTTGGCTCTGTGTTCATAAGGTGGTGGCATAAAGGAGGCATCATTTAACTTTTAATTGTGATTTGTGCAGGGGACTTTGAGGATTCCTCTCACGGAGAAGATGCCTTGGGTTGATAATGCAGACAGACTTATACCAGTCATTATAAAAGAAAATTATAAACACAATAAGTGTTTATCAGCAAACGTGCCAATATTTTAGTGCTTGTAATGAGGCAGAATTTTTAAAATGTGAGATATTTGAATCCAGGACTGTAATACAGTGGTTAGTTAACAAACTCCCACTGCCTCCTGCACAGACCCCATGATCACACAACGCTGTAGATGAACATATCAAACACACTCGAGATGATTTGGAACAGAGGCTTTGATTCCTCTCTATCTTGTGGCTGTTTAGCACCAGTCTAACCCCTCAGAGTCAGGACAGCTCAAACTCCTCTGTGCAAATCCTCCCTGGCATGATGCTGGATGCTTCCCTGATTATTTACAGTCGGTTGTGGCACAACCATTTCATTACACTGAGAGATGCACAGAGCTCCTCAGATAAAACTGTACACATTTAACAGGTTCAGATCATTTTCCCTTGAGGTTCACATAATGGTTCCTGCTGATTTCAATGAGCACTGGGCAGGGCCCTTAGTGCAGCTTTCACCCCATATGTTTTAAAATGAACATTTCTTGCCAGTATTTTCAGGTTTATTGTAGCTTCCTTCTGCCTCAGGCAAGGAAAAAAACAGGACACAATGACAGCACATTATATTGGAAGGAGCATGATAAATTCTAAATAGATATAATTAGCATGTGACCCCAAAGAGACCTTCCTGTAATTAATATTGAAATATGGTGCATGCATTATATAGGAAAACATATTGTGTATTCAGAGGGGAGCCTTTGGAGAATGGAGGTCTGTCTGTAATGGCTTGTCATTTCTTCATTTTAATCATGAAAATCTGAAATTTCTGCACTTGAAGAAATAGAGAACGATCATTAAAAAACACTTGGACTTCAGAGAGACACCACCTGCTTCGTTTTCCTCTTTTTTTTTATTGTGACAGTGGGGAAAAAGAAGCCCTTTAAATCTTCAGCTGGGGAAATGTGCACTAATGGGGAGACAGACCTCTGAGGAGTGAGCAGACTGACAAGCTGTTCAGGAGCATGAGGCTTTTCAGCAAATAATATTCACTCCTCTAGTAGTTTTTTGGTAGATTATGTCATATCTAGAAGTCCATATTTATTCCAATCCAGCAAAGTGGATGAGTAACAGGTACATAATGAGCATCCATGAAAAAGGGGAAGAACATCTCAGATATAAGGTGAAGATTAAGAGGGCAAAGCCACCCTTGTGCTGGGGCTGTGCTGCCTTCCGAGTGACATTCAGCTCCTATCACAGAGCAGCTCATTACAGTCTGTTTATACCAGAGGGAAACAAATATAAAAGTTAGTCCTTTATATTTCACATTAAATGCAGGGAGTTCAAGGGAACTGAAAGACTTCATTATGGGATCTGATACCACACTTTGTATTTTGCTGGGTCCTATTTTAAGTAAACTGTGTAATTTTGGTGGGTTTTAAAAAGACTTTATATCAAATATTTAATTAACATTCATTCTACAACTTTGGAAGCTGAAGCTTTGGATCCAGGATATAATTTTTTATCAGAACGAATAAATATAAAACAGATGTTAAGCAGAGGCAATAAATTTCATCTTAATTGTAACTCTAGAGATGACTTTCATCACCAAAACAATTTTTTTTTCCTCTGTAGCTTTAATTCTCAGCTCTGTAATTGCCAGTGCACTGTCCAGTAGTATTTTCCCTTCTATTAGTTCTCCCAGTTACATTTTTGCTCTGAGATAAATGTGAGGGCAGAGTCGAGCATTGGACTTCACAAAGAGACTGTGCCTTGGCTCAGCCGCTGAAAATTCAACATTTTGGGTTTTGTGGCAGCCCTGCCTGATGAGGTTGTTGCCAGAGAAGGTATTTGGCACCTCTGTGCTGTAAATCTCCCACGTGTGTGACTCTACAAGACGCTGAAGGATCGCAGGCAGCCTCCCTTGCTTCGGGACCTTGCTGGAATCCCTGAGTTAAATGAGGTTTGGTTTGAAGCAGAGCTGAGTGGAAGCTCTCGAAGACAGCCCCAGATTGCAGTGGGAAGTGCTGTCAGTCAGTTACAGTCTGGCACTTCTCTCCCAGCTCCTGCCTGGGACTGATGTGTCTCTGGGTTTTGAACCATTGCCCAGTGTAAAGCTGAGCTTTCGAATGGGAGTTCATTACAGGCAGTGTAAAATGTTCACAGAACTGGCACAATTGGGCCTAATTGTTTGTTTTGCCATGTGTTCTGAATATTTTCTTCTGTTAATAATTATTCTCCATTATTCTCTCCCTTTGCTAAGTAGTTGTTTAATATTGTGGTTGAAAACAAAGGAATTCTTCTCTCTTACTGTGCTTTCCAACCAATTAGTTCTGGGCAATGGGTTGCCCATGAAAACTCCTGACATTGTCTCATGGCCAGAAGAAATTAAAAAAAAAAATTATAGCAAACTGAGGTTTTTGTGGAGGAAATTATAGATTTCTGCACAATATTGCTCAGGATTTCTGCCTCTTGGCACATAACGCCTTGGATGAGCATCACAGAAAAAAAAGCTGAACTGTTTTGTGTGTGTTTTATTTACATTAAATGCTTTTAGAATGAATCTGTACAGATTTAAAAGAATGTAGAAGAGGTTACAAGCAGAGATTTAGGTGGGGGAAAGGGATGATGGAAAGGTTCATAGTGTTGGTCATAATGATAATCGAACTTGAATTAATTGAGCATTTGAGCTGCTTGAATCTCCACATTTCATTATATGAAAATCATATGACAAAATGCAATTTTATTTTTTAATTGCTGCAGAATGTTTGATTAGCTTTATTTCCAGGCCTGTTGTTTTTCAGTGCTGGCAGCAAACAGCTCATCTTTGCAACACACCCTGCACAAAGCTGCCTCTCAGACCCCAGAAAACACAATTAATACATGAGGGGAAAGGTTTCCTGCTCCAGTGTCTGACCCACAGCAAAACCACTCCAAGTTTTTATGATGCTTTGATAAGTGATTAAGCACAGAACATTATATTTCAATCCAATCCTATTGAAATCTAACCATCCAGCTGGGAGACTGAACTGGACTACTCCTGAAGACCACCAGGATTCTAGCAATGATCTCCTTAATTCCAAACAATGAGCAATTATTGCAGATCATTTACAAAACGCATTTTTGAGCTAAAAGTGCAGTGGCCTCTGTTTCCCTGATTTTTCAATCCATTTAAAGTGTTCACTCACTTTTCTTGTTCTGTGGTTAAATAATAAGCACCACATAAGGATCTCTCTCAGTCAATATTGCAAGTGGTTTTATTTTGCCTTTTTCAGGCAGAGAATACAATTTTTAAGTTGTTACAAGGTAGAAGTTGTATACAAAATAATGTTTCTGATGGTAAAATTGCCAGTTACAGGTTGTAATTCCTTCATTGACTGTCAGAACTGTCATGTTGCAGAAAGGTAGGTCAGTTGAATGGATTATTAATGGATCTATTTAAAAATAAGAATGTAGGGTTTCCGCCCCCAAAAAAGGAGTAGCTCCATCATTTATCTACGGAAGTGACTAATGTCTTTATCCTTTTTAGCCAATTAATAAACTGTGATCCCTAGAACAGTAATTTCAGGATCATGCCATTATTTGCTAATTCTTCATTTCTTCATTTCTTAAGAAAATATTAAAATTGCAGTTGGCCACAGCAGGACAGACCCATGCATCATGGAAGAAACCAGTAATTTATGATGCTTTTGGAACTCCATATTAACATTCCAGGCTGTAATGAAGTTTCATATTGAACAAGGTCAGGCCTGATAGTATGATTAAATAATTTGAAAATGTTATTAAAAGTTTGCATTTCTCTTCAGCTTTTCAGCATAACTATTTTACTTAGGGGTACTCCATTAATCAAACCCCCAGAGGCTTTGTTGGTGTTCATTCCATCACCTATTTAGAGCTGCGGTGATCAGGTTAAACAAGATGCAGAGGTGTTATAAAGTTTTCACAAGTGGTTGTTTTTCTTCTTTTCCTTCTAAACTTTTCCTTCTTTTCCTTTCCTAAGCTGGAAATTAGGACATGTGCCAGTTGTTGTGGCCAGGTTTTTTCCATGCCTGGGCCACCAGGAAAGCTCCTGGCTCACACCTCAGTGAGGTGCATGCAGCTTTTGAGCAGTTTATTCTTCTGTTGTGCTCCCAATTAGTCTTCCATTTTTTCCCAAGCTCCCAGGGGACAGAGCTGTGGACCTGGAGCACATGAGGAGCTCCAGTCCTCAGGGATCCTCCTTATGGCAGCATCCAGTCCTTCAGGATCTGGTGGATTTATCCTGAGGCCACCTCACAGCCCTGCAGCCCTGTTTGCACAGAGAGAAGGAGACATTGAGCTGAGAGGACAGAGCTGAGCTCTCTCTGAGCTTCTGGGAGGCAGGGGCTGGCTAAACTCAGCTCTCCTAAATCCTTGAACTTAATCAATGTTTTGGGAAACATGTAGAGACCTCTTGCATATTAATGAAGTGATGTTTGGTAATGGATGACAGCTCCAAATGTGGGGTTTGAGCACAGGAGGAGGTTTTTTTCTCCTGGGATTTAAACATTGGCCTCCACAGCCCCTTAAACACAAACCAGGGTACAACACATTAATACTTTATGTACTTTTAATTGACTAGGATTGTTATTGAGTTTGCTCTTTGCAAACTCCCATTAATATCCACATTTCTTGTTTGGAAATCTGCAAAACTGAATCCTTCTGCAAAATTACACTAAGCCATCTTTCATCCTGCTACTTAGCAAGGACCTTTGGTCCTTGTTTCTTGCCTCTTTTCCGCAGCTCTAGCACTTGTCAGTTTGTATTATGCACGCCTGGAAATAGCAGAAAATGAAAAAAAGATTTTATCCAGGTAGAAGGTCGTGGAAGTTTTAAAATGCAGGCTTTGCATAATCCCAAATTATAATTGTAGTGTTAAATTTAGTGTGTGTGTATAAATGTATAGTTGTATAGTGCATATACACATTTTATATTTATTTATATGAATATCTGCATATAAATAAACCTTGTAAACATTTCCTGCCATTGTTGGAGTGAGGCACCCACAGTGGAAGATATGGCAAGAGATTTGTCACTGATATCAGCACTGTTGGATGATGGCAAGAGGAAGAACATTTAAAAACAATTGTCATGTATGTTTTGTTCTCCAAATTTGCTTTCTTTTGCTTTGATGGTAGAGCTGACCATCCTCCTGGAGATCTCAAAGCACCTAATGAGGAAAGAGATCCTGAAGCAAATGCTATTGTTTGAGTCAACCCTGCAGATCAGAGAGAAGAAGGATGGGAAGGCTGTGTGCAAAAAATAGAGCAGCTCTGAATTTTCCCAGAAAACTTGTCAAGAAAAAAAAAAAAAAAAAGCAACCCTCAGTGCTGGTATTTTTGCATTACATATTCAGCATTCACAACAAACTCATAATGCCAAGGAACGGGGAGTGCACTCTGAATGAAATGAGATGTGGAGCTTTGAATGGATGGATCCCTGCCCTGCTCCCCTCTCCCTGGGAAGGCAGTGAAGGTTAAAGGGAGCTCTCAGACAGAGATTCCTCTGGCATCACTGAATTTTGGGTGTCTGTAATCCACCTACCAGCACCAGGCGTGTCAGGGAGCAGGAGGAGAGTGCCTGGAGAGTTCAGCAGTACAGAGCCAACATTGTGGGTCCAGGGGCTGCCTTCCAGCTGCTCTGGCTCCCATCAGAGCCCAAAAGCTGTCCCCAAACCCCAAGGAATACACCTGTGCTGTGACACAAGGTGGACTTGCTGCACTTCTGGATCTACAAGTTTTGTTCTCCTTTTAGCAGTCTGAAGTGTAAAATAATAAATGTGCGTTTGCAGACTGTTATCTGCGGGCCTTGCCAGAGATATGTCATCTGATTATGCATGTAGGTAGCATTTAACATAATCTGCCCTGACACATTCATGAGATAAGACAAAAATAGTGTTTTATCACCGCGCAGTAGCAGCCTCTTATCAAACCCCAAAGTCTTAATTAGGGATTTCTCTCCAGGTCCCCACTTGCCTGATGACCATATAAATGTCTCAATTAGATAATTAATACAGGCCGTAATGCATGATAGTATACAGCAATTTAAAAGCCCTAGGCAGGGAGTTCAACACAAATATTTCCTTTTAATATTGCTGGGAATTCGGCTGGATATGTACGTGGAGAAGTTCTTCTTACAATATTGATCCTACTCTTTAAATTCTTTATAGTTTCTGTGAAATGCTATTGTCTCCATTCTTCCCAAACTCTGAGAGACGAGACGATAGTGGGTTGTTTATGATACTTGGCATAAATCACATTTTGTTTTTTAGTTCAAATTGTAATCAATATTTGTTCTGTAATTTGCAGAAGAATGAACAAGATGTACACATTCTGCAGGGGGAAAACCTATCCAGTGCTTCATTTATATTCCAAATGTATTATCCCTATTTTTCCTTAACAGAAAACTTCCTCCAGGTTTAAACTGGGGTTTTGAAGATCCTTATCCATTTCTACCACTGTAGGAATTATGACTAATATTTAAACAAGTTTTTAGTGAATCCGACTAACACTGAGAAATCTTAGTCTCTGAGTAATACAAAACCATATTTTCAGATTTTTCTCTTGATTGTTCTTTAAATATAAGTAGTCTAAATAATTAGTATATATATATAATATTTGTTTTTTCTAAATAATTTCTGGAGGTAAAACAGTCCATGACAGGGTTCACAGTGTGTGTGACTCGTCTCTCCTAAATGAAGGTGTTCATATTGAACTTCCTTCCTGGTCCGGCCAGGAACAAGTGGGAAAAAATTTAGATTAATTTCCCATTTGGAGGCAGCTGGATAGCTGGGACCACCAAAACTTCCATGTTTGCACTCAGGATTGTGGGAGCAGCGTCTGACCCACGCTGTGCATAAACAGGACAAAAGCAGCTGAAAATTGAACATTTTCTGTCTTTGTATCTCACATGTTCAGAACCAATGATGTCAGAAACCATAGTTAGTTGTACAGAGCAAGAACTGAGGCTGAATTTACAGGGAAGACAATATAACGAAAATTGCTATCAGAGAATTTGAAATTCAGGTGAGGAACTGAGGTCACTGCTACTGAATTTGTGATATTTTCTTGGAGGTACCACAGTGAGATTTCAGCATGTCAGAAAGTTTGCTTACAGTTGGATTTTTTGTGAACAAAAAGTCTGTTAGAGGAAAAGAGGGAAGTGCATGAACAGTGGGAAAGGCAGAGGGGCAAGAGCCTGACTGATACCACCACAGAGCTCGCCTTGGGGAAGTGGATTCCAACCCTTGGAAGATATTGTAAAGAACTCTAAAATTCTTGCATCACAAGAAACATTTTAAAGATGACATACACTGATTAAATCTTGGGAAACCTGAGGATGATTGCAGAGAGGTCAGGATTTCTGGTGGTGAAGCTGCTGCTAAATTCAAAAACTTCCCAGAGGAATTGTAGACCACTCTAAATTTATTTCTAAATAAGTAAATACATGCCTACAAAATGTAAGTATCAGAAAAAACACACCATTTCCAGGCTTGCACCTGACCCTGTTCATGGCATTTGAATTTTGCTTTTCTGCTCCTCTCTCTAGAGGACATTTTTGAGAGCTATTGTTCCTTAGCATTGTTTGGAGCTCAGAAATTATTCTGTAATATAAATAACTCATACAAAGTTGCTTTGGGTACTTTGGCCACTTCCCCTAAAATTGAAAATGGTTCCTTCTTCTGTTAAGATTTTACTTATTTTACAGCTGTTATTCTCATTTCTATCAAATTTTCTGGTATAAAGCTGATTTACCTGTGATATTCCTTTCTCTCCTGAGAAATTCACATCTGTTTCTAACATCTGTCTCGACTCCATTCAAAAAGGGAGGGGAAGGGGTCACATGACATTAATTTTATGGATATACAGGTACTGTTGCATTTCTATCAATAAATCATTTGGTTTTTTCAGGAAGAACCTGCAACCTCTACCTCAGTATTTTTCTGAAGCAGAGCTAATGCACAGCAGCTAAAAATAATCTCATGGAACAAAAATGAAAAATACAGAGAAGTCAATCCTGTGAGTTAACACTGACATATTTTTACCAGAAAAAGACCAAAGAATCAGCAAAGCATCAGCTTGTTTCAGCAAAATTTATAGTAGTAATCAGTTCCTGTACAGCTTTGATACCCTTTTGGCTTTTGATTCTTGATTTAAAGCACTTCTTGGGGAATGTTGTGAATAAACCAGCACCTTGCACACAAATACAGTTCACAAAAGGCACTAAGCCTCTCCCCAGAAGTTCCACCTCCTTTTTTAAAGGATTTTGCTCGGCAGAGCAGCTCCCATAGGCAGATATTCGTTGGGTTTCAGTGAGAAGCAATGTTTCAGGGTTCTCAGATCTGATAGAAAGTGCTGACTGCCAGGCTGAGCTGGGCCTGGCTGCAGGCACACATCTGTATGGGTGTGTAAACACAGAGCACTGAGCCAAGAAATCCACCAAGAAACCATGTGGGATCCAGGAACCCGAGTGATCATTGATCCACCTCGTGCTTTAGGTTTTAACTTTTCTATGTTCCCAATCCTGCAGTGCCCAGTGTAACTCTCCTGGGACTGAGAAGAGCAGAAGTTGCAAGCTTGCATTCTCCTTCCAAATTTCCACCTTATTTTTAAATTGCATCTTCTTTGGACAGTGAGAAGGATTAAATCTACATGTAGATACGTACTGCAGAAAAAAAAAATTTCTACCTTTTTGGTTTTTTTTTTTCCAATTGATAAAAAGATACAGCATCTGTTTTAAAAATAAGTTCTGGAATAATTACAAGTATTAATTCAGTGTTTTGCTTCAGTTTTATTTGGTAAGTACTTCAAGTTCTAACAACCATAAACTTGGAGAAAACAATACTAATAATTAAAAAGGAATAGAAAGAAGTCAGACAAAGCTTTTAAAAAATTAGGATTGTTTTCTGTAATCCTCCACTTCAGATACTGCATACCAGGGCTCCATCTTTGGATTTCTTTAATCTTTTGGATTGGCCTGTTCCTCCCCCTGATTTATCCAGTGGCACAGAAGGATTAAATCAGCGTAATGGACACTTGTTAAGTGTCTGCATCAGCCTAATCAGCTTTTGACAGTGCTGTGAGTGCTGTGAGCTGTTCCTCCCCGTGAGTTGGGTACCACGGAGATGCTGTGCTGTTTAGAGCACCACTTAGTGGCAGAAGTCGACTTCAAATCCTCCCTTCTGAAATCGAATCTGAGGAATTTCGTTTCGGGTCAAACCGACCTGGAACAAGTGCATCCCTTTCCCCTCCTGCCCGAGTTCTCAGCGGGCTGCTGAGTCTGTCCCTGCAGCTCAGCATCCCTGACTGAGCTGGGCACTGCCAGCACATCCCTGCCCAGCCTCTTCTCCCTCCCTCACTTCTGCCAGTTCCTCATGTTTGGCTGTGCCCACAAAGACATTTTGTCTGTCTTAGAGGCTGATTGAAAAGTTTGACCTCGAATTTGTGGGTAAATAAACAGGTGCTGCCCTACCTGTTATGCTCAATATCAACACAATGACCAGAAAATAGGAAAATATCACAAAGCAGGCTGAGGATGTTCCCAGCTTTCAGGAGCCAGAGCATATCCAAACAATTTGGGCAGGTATTTTTCTCTGCAGGACACTGAAGTCAGGGATGTTTATCACATCACATTGAAATAACTTGTTCTCTGTATTGAATTTTAACAATGTTAGCATGAACTTTCTATCTTTTGGGGGTATAAAGAGAACAAATCTATGTTCAGAGATAACAGAATTTATAATAACATCAATGCCTGGAAAATTAAAACAGGCAGACAGATACCCTTTTTTCACCAAAACTCCCTGAAACTTCCAGAGGGATATTGTACTGTCATACTACAAAGCCTGCTTGGATCTGACAAAAGAGAATTTGATCAAGACACATAAAGTAAAATTTGCTGTTTGTTTTCAAACCACACACTGGACAGGCAACAGCAGGCTACAAACTTGGGGTTTAGTTTTAATGGCATCGTGTCTTGTGCCACACTGATTTTATTTTTCTGATTGTTTTTTAGAGATATGACTCTCTTCAAGCAACAGATTAGCACAGGATGGTTGTAAGTGAATACAAAAACAGTAATGGCAGAGATGGCAAATTCCATTCTCACTGTAAAGCTCCTCATGAGGTTTTGCAGTTTCTTCCCAAATCCCCTCAGCTGTCCTACTTCTGGCCATGTGCTCCACATCAGTTATTCCAACACAGTGCTGAGAAACAATTTTTTCAATCAGTTACGTGTCCAAATTGCAAAGGTAATGGCTCACAGAGTTGTGTGTACAATTACTGAGATTCCATGCGTGCACTGGGTAATTTCTCACATAAATGCACTTAATTAGTCATCTGTGCATGAGTTTTCCTATTTGCATACATACTTAGGGCAATTTTGCATGCAAATTAAACACTTTATATATATATATGTAAAAGTTTGACTCTCATCATGTTTACTAAACAGAAGCTTATGTTAGATCTGGAAGAAAATAATTGAGTTGTCTGACAGCACACAATACAATGTGGTAGCTTGCATATGGATTATTACAGTGTCTGCATCCTGCTGAGGTTTTCCCAGAAAGGTTATTAGATTTATCTCTCATGAAGTACTTAAGGATCAGCTGCAGATGATTGTTCTGGTGACATATCTTCATAGGTGAAGTCCAGGTTACCCCAGCTTGCACCAGATGTAATTTGTATTTGTTAAGATCTTTAAAATGTCCCATTTAATCCTGTGCTGCTTCTGGCCTATAATCAAACCTGTTCCATGATTTTGCCACTTCCTGTTGATGGATTAGCACAATCAGAATCACTTCAAATGAGCTTTATTACAACACAAGTCTGCCTGTAGCTCGGACCAAAAGGTGGTGCAGGAATATCTCCCATAGATTTCTCTCTCAAAGAGATCAAAACCACTCTTTAGCTGGGAGTTACCCAGTCTTAGATGTACCAATATTTTTAGCACCTGTTTGTGTGTCCTGGACACAGTTCCAGTCTGACTTGAAAGCCTGTGTGCAGTTGGGAATGGATTAGGGGATGTGAGACCACAGGATCTGCTGGTCAGAGTTAATAGGATAAACACAGATAATCTCGTTAGATGAATGCATGAACTTGAAAAATTAATCTTTGGAGTTCAGGCATTTCTAGACACTGGCAAAAGCAGCAGTTACTTCATGTACAGAACTCCACCAACATCAAAAACAGCCTTTATCAGCTGAGCAGGAGTCAGGTGGTGACTACCAATGGTAGTTAATAAAACTTTAACCCCTGGGACTCCACACTTTCTCTTCCTTTCTGTTTATGCATGTGTGGAGGACTTTGGGTTTTATTATTCTTGGCTTGCAGTCAGCCCATATTATTCATGGATACGGTTCTAAATAGTTCCCTTTCTTTTATTTCTAGGCTTTATTTCACTTAGGCATGTAATATTATTAGTAGAACATCATATTATTATCCTCATTTGCAGCTAAATCACTGATTCAGATATTCAAATAAATTTCATTTACAGGAGTCGCAAGGAGGCAAACTGTAAATTTCTCACTACTTTTCCTAATTGGAAATATGCTGCATTACTTTTAGTATGGGATATTCTGTCCTAAAGTAGTTTCTTGCAAGAGTACATCTCTCCCTCTCTCCAAGTTTTCACATTCTTTCAGTTCCACTATTAAAATCCATAGGTTGTCAAAGCTGTCTCTAGCAAAGTGTTTTGTCTTCCAGGTGGTTTTTGACCAAAAATGCTGACAGCTCCAGAAAATTACTTCATATTAAACAGATAACTGAGGCTTTCTCTGAGGAGTTCTGCCTCAGCATTTACCAGGCACACACACACACAGTTTAGAGTATCTGCTGCCGTGCTAAAACTGTAGGATATATTTGTGAGAAAAAAATATTTGTGAGGAGTACCAACAAGCTGGGTGCCACAACAGAGCTCAGAACATCACTTCTATTTATGCTTTACCAATCTGTGAAGAGGAAAACATTTATTTTTTTCCTGATAAAGAAGAAAAGAATGTAGTGCCAGTAATATCCGAAAAACTGATGTGGACCTCAGGTTTTTGCTAGGTAAAAGAATGATCATTTATTAATATTGCTGCTTGTAGCAGGGTATTTTGAGATTTGGCCTGGAATAGGTTATATTACTGTGAATATTTTGATGTATATGGGGCCGTGCCTATCAGAAGGCAGCAATGGTGTGCTAGGTAAAAGTCGTAAACAGTAACAACAGCACAGGCAGCACGTCTGAAAAATTTTCATTTTCCTTCATCAGTCCCTTAAAAAATTATTAATTATGTTGATATTAATTCGGAGTTTTCTGGTGTGTGAGGAATAAAAATGACAAGACTGTAGAGTTTCACGGGCCAGGTGCTGGATCACAGATTCTGCCCCCTTCCCCTGGTATCTCACTGAGTGTGTGAGACTGAGCATTCCAGTGGCACGGGAAACCACAGGCACAGGACCTTTGAGAAAAGGCACTCCTCCTGAGCTGCTGAGGAGGGTGCATGGAGAGGGTGGGGAGGGAATCCCTGGGTTTATGTTAGTGTTTGGTAATGTTCTCCCATTGCTGTTCCAGGTAAAGCAGGCGATGACCCTTCAGGTGACTCTCTGTTCCTCAGGTGATGGCACAATCTCACTTTGCTCATGTGAGGAGTCCCAAAATCAGTGAGTTTGTGAAGGCTTTGGGGAAACTGGGAGTCTGTGGCCTTCCTCCTGCTTGTAAAATCGCAGACTGGCTATTCATCTCTTTTTTGTACTAAATCTGGTGAGATTTCGTTGTTTCTGTGAATATCAAGCATTGCCTCACGGAGCAGCCTGGGAGCTGCCTGCCTGCTGTGTCAGGGAGCTCTTGCAGTTTATTCTCCTTGGTGGCTCTGAGAACAAACCTAATTCTGCTTTTCTCCTTTTTTTTTTTTTTAAATACCTCTTCTTTAAACTGCTGTCCACTGCAAAGATACAAATCTATTAAGTCTCTCGATCTGCTTTTCCCTTTTGCTTTTGTTTCTGCAAGAATACAAAAAATTACCAAAAAAAAAAAAAAAAGGACTGTTAATTGTTTTGCATAGGTCAGTCGTGTTTTACAATATTTTATAAGGAGTTCCATTAGTATAAGGTGTGTTACCTCACCTGAGGTGAAAGAGATATAGAATTGGGAGTCTCAAATTGATTTTAATATAGCCATTGCTGGCATGCTGCCACTAAAGCCTGCCCAGCTCGGTGAGGAGAGCACAGTGTGCCTCATCACTGGAGGTCAGACTGCACCAAAGCTGGCCTCCCTTGGTCAGTGTAATTAAGTGAGCAGGAAGGGTTTGTACAGGGCCTCTGAAGCTGTGTTTTCCTCATTGCCATTCACATGAGCAGCTCGGGAGAAGACTCCCTTGGATCCACAATGTGCGGATGGGTAGGTAGCATAAAAGAGAGAAGGTTAAAATTCCTTGGCATGGCAGCCTCTCTGGCAGGGCTGAAAATGTGATTTCAAAAGAGCTGTTTAACCAGGGAGATAGCTGTGTCATTCCCACCATTCCAGCACACAGGGAGCACGTGCAGGGATGGGATCAGCTTGAACTAAAGCATATCCCATTCCTGCCCAGTGCAGCCTTTTCTTGTGGATTCTTTCTTCCAGTCACTCTCTCCTCTGTGATTCATCATTTTGTCTTTAGATTTTGTACTAGAGCCAGATCATAAGCAATCCAGAATGTTGAGCTGTGCCCAACCATTCATGTAGTTCCAGTTGCTGTTACTTTAAAAAAACTACATAAATGTACCAAACTCTGGCTTTTACCATTAGTTATTTTCCTTCTGTGGTTGTGGTTTTCTTGCTCAGGAGCACCCTTTGTTTCTCCTGTTGGTTTCCATCAAGATCTGGTAGAAGTTTCTCTTTTCCTGATCATTAGTTTCTCCATAGCTCTGATTTACATTTCACTTCACTGTTCAGTTTCTCTCGTCCCCTCTGCTCGACACATCCTTAAAAGATCCCAAATGGAGATTAAATCTGAAGGTGTTTCTCATTCATCTTATTTTTGAACTGCTGTCACAAACACATAATTTGCCACTATCTATCAAGCTAGAACCATCATTATTTCCTGTTGTGTCCTTTGTTACTACTTCTGACACAAACCCAAATTGGTAATAATGACTCTAAACCACTGGTCATCCAGCTGTCTCCTACTTGAAAAGCAAGAATCATCAGATCATACAGAAAAAACCTACAGTAAGGTCTGCACACATTATTAATTTAGTTTCTTCTTCTTTATCACACTTTTTAATAAAACCACTTTTTATCCTTGGCATCTTGGCCAAAACTATTTACTCGAGTTCAGAGAAATATTTACTTCCCAGAGAATTAAACGGGTTAAGCCAGAGGGAATATTTCCCAGATAAGGAATTCAGATACCAGCCCTAAGCTAGGAAGGCAAAAGCCTCTTGAGACTCCGTTTTCTCACCTCCTGTCCATTTAATTTGTTATTCCCATGCTTTCACATACTTGATGGCTGCTTGACAATTTTATTGTGTGTTGTACCGTCCCTCAGTGGTCACACCTCCCTCTCCCTGGCTCCCTCTCCGTGGTCACACAGCTCACATCCGATACTCATCTCCACCACTAAGGGTTCTATTGTCCCCTTGGTATGGATGTGCAACTCCCACTGCTGTCAGTAGGAATTACATGTGTGCATCAAAGAGGGGAAAAATCCCTTGTGTGCTCTGCGCTCCTCATTATCCTGGCACAGTCAGCTCTGGAGATGTCTCATCTGTGAGCCTTTTATTCTCTTGAGTGTTGTGCAGTACAGCAAGTTGCCTCCTAGGATCAGCAGTTTTGCTCTTGAGGTGTTTAGCAAGTTGATTTACTGTGCATGTGTACACTCTTAAACGTCTTCATCCCACCTTGTGGCATTGCTGTGTTAGATGGTGGAGCTTCCTATTTCCTTTTTGTGCCAGAATGCCAATTCCTAACCAGTCTCCCAGCAGACTCCAAGTGAAGCAAACCCTCCCAAATAACATATGTTCAGGCCCAGCTCAGGCCTGCAACCTTAAAATTCGGGAAAAATTCAGTAGGTACAAAAATGTAAATGGCGTATTTTAATTTTCCTTAAAGATCTGAAGGAAGACATTCTATAAGCACTTCATGGGAAGCGCTGCTAAACAAGGAGGTAGCTCAAATAGTAGCTAATCAGTTAGAAAAACTGTAATTCCTTCCAAAATTAATTGGAGCATCAAGAGTTGAAGGAAAATGGTAGAGTGAAAGGAACCACACACACAAACCAGAGATTTCCACTGTCTGAACATGGATCTGGATTCTCCTCTGCTCCTTCTGGAAACACCTCAGTTTGGGAAGCTCCTGCTGTCTCACACTGGATGCTGTAACTGGAACCACAGCTGAGAACTCACTGCATTTGCAGCCTCATTCCCCCAGCACAGAGTTTGTTACCACAGCTTAAAAAGAGTTATAGTTTGAGGAAAACTAGTTTGGGAAAAAATCAATTTGCCATCAGATTAGAAATCAACTGTAAACATGTTGAAGAATTCTATTTTTTTTCTCCACTACTGCTCTGCCTTTTCTTCACAATCTGTTGTGGTGTCAGACTTATTTTGACAATACTTGTAGAAGTTGTCATATTAACAAAGTTATCAAGCAGAGTGAGCACTTGTGCAGCAACAGCTGTAGTCCAGCAAGAGTCAAAATAACTGGCCATGGGTATTTGAAAAGGAACATCCACGCTGTAGTTGCCCAAATCTGAAATATCCCCAGTACTCTCCAGAGTACTTGTAGTTTTATTTAAATAGCAACTGCCTTTTAACCTGGAACAATCTGCTCCAAACTTTGAAACTGAGGATAAAGATAAAAGGAAAAAAAAATTTAGATTTTTTTAATATATATAAGGATTTATTTTTGTTGCAATAGTGTCACTCGATTATTTCTGCCTCTGTGGAAGTGCTTCATAAAAAAGGGTCTATATTAAATTCAATACAATGATGGGATTTTTTTCATGTTACATAACAAACTCAGAAATACTTATTTAAAAACAAAATAAACCCCATAATCCACTAAGACTGTAAATTGGTGGGGTTGGAACAATCTTTTCATTATTCTTGTCTACAGAGCTCAGTACAATGAGGCCTCAGTTCTTCGCTAACGTCTCTAGGTGTTAACACAATGCTATTAAATCTACTCAATAGCCAAAGATGCAGCCAGTGGATTTATGTGTCTCATTCCTTGGGAAACGTGCAAATCCAACAGAATAGTTTAATGGCCAGATTTTTCAGCTGCAATGTCTGATTTTGCACGTACATCAGATAATATGCATCTATTTATGCAAATTGCTGTCGGATTTATATGCACAAAGCACTTGTGCCTGGGGATTCCTATTTGTGGCGTTGAGCTGGAGAGGAAAAGGATGGGATTTGGGTGCTGGGGTCCTGCAGTAGGAAAAGAGCAGGAGACACACTCTGCTTGAAACCATTGCTCTCAGGGTTTTATTGTGAGACTGACTGAAGTTTCACTTTCTGCCCCTGCGTTGATCTGCCTTTATTTTTACACCAGAAATTTGCTAGTTTAGTGGAGTTAGCTTCTTCTGCTACTGATGTGGATGTGGATTAGGCCTGACAAGCCTATTTTCTTCTAAAAAAAGCAGAGCCAGGCTCAGGCTGGTTCACAGATACGGTTGAGGAAGCAATTCTGGCACTACCCATTTCTCTACCCTATCCTGAGTTTTTTGTCTCTGGATGTATTAGTTTCTTTCTCCCCAATATGTAATTTTTTGTAGATTTGCTACTACTCACTCACACCACCTTTCCCTCACAGCCTGGGCTCTGCTCTCCTCACATGATATGCTCATCAATCCCTGGACAAAGACCTTTTCTGTGGACACACTTATTTTTCCTCATGGGATACACTTGGTTTTCACCTGGGCATGTTGGGTTTTTCCCACTAAGCACATCTTTCCAGGGCTGTATTAATTTTCCCCTGGATATGCTGCTTGTTCCCTTGTGGGTACGTGTAGAGGGCACTAGAGGAAATGACCTTAAACTGAGACAGGGGAGATTGAGATTAGATATTAGAAAAAATGTTCAGTGTTTGGGCAGTCAGGCATTGGAATAGATTGCTCGGGGAGGTTGTGGAATCACCATCCCTGGAGGTGTTTCAGAGGTGTCTGGATGTGGCACTGGGTGATGGTTTGCTGGTGACAGTGGCAGTGCTGGGTTGATGGTTGGACTTGATGATCAGGGAATCACAAAATCTGAGCTGGAAGGGGCACAGAAGATCTTCGAGTCCAAAAGTCCAACCCTGAAGTGAATGCTGGGGACCAAACCACAACCTTGGCATTCATGGCACCATGGATCCATCCTTGGCCCTGTGCCCTAACCAGTCTTATAGCTCTTTTCCAACCCTGATGAGTCTATGATCTCCCTCACTGCTGTCTCTGTGCTGCTTTACTGGACATTCTGGAACACCAGCACGAGCTCGAGTCAGAGGGACAGTGACCTGTGGATGAGTGCACATGGGAGCAGCACACCCTGAAATGTCTGTGTCCATGAATCAGTCCAGCCAGAGCAGGTACATCTCGGTGTGGCTGTGGCCATGTCTGTGCTGCAGGTCTCCATCTCAAGGGTTTGAGGCCCCAGGCTAAGTCCATGCTCCATCACAGGTACCTTGAAGCATCAGTGGTTGTGCACAACGTCAGGCTGGAGGCAGCGCAGAAAGAAATGAAAAACAGGAAAAAATATTTATTGGTATCCCTCCGCAATGGGATCATCTCTGCATGCACTGGTTGGTTTGTTAGTTTCGTTTTTTCCCACGAAGCTCTCAGCTTTCCGCCGCAATTGACACATGTAAGTTTCTTCTCCGGACAGACAGACCAGGCTCCCGCGGAGCCGCGGAGCTCGGCAGGGCGCGGAGCTCAGAGGCGGCCGAACACCCTTTCCCTTCCTCTCCCCATCACCACAGTCATCATCATCATCATCATCATCACCACCTTCATCCACCCTCCCCGCGGGGGGCGGTGCCTGTCGCTTTAAGCGGCGCGTGCCCGCGCGCGCGGGGCGGGGCGTGGCGGCGGCGGCGGCGCGCGCTTCACCTGCAGCCCGGAGC